>SJXQ01006303.1:0-68643 GCA_006408695.1 Aepyceros melampus | reverse complement strand
TTAGCTTCAGAAAACTTGGACTTCTTCAACTCCATTCCGTTCTGTGCCATCTACTCTCATGGCTAAAATCAGGAACATGTTATTACTTAACCTCGATCTTTTATTTTTTTAATTAAAACTGTGAAAGTCACTTAATTACATTTATTTGAAGGTCAAAATACCACTTAAATTCACATAAACTTCTTAGTATAATTAATTAAACGTGGAAAGCAACTTCTTCAAGCATCGTTTGTTAGATCTGTCAATTCCCTCACTTCTTTGGTTCTGAGGTCATTCTATCTCATCCTCTATACAGAGATTAACCTCAATTAGCACAAATGCTGTCTTTCTCAGCTGTTCTACCTGTGCTTCAGAGAGCTGTTAAGTGGGGAAATGACCACATATGTGTCTACTATTAATATGAAGTCAGTCTCTAACCCTGATGATGACGGTGCTGCCAGGGGTTGTACAGGTCCCTAGTTAGCTCTTGTGGTGTCCCTGTAGGTGAAATTCTCACTGCTGTCCCTCTACTTTATCACCTCTCTTCCTCTCTGAGCACACTAGAGTACACTCCATTTGAGAGAGAAACACAGGCCACCAAGGGATGCTATCCACGTCCTGGGCGCCACTCACCCATTGACGAGCAGTGGTATCTACCCGTCTCCCTCACTTCCTGGTGGGAAAGCCTCCCTTCGCAGTGTTCATCTTCCTCCTGCGCTCTTAATCTCCTTCATTCCAAGTTCCTCAAGTTCTGCCCTCGCTCCACTAACCACTGCCCTTCCTACTGTATCTGAGACTTCCTCTTCTATTGTCCCTTGACCGTGAACAACCCAAGCAACCCCCTTCCTTCCTTGGCCAACGATCTTTAGCGTGCACACTTTCTCATTCCCCACCCACACCACATCCATACTGTGAATGGAAACGCAATGGCTCTTGCAAGATCACCAATAAGCACTTGACTTGCCACAACCAAGAATTTCTACTCTTAACTGAATCCTGCCACGGCATTTCACATGGGATCCCTTCCTCCTCTGCACTGTTCTCAGAAAGGAAAGATATTCTAAGTGTCTGATTAGAAATGTAACGCATATTCACTGTTAAATGTAGAGAAATCAAAATACAAGGGAAAAAAAAGACGTAAGACATGAGATAACAGGAATCTGAACCAGAACACTAGAAAAGAAAAGAGGGGAAAGGCAATCCAAGAGAAAAACGCAATCTGTTAATGCTTGTTTCCAGAGGTCAACTTTAGGGAGCCATCTTCTGAGGACTCTGCTACATCTCCCAGTTAGACACTGGGTGTACTTGGGCCTGCTACTTAACGCCTACCTTCCCTTCCCTCGCATCCAGCCTTGGTTTCTTCATCTGTAAAATGGGGATAACACTCTCTTGAGGGCGGCTGTGAGAACGAAAAACACTGTGAATTTCCTGGCTTGTCCACTGGGTTCAGAACCAGTGCCATGAAATCAAGAGGAGGACTTGCCATTAGCAGTGGTGTCCAGCAACACCCCAGGTTTAGACTCATCTAGTTTCTCCAGTTGGGACATGAACAATCGCCAACTTTCCAAACAGTCACTGCGGCGGTCGTGCTCAGTCGTGTTTGACTCTGGAGCCTGCAGCCCGCCAGGCTCCTCTGTCTACGGGATGTCCCAGGCGAGAATACTGGAGGGAGTTGTCATTTCCTTCTCCAGGGGATCCTCCCAGTCTAGGGATCAAACCCACGTCTCTTGTGTCTCCTGCACTGGCAGGTGGTTTCTTTACCATTGAGCCACCAAGGTCAACAAACACTGCCGTTTGCACACTAGAGGATAGTGTGTCCGACTCTTTGCAACTCCATGGACTGTATCCTACTACGCTCCTCCGTCCATGGGATTTTCCAGGCAAGAGTACTGGAGTGGGTTGCCATTTCCTTCTCCAGAGGATCTTCCTGACCCAGGAATTGAACCCAGGTCTCCTGCAGTGCAGGCAGACGCTTTACCGTCTGAGCCACCAGGGAAGTTTAAATCAAGTGTTATGTTGCCTGTTCTTAATTTTGAAAAACTAAACATTGCTAGCATTTTAGGTCTGAAGGGTCCTTAGAAATCATCTGTTACTATTCACTGAATGTATTTCACGTCTCTTTTTGTATAAGACCCAACTTCCTAAGGTGGCTTCAGATTGCTTTTTAACCTATTCCTGGGGACTGACTTTTCTGTTGAGGTTCCCTCAAATGGTCCTATGGGAGTTTCCATGAGATAATAACAATATGCTATAAAATGCAACATAGCTTTTTAGTTAATCAACATATTTGCTCAGAAGCTACTACTAAGTAGGGAAACACATTCCTAATGGATTTTCTTACATAATTAACTTTGGTTGCTTTCCCGGCTTAAATAAGAATGAGAATTTGTGATATTATTCCTTTATGTTATGCATTAATGCTGAACTGTGTGCATTTCAATACAGAGAGGAGCGAAAACAACACTTAGCTTCTTTGGGTCCAAAAAGGTTACAAGGGTTTTTATTATAGGTCATAAAACACTGCTTACCACAATGCACCTCTTCCCTGAAAAAGAGAAGAAATCCCTGCAGTGGTGAGAAGCCGAAAACAACACCCTGAGAGTGTTCGTGCCTCCTTCCCATAAACACATCTGTGTGTGTTATCTGTTCTGGGTCAAGCTGCGTGCACAGCTGTTTAAGGGGGCTCAGAAGAGGCGGTGCTCCAGCAGTTGCTAGTTCGTGTTATTTCAAGGACTGAGTTTCTAAGCTGGCAGCCTGTTAGGAGAGAGGCGGCAAATGCATCTCCAGGGGAAGGAGGGACAAATGCTCCTGGCTAATAAGTCCTTCCATGGACAGGAAGAAGAGCCTCTGGGTGGTCCTATCTAGACATGAAAAGCAGGGAGGCAAGAGAAAACAGGGCATCTTTAGGCTAAGGGGAACGGAAGAGCTTTCGCCAAGGTGAAAGTAAACAAAACACCCAACACTTGGTTCAGAATCTAATGACTATCTCACTGTGCAAAGAATTCAGCAAGTGTTCGTGTTAGAACAGCCAGTGCGATAGGATTATCTGGGGGTGGTGGTGGGTGGCACCAAGGCTAGAAGCTTAGTTTCGGAGCACCCAAGTACCAAGCACAGGCAAACTATGCAGCAAGTGTTCTGGTTTAAGGATGCCTCTCCCCTAAATGCAGGATCACGGTCTTTTATTTTATTATTATTATTTTTAGGGGAAAAAAGGTAATTGGAGGGTAATTGTTTTGCAGTGTTGTGCTGGTTTCGGCTGTGCAACACAGGGTGGTGATTCAGCCATTCGGTCGTGTCCAACCCTTGTGACCCCGCGGACTGAGCCCACCAGGCTTTTCTGTCCGTGCAATTCTTCAGGCAAGAATACCAAAGTGTTTTGCCATTTCCTTCTCCAGGGCATCTTTCTGACCCAGTGACTGAACCCGAATCTCCTGCCTGGCAGGTAGATTCTCTACCACTGAACCACAACCGAGTGAATCAGCTCTACGTGCGTGCATGTCCCCTGCCTCTTGAGTCTCATGCCGCACCCCCGGCCTGTCCCACCCCTCTAAGGCATCAGAGGATGCTAGGCCGAGTTCCGTGGGCTGTACAGCAACTCCCCAGCTTCCCACACTTGCCCCACGGCAGTGCAAACCTGTCAGTGCGATGCTCTCAATTCGTCCCATCCTCTCACTCCCTCCCTGTGAGGATGCTGGTCGTGAACATATCCCTCCAGTCTTTAATCTTTTTCCCGGCCCACCTAAAGTTCCCAGTTAGTTAGCCTTTTGGATCGTTCTCTTTCCAGGAACCACAAAAATCATCTTCCACTGATCCTCCAGGCCTTACCTTAGTAAACACCTGCCCATCCCGACTTCTGCGATTAAGACTGGGAACCTGTCCTAGTCTCCAGTTCCACCTGGGCTTTCAGCACCACCTTCTCTGGGTCTCTGGCAAGCTCCCTTTTGCTGTCCACAACAGTTACCACAAACATGCAGCGTTTGTGTGTGTATGCAGTCATGTGTCTCAAAAGAATTCTCAATTCTGCCTTCACCTCCGCACCTCACTCATTCCTGGCTCCAACAGTTATATTCTGAGCATCCAAAGTCATACTGGCAGATGGGCCCTCTCCCTGACGGTCAGACATGCAAAGTCAACGCTTCCTGCTCAGCTTTTCTAGAATATTCCACAGCGACTGATCTCAGTATGTCCTCAAATAGCAACACAGTTTCCTCACCGTGATCAAACTTTGCAGCCTGCACTTCTTATCCTAAATACTGGCACTCCTGCCCACCCAAACAATCGATCCACAAATCGGATAGATATTTTAGATCCCTTCTCTCCAACCCAACCAGTCCTAGTAATGCGATTCCTAAATTTCCTTTCAAATCCTATCTCGACATTCCTTCTCGAGTTGCCAGTATTTCTTGCCTGTATGACTGCAATGTATCCCAACACAGCCCCTGTCTTTAGATTTAAGCATGCATTTTAAATCTTCTCTCTTCCTCGTAATGTTAACTAAATGATATTTCTGAAATGGAAATCTTCTTCGTACAGAAGTCGCCTACTGTTCACTAGAAGACAAAGGTAGAACCTGGCTGCTTCCTAAAGTTCTTTCATGTCTGATCCTGATCTGCCTCTGGTTGCATTTCCAGCTGTTTCTATGCCCTGAAGATGATTAGCTCTGTACTACCTTTGTCCCTCTGCAATGCTACTCTCTGTGCCTGGGAAGTCCCTCCACCATCCTGCTCCGCAATGCACATATCTTGTCCATCCAATTCTTTGCCATCTGTCTTCCAGAACTTACTTTAAGAAGATCTTGGCCAAGTCCTGAGCAAACCTCCTCACACCCATAGGCTAAGCCTGGCGCCCCCTTCTACCATCCCATAGCACTCAGGTGTAGTTCTGTTAGGGAATATACCCTGCTTTTCTGTAACCAGGATATCTTCCTCCCCAGACTAGAGCCCCTCAATGCTAAGGAAGAACCTAGAAATATGAGTGGGGTGAGAAAAACAAAGGGGCATTTTACAGATATGTTTTTTAACCCAGGCATTCTCCATACACTATTTCTTTAATTTCACAGCTACCCCTTGAGTAAACTCATAGTAACTAGTCCAAGTTTGTGTCCCAGGCCAGCTCTGGAGACAGGCACTGTCTCCACTGGAGAACCACAGTGCCTGGCCTCATGGCCCTCCTGGTGGAGCAGAAAGGAGGCCGATTCTGTGAGGTCAGGAAGGAGCCTCCCACCCAGGACTGGCTCCACTCGACCAGGTACCCCAGGTGCACGTGGCCTCTTCAGCTGTTCAGTGAATAGTTTGAAGGTAATGAGCAAACCATGTTTTGACAGTGTGCTATGACCCAGCAATTCCACTTCTAGGAATTCACCCAACAGGACCAATAGCACAGTTCAGAATAAGTCAATACAAGTGGGTCAATGCTATTTTGTCTAAAAGAGTTAAAAAAAAAACAACAAAAAAACCCACTTAAAATGTTTACCAAAAAAAAAAAAAAGTCTACCAATAAGGGAACAGTTTAATAAATTTTGATGAGTCTACAACGTAATAACAAGCAGCCATTAGAAAGAACCTGGGTAATTCTAACACACTAACTAGATAAATTAATAAGTAAAAGAACATGCCTTAGGGTAACACATACAGTTTGATTCTATTTTGATAAGAGGAAAGTGTACATGTTTGTGTATGTGTGAACATGTCTGCGTTTTGGGGGCCAGATCAAATACAGGACACTGGCTTAAGTTGGAATTTTAGATAACCAACAGATACATTTTTAGTTTAAATATGTCCCTTGCAATATAAAGGACATATTTATATGAACACATTTTTTGTGGTTTGTTGAAATTCAGATTTAACTGAAAGTTTTTATCTCGTATATCTACCAACCCAGCCTGCTTAGATGCTTTAGCCGCAACTTCAGACTCTTTGTGACCCTATGGACTGTAGCTCACCAGGCCTCTTTGCACAGGAGATTCTGCAGGCAAGAATATTGGAATGGGTTGCCATGTCCTCCTCCAGGGGAACTTCCTGACCCAGGGATCGAACCGTATCTCTTACGTCTCCTGGCAGGTAGGTTCTTTATCACTTGTGCCACCTGGGAAGCCACCAACCCCATATGAACACAGATAAAAGTGTACAGAAGCCCAGAAGCAGGCACAGCTACGCTAAAGGGTGTAACCTCTGGACGTAGGTGTAAAGAGGAGGAACAAAGAGGGGAGACTTCTGCTTTTTCATGTCACGTTCTTAAAGTGGTAGAATTATAGGTGTTTTTACTTTTCTGTTCTCTTCTAAAGTTGCCAGTTGAAATTAACACATATAAATGTATTTAAGTCCCCTCCCCCCTTTTGTAGGTTGCACTGGATCCGATTTGGTGTGTGAGCTTCCCATTGAGGTGGCTTCTCCTGTTGGAAAGCACAAGCTCCAGGGGCTCGGGCTTCCGTGGTTGCAGCACACAGCCTCAGTAGTTATGGAGTGTGGCTCCAGGGTGCCTGGGCTTCAGTACTTGTGGTGCAGGAGCTTAGTTGCTCGCAGCATGTGGAATCTCTCCAGAACAGAGAGAGGACCTGTGTCCCTTGCATTGGCAGGCGGATTCCCATCCACTGCGTTACTGGAAAAATCTCAAATGTCCCTTTTACTAATGACAATTTTTAAGTTACTAGCCAGAAATGCTATACTGTTGAAAATAAAAAATTTATAGTGTCTCTGATAAAGTTTATGAAACAAGAACAATCCTACAAGGATCATTTATAAAATACACCACAGAAACAAAAATCAGAAGGCTTCAGAATTTTCTAAGAAATGATAGCTCTTTTTCTACTTACAGTTAACAGTGTTGCTTTATGTCTTCAACAGACTACTGCTGCTTAAAAAATATGAGTACAGCTTACTCAGGTGTTTTTTTAAAACCTCCACTTCCCGACACAGATCCTAGAGAAGAACTGGTGCTCAATAAATAAAACAGTTTTGCTAATTAAGAGAAAGAGATGGTTCAGAAAGACAGTAAAGTAATCCATTTAAGGGAAGAGCTAATGGTATGAACAGATTGTTTTTTAGACTCTTATTTAGTCTAACTATCGGAATATTTCTCTATTCACATGGCCCTAGTGGTAAAGAACCCACCTGCAAATGCAGGAGACGTAAGAGACACAGGTTCAATCCCTGGGTTGGGAAGATTCCGTGCAGGAGGCATAGCAACCCGCTCAGGTATTCTTGCCTGGGGAATTCCACGGACAGAGCAGCCTGACAGATTGCAGTCCATAGGGTCACAAAGAGTCAGACACGACTAAAATGGCTTAGCACATGCACACTGAAATATTTTATCAACAGAATGAAAGCCAAATCAATAATGCCCTCTCGGAACAACCCCAGACTTTCTTTAGGCTGAGAATCAAAAGCTTAAAAGTTTTGCAGTCAAAATAACTAATGCGAAATATCCCGAGTAGCACCCATCACAGGGGCTTCCCTTGTGGCTCAGTGGAAAAAACCTGCTTCCCCGTGCAGAAGACATGGGTTTGGTTGCTGGTTTGGGACGGTCCCCTGGAGGAGGGCATGGCAACCCACTCCAGTATTCCTGCCTGGGGAATTCCATGGACAGAGCAGCCTGGTGGGCTCCAGTCCTTGGGGCCACAAAGAGGTGGACGTGACTTGGCGACTGAAAAACAACAGCAGCGGACCTATCACAACCAGACTTAATTTGCCTCGGCTGTTCCAGTCCCTGCTTCTTTCCTATTCTTTGTTGGAATCGGCACACATGACCTTTCAAAATGGCTTCTGATGTGTTTTCACTGGCCTGTAACGCTGTAAGCCAGCTTCTAGAGAGATTTTAGGGTCAGACTGTCAGACATGACACTTGGTATTGGCCCAGAGGTGCCAGGCCTAACAGTGCTTACTGGTGTTTTCTTACTAGCTTCTACTTCAATATAGTTTACTCTCATTTTATATTTATAGTACTTTTAAGAGGAATATAGTATTTGCACCACACACACACACACACACACACAGTAGTAAAATGCATAAGCTAAAAAAGAATTGCTTTGCATCCTTAAAGTTCATAAAATTCTTCTCTTCTGACACTGTATTTTCAGTAATTTTTTTGTAGACAAGATGCAGACTGGAAGTGAAAGTTTTTAATAGTTAAAAGCCTAGCTATGAGGCTTCACTATCCGTCCCATATATTTAGTTCATAGTTAAAAACACCTTACCGGAAATTAAAATGTACCAATATTTGAATGCCATATTATGAGTTGTCAAAATAAGCTAAAAAGGCATTAGGGAAACATTTTGTCTCTGTGCATTTTTAAAGTGATCAGCAGTGAGAGAGGTCCGCTTTTCCCTCATCTATTTGCCATGAAGTGATGGGACAGGATGACATGATCTTAGTTTTCTGAATGTTGAGTTCAGATGGGGAAAAAGTGGAAAGAGTGACAGATTTTATTTTCCTGGGCTCCAAAATCACTGTGAACAGTGACTGCAGTCACAAAATTAAAAGATGCTTGCTCCTTGTTAGAAAAGCTATGACAAACCTAGACAGCATATTAAAAAGCAGAGACATCATTTTGCTTACAAAGGTCCCTATATTCCAGTAGTCAGATACAGATGGGAGAGTTGGACCATAAAGAAGACTGAGCACTGAAGAACTGATGCTTTTGAACTGTGGTGTTGGAGAAGACTCTTGAGCATCCCTTGGACGGTAAGGAGATCAAACTAGTCAATCCTAAAGGAAATCAGTCCTGAATATTCATTGGAGGGATTGCTGCTGAAGCTGAAGCTTCAATACTTTGGCCACCTGATGCAAAGAGCTGACTCACTAGAAAAGGCCCTGATGCTGGGAAAGACTGAGGGCAAGAAGAGAAGAGGGCAACAGAGGATAAGATGGTTGGATGGAATCACTGACTCAACGGACAAACAGTCATTAGTTAGAGCAAACTCCGGGAGATAGTGCAGGACAGGGAAGCCTGGCATGCTGCAGTGCATGGGGTCACAAACAGTTGGACACATCTGAGAGACTAAATGACAGTAAAGAGAGGTCCTGGAGATGATTAAATCATGCCTGATGCTCTGAGTCAAAAGAGAGAGGAAAGGGTCCATTCAAACTCCTACTCACTGGGAGATTTGAGCATCACCCACAATGTATAAAGAACTCCTAAAAATCAATTAGAAAAAGACACATGACCAATGTTTAAAAATGGTGAAAAGAAAGAACCCGCATTTCACGAAAGAGGAACTTCAGTGTCCAGAGCTTATGAAAAGGTGTTTACCCTTATTAGTCTTCACAGCACTGAATATTAAAAGCATAACAAGATACCACTACAATGGTTTAAGTTGACAACACCAAGTGTTGATAAAGATAGGCAGCAAATGACTCTCCCATAGCATGGATGCAAAAACAGAACAGTTTAAACCACTTGAGAAACTGTTTGGCAGGACTACTGGTACACAGAAGAACAAAAATGTATCTCACAGATAGGATATTGAGTAATAGAAGCCACACCCAAAACGGTACACACTTTTATATGATATAAGCCAGTGAGTGATTATCTTCAGGGAAGGGCTTGTAGAGTAGGGATGGCCAGGAAGAAGCCTTTGGAAATATTCTCCTTCTTGATCTGGACAGTTATTATATTAGCAACAACAACAAAAAAATCAAGTTGTATGCACAGCTGAGATCAGTGCATCAACTTTATTACATCTCCTATGCCTGGAGAATCCCAGGGACAGTGGAGCCTGGTGGGCTGCCGTCTATGGGGTCACACAGAGTTGGACACGACTGAAGCGACTTAGCAGCAGCAGTAGCATACCTCAATTAGAAAAAAAAAATCGCTATCTTTCCAATATTCATCCCAATCTGGGAATTTTTCCAGTAGAGGCAGTGCTTTGCAGGGACCTCTCCGGTAGACTCATCATTAGAGGCCTTATGGACTAGAGAGAAATCTATGTTTTCCTCTGGAAACTACTTCTTCTTACACCTGAGTAGTATAATGCGTGCTAAGTTGCTTCAGGCACGTCTGACTCTCTGCGACCCCATGGACTGTAGCCGGCCAGACTTTTCTCTCCATGGGATTCTCCAGATAAGAATACTGGAGTGAGTTGCCATGCTCTCCTCCAGGGGATCTTCCTGACCCAGGGGTTGAACCCACGTTTTTTATGTCTCCTGCACTGGCAGATGGGTTCTTCACAAGTGCCACTTGGAAAGCCAAGTAGAAAAACAGCTTCACCTACTTCTACCTGTATGAGTTTCTTCATTAGTATATGGAGGATGAAACATGTTTTTCATATCCTATTATAATAATCAGGTAATAGACAGGTGTATAAGTGCTTTGAGCAACTTTGCTTTCACTTTTCACTTTCATGCATTGGAGAAGGAAATGGCAACCCACTCCAGTGTTCTTGCCTGGAGAATCCCAGGGACAGTGGAGCCTGATGGGCTGCTGTCTGTGGGGTCGCACAGAGTCGGACACGACTGAAGCAACTTAGCATAGCATAGCATAAGTGCTTTGAATAGCATTAGGTGTTCAATATTTGGCAGAATCGATGTTTCTCCAAATAATATTAAGAACACAATATTTTTATCTTCCTGGTGGCTCAGACAGCAAAGAATCTGCCTGCAAAGCAGGAGACCTGGGTTTGATCTCTGAGTCTGGAAGATCCCGTGGAGAAGGGAATGGCTACCTACTCCAGTATTCTTGCCTGGAAAATCCCATGGACAGAGGAGCCTAGTGGGCTACAGACCATGGGGTTGCAAAACGTCAGACACAACTCAGTGACTAACACACACATTTTTATCACTGCAAATTCCTTGATAATTCTCAATTTCTTGAGACACAAAATGTCGAGTTAATTATGAACAAGATTAGAAGTGTTCAATCCCTCCCTTTCCCCTCATGGTGGACTATGGTGATTCGGGGCACAGGCTTATGAGGTTCTGACTCTGGACCTCTTCCACAGGGAGACTCTGAGTACCTTTGTGCATTAAATGTAAATAAGACATCGTCTATTTTAAGATTTACTATTATTTCAAGGCATACTAAGAAAGAAAAATAATTGCCAAGTAAATGATGAAACAACTCTTTTTTTTATCATATAGGAGCTTTAGTTACAGAAGTTACAATGGCTCTGTAGCTGTCTTCGGATGTGGATTTTCATCATGGATCATTCTTTAAAAAAAAAAAAAGTTTCATTTATTCATTTACTAATTTGGCCGTGCTCCGTCTTTGTTGCTGTGCAGGCTCTTCTCCAGTTGCAGAGAGCAGGGGCTACTGTCTAGCCATGGTGTGGGGTTTCTTACTGCGTTGCCTTCTCTTCTTGTGGAGCACAGGCGCAATAGTTGCAGCACGTGGGCTTGGCTGCTCTGCGGCATGTGGGATCTTCTCAGACCGGGGATTGAACCTGTGTCTCCCACATTGGCAGGTAGATTCTTTACCACTGAGCCCCCAGGGAAGCCGTTATGTATCATTCTTGAACACATATTAAACTGAAAATTTAAGTGGAATAATTATTTAGGTATTCCAAAAATTTCCCTGCACTCATAGTTCAGTACCCTCATACCATGCTTCCACTCAAAATTCTCCACGTCTGTGTTTCCCACACAATTTTACCCTCCGTACAATCAAGAGTATCGATGGGTGAGAAGTCAAGCTCCCTGTTATCTTCAGGAATTTTATCCAAGTCATTGACTAATTCTGCAAATTCTCAAGCACATGTGCAGTCAGAAACAACTCAGTCATGATGGAAGCCCACTGACAGTGACCAAAAACGTACCCCCAAGGGGCATCTTAGAACCAATGAAATAACAATATTTAACCTTTGTGATTCTGTTTCTTCTTTAATAAAACAGTATTTATCCTCACAGGATTGTTATAAAGATTAAATTAGATAACGTTGGGGTAGTATATTCTCATTTGAAAACAATTTTCCATGAGAAATTTAAAATGTGGCTCCATTCTTTCAGGAACCCATGCTGCTGATAAAACTGTTGTTTTTTCACAATTATGTCAAAAATATGTTTCATACTACAATTTATCTATCCATTCAGCCATCCAATAAACACTCATAAAATTGACAACAGAGCAAAAGAAAACTGTGGCACTCTACTGAATGCTGGGGGTTCAGATGCAGTCTTTTTCAATAAAAATCTTGTGTGTGTGTATATATACATATATATAGTTCTTTTAATCTATCAGTTTGCAATGCTGTCTGACATGGAGATGAGGCTAGATCCGAGGACAACTTCTTAAAGAAACTAAGCAAACACCTAGTGACTAGTACATTTTTCTTTGTATACATTTAAATCTTACTTTTATCATACAAATAATATCTAAATATATTTGTGTTATAAATAAATATACCAAGGTTGCCAGACAAAATGTAGGAAATTCAATTAAATTTGAGTTTCAGATAACAGTAATTTTTAGTGTAAGCACACCCAACTGTGTTGGAATCTACTCATACTAAAATTTTTGTTGTTCATCTTAAGTTAAAATTTAACTGAATACTTGTATTTTTATTTGCTAAATCTGGCAAACTTACCACCTATTTTAACCTTAATCTCTTCCAAGAGACTGCCATCATTATCAGTCTCTTTGTATATTTTGCAAGACTTGGTCCTGTGGATTATGATATACATGTGGACTTCTGACACATGGAATCAAGGTATACTTACAGTTCTAAAATTATTCACTTTTTTTTTTTCTTTTTCCTCATTCAACGTGTGTGTGTGCATGGTCAGTCATGTCTGACTCTTTGCAACCCCAAGGACTGTAGCCCACCAGGCTCCTTTATCCATGAGACTTTGCAGGCAAGAATACTGGAGTGGGTTGCCATTTCCTCCTCCAGGGGATCTTCTCGACCCAGGGATCAAACCTGTGTCTCCTTTGACTCCTGCACTGGCAGTCAGATCCTTTACCACTGAGCCACCTGTGAAGCCCTTCTCATTCAACACCATGCTTTAAAGGTGATTTCTTATAGATGTATGCCATTCCTTTCAACTGTCACATACTATTCCATACTATCAAGGTCGGTCTGGTCATCCCCCTACTGATGAACACTTTGTTATTTCCATTTTTCCCACTATTAGTAGAAAGCTTCTTAGTTATAACTCCTTTGCACTAACTAATATCAGGGTTTCTCTGAGAAGTGAAAATGCCTGGTCAGGGAATATATGTGTTTTCAGTTTTAGTAAACACAGTCAAACAGCTTCCAAAACGCTGTACCAACTGATACAGCCTCTAGACGCATGAGACTATCCATTTCTCAATGGTCTCAACAACACCTGGCATTACCAAACTTTGCTTGGTTTGCTTTGCTTGCCCAAAAAGAAGGTTTCAGTACTGTGTGGCTTTTCATTTCTGATCATAGTGATGTTTGGACAACTTTTCATACTGATTAACCAGTTATTTTTCTACATGTTCACAACTTATTTCAATAACTAAAGAACAGCAACAATCTCACTGCACTGTATTGGGTAGAATCCATGTTTTTCCTGTCTTTACACACACACACACACACACACACACACACACACAAAACAGGCCATTTCCCATTCCCAGTTTTCTGGCACCTCTCCTAAATTCCTTGAATCCTCAACGGTTACCTGGGGCTCAGCTGTTGCAGCCACAAGCTCTTGCAATGCCCTCAGATATAACTTCTCTCTGGGACAAATTCAACACGACTAAAGTAAACTACCACTTTCTTCTCCAAACTGATAATTCCTTTCTCCTTATTTATTTCGGCTTCTCCTTTTCTGCTCTCGATGAGTCATTCTTTCTTCACAATTCCTCCTCACTTGCTGCTTAGCCACCATGCTCCTTCTGTACTATGGACCTGGTTATCCATTCCCAAGCCACTGGAGCAGCGGCCCCTCTGACTGACGCCAAGTCGTGGCCCCACGCGCTGCGGCTGCCAGGCTTCCCTGCCCCTCGCCGTCTCCCAGAGTGGCAGCCTGCAGTCTGCACATCGCCAGCAGAACTTTAACCCTACAGTGATAATGTCAACCACCACCCGAAAGCCTGCCATATTTCCCAGTGCCTATGTGACCAAGGCCATTTATCTCCTGATCAGCCTGCTTCTTGTTATCTCTTTGCTTCTGCTGCTGTGTGTAACTCCCTGTCTCAGAGTAGTACCTTTAAGGTACTATACAACTTCTACTTTCCTCAAGAAGTGAGTCCTGGGTCTTCCCTCTGAATTCCTGCAGCCTTTGTCATTTTGTGACACACGACACTGTCATATACTGCCGTAGGTGGTGACTATTCAGATACTTTATTTCCTCTTTCTAGATTTTAAACTATTAGTTACGTTTATATAACATTCACATTATTTAGCATAGTGGCTTCCACATTCTGCTGACAAGTACTTATAGAATAAATTAGATACAAAACTATATTTCTTTAGTAGACAGGTCTTGTTCCCTTTTAAAGCATGCCAATAAAAGTTGATGCATTTGAAGTACATCAAATATTAGACTAGTTTAAAAAATACCATTTCATTTTGGTCAGCTGCCACCAGGAAACCATGACTAAAAATTGAGGGAAAATGCACAGATGTTAAATATGCTATATTATTTCCAAGGCTTTCACTTCTCAGCTGCACCAGTACTCAATGGAAAACTCGTAAAATCAAGCCTTTGACTGTGTGGATCACAATAAACTGTGGGAAATTCTTCAAGAGATGGGAATACCAGACCACCTGACCTGCCTCTTGAAAAATCTGTATGCAGGTCAGGAAGCAACAATTAGAACTGGACATGGAACAACAGACTGGTTCCAAATAGGAAAAGGAGTACGTCAAGGCTGCATATTGTCACCCTGCTTACTCAACTTCTATGCGGAGTACATCATGAGAAACGCTGGGCTGGAAGAAGCACAAGCTGGAATCAAGATTGCTGGGAGAAATATCAATAACCTCAGATGTGCAGATGACACCACCCTTATGGCAGAAAGTGAAGGGGAACTATAAAAAGCCTCTTGATGAAAGTGAAAGTGGAGAGTGACAAAGTTGGCTTAAAGCTCAACATTCAGAAAACGAAGATCATGGCATCCGGTCCCATCACTTCATGGCAAATAGATGGGGAAACAGGGTCAGACTTTATTTTTCTGAGCTCCAAAATCACTGCAGATGGTGACTGCAGCCATGAAATTAAAAGATGCTTACTCCTTGGGAGGAAAGTTATGACCAACCTAGATAGCATATTCAAAAGCAGAGACATTACTCTGCCAACTAGTCAAGGCTATGGTTTTCCCTGTGGTCACGTATGGATGTGAGAGTTGGACTGTGAAGAAGACTGAGTGCCGAAGAATTGATGCTTTTGAAGTGTGGTGTTGGAGAAGACTCTCGAGAGTCCCTTGGACTGCAAGGAGATCCAACCAGTCATTCTGAAGGAGATCAGCCCTGGGATTTCTTTGGAAGGACTGATGCTAAAGCTGAAACTCCAGTACTTTGGCCACCTCATGCAAAGAGTTGACTCACTGGAAAAGACCCTGATGCTGGGAGGGATTGGGGGCAGGAGAAGGGGACGACCGAGGATGAGATGGTTGGATGGCATCACGGACTCGATGGACGTGAGTCTGAGTGAACTCCGGGAGTTGGTGATGGACAGGGAGGCCTGGCGTGCTGCAATTCATGGGGTCGCAAAGAGTCGGACACAACTGAGTGACTGAACTGAACTGAACTCCGTAAACTATGATGACACATTGTGTGTTCTATACTTAGAAATTTCAAAGATAAAAGTTGATAGATTTGACTTTCCAGAGAATCTGAAGTGTTTTTTTTTTTTTTACAGTAATTAAGGAGATAACTTAGAAATATCAGCAAGAGATAGAAGGAAGTGCAAAAGGAGTTTCATGCTCAACAAAGCCCAAAGCAGAAAACAGCTTCAGAGATACCAGTGCTCCATGTTGTGTGGCAGCCTGGATGGGAGGGGAGTTTCGGGGAGAATGGATCCATGTGTATGTATGGCTGAGTCTCCTAGCTGCCCACCTAAAACTGTCACATTGTTACCTGGCTATACCCCAATACAAAACCAAACATTTTTAAAACTAGAATAGAACATAGGGGCAACTGGAAAGTACACAGGTGAACAATTATCACCCTTTATGTCTTTAGGATGGTGGATTGTTTATAAAATATACATGTTTAACTCATTTGATTTGCACATCTTAATCCTTGTTTCTTTACAGATAAGGAAACTGAGGCTCAAAGAAATTAGGTGTCTTGCTCAGGTCACATGGCTCAGGTCACCAGGAATCTGATGCCACGGACTCTCCATAATTAAATAAAATGAAATAAGCAGACAGTATCTCCTGAACAGTAAGATCTTTCAGTATTTTAGCACTTCCCCAAATCCACTGAGGCGCTGTTTCCTAAGGCTCCATACAAAGCAAACACATAACGTGTGCATTCCCCTCCTCCCTGTCCCTAGCCACACTTGTGTAATTACTGAATGAAAAGATGAAGTTTGCAAGGTGATTTTGGTAATGTATGATCAACTCATAAAGTACAAGCCACGGGCCAAAGCCGAACCTCAAATTCTTCAGACCGGGGTTGCTAAGTTCTCATTCCTTTAATCCTGTGTGCATCTGTGATCCTTGGAGCCCCTCTGGCACCTCCTTCACCTCCTTTATATATCTCACAGGAAGGTCTGACTGGGACAGGAAAAGGGCAGGGCACAACCTTTAAAAGACTGGCATAGTCCAAGGACAGGACAAAAACTGATAAGAACCAACTGGGTCCAAGATGGCAGACTCAACGTCCACTTGACCTTGAGCCTCAGTATATGCTCAATGTAACACACCCCAGGGCCATGATGGTTACAAAGATGACCACAAAAGGTCCAAAGTGGGCAGCGACCCAGTTCCTGGAAATCCCCACCCCATCCCCCAAATAGCTGGAAAGTTCCTCCTACTCATTAGCCTATGTAATTACCCAGCCTCGCCTATAAAAACTGACAACCCCACACCCTTGGGCCTCTCTTGCCTTCCAAGATGGCCTGTATTCTCCCCATGGAGTGTGCTTCCTTCCTGAATAAACCTTCTTTCTCTTAACTAGGGCTCACTCTTGAAGTGTTTCCTGAGTGAAGCCAGGAACCCACACGAGGCAGCCAGCCTAGGGACTTGGACGTGTCCATCCTCCTGCACCTCACTCTCCTTCCTACAATATGACTGCTCTGCAGCACACGACCTGGGTGTCCTGTAAGTTTCTGAAGGTATTCTTCTTTGCCTATTTTTAGTCCTCTCTAGTCCTGAGATCAGAGAAGGCAGTGGCATCCCACTCTAGTACTCTTGCCTGGAAAATCCCATGGACGGAGGAGCCTTGTGGCCTGCAGACCATGGGATCGCTAAGAGTTGGACACGACTGAATGACTTCACTTTCACTTTCACTTTCATGCATTGGAGAAGGCAATGGCAACCCACTCCGCGTTCTTGCCTGGAGAATCCCAGGGACGAGGGAGCCTGATGGGCTGCCATCTATGAGGTTGCACAGAGTCAGACACGACTGAAGTGACTTAGCAGTAGCAGTCCTGAGATGGCACAGAGCTTTGCATATAGAAGGTGTGCAATAAACGTTTATTGGATTGAATAGCTTAGTTGACATATATCCTTACCTGACAAATATGTAAGTAATTGTGCAAGAAGCTACCAGGAAAATAGAATAAGGGACAAGAATTTTAACAGTGCATGAACATGACTGAAATGAAATAGGTAGACAAATTACAACTCTTTGTAGAGGAAAAAAAATACATGTGGAATGAGGCCCTATTTAAAGAGAATAAAATGTTAAGAATGAAAGTTCTAGCAAAGAAAGCATTCCAGGATTCTGGGGTTAGGTAAGTAAAAACAAGGGCAAAGTTCAAACTAACACTGCTTTTAGAGGAATGTGCAAGTAAGTACAGTAACTTATCCAAACCAACAACAAAATGTTGTAAGTATAGGTCTTTAAAATAGTGAATAATTAGAAATAAGAACAAAACCACAGTTATATGGTTTTTGGAAAGCCCCCTGGACCAGAATACCAGGGCTTGGGGTACAGTTCTAGGACTAGTCCAAACTGCATGACTGTCAGCACATTACTCATCTTTTTTTTAACTCACATCCTTAAATGTAACGTCCGATGTCTAGACAACATTCCAAGGTATTTTCTAATTTTGAAAATTTTACCATTTCCCTAATTTGTGTATAAGTGATACCTTCAAGCTATTATAAATGCCCACCTAAGTAGGTTAAAAAATGATTCTCCTGGTTTTGGACACTTCAAATTAATAGATTCTACTAGGTAAACCTTGTCAACTTCTCAAGATTTCAAGTAGAACTGGCTCTAAATGGAGTCCCCTGAACTGCGAGATGAAACCAGTCAATTCTAAATGAAATCAACCCTGAATATTCATTGGAGGGACTCACACTGAAGCTGAAGCTCCAATACTTTGGCCACCTGATTCAAAAGCCGACCATTCACTGGAAAAGACCCCGGTGCTGGGAAAGAATGAAGGCAAAAGGAGAACAGGGAGGCAGATGATGAGATGGTTAGACAGCATCATCGACTCAACATGTATGAATCTGAGCAAATTCCGGGAGATAGTGAAGGACGGAAGGGCCTGGTATGCTGCAGTCCGTGGGGTCACAAAGAGTTGGACACAGCTTGGCACCTGAACAAGAAAGGGCAAAGTGGGAATAGGATGGAGGCGCATGATCTGCTACAGAGTCACAGTGACAAAACCCTGTTACAATAAGCCATTTCTGAAGAGAAATAAAGCAAGGTAACGAATTTACGCCACACTCTAAGGTGAGCCTTTTCAATGTCCTCGTCACCTTTGGGAACCCAATGAAACAACCAGAATGTTGGTTTCAAAAATCTGTCCTGTTATTCCTGTAATGTACATTTCGAGTGTCTTCTGATAGGTTTCTGCAAGCTCTGTTTTGGTTTAATCCAGCTTTCACAACATAAAAATGCCTGGCATAAATGAAGTTTTTAAAAAAGGACTTAATGGTATTTAATGATAGAGTTTATAATGGTTTATTAAAACTATTCCTAGGTTTTAAGGTAGAGTATGGATTACCACTTAAACAACTGTAAGGTATATCTTCTATATGGATGTCGTATTTGATTCTTACAGAAGTTGATATTAAAAATTACAGCCTGGGGGTCACTCTAAGTTTTACAAAGGAAGAAGACACAGGTTCTAAAACCTACAGAACATAAATAAACAAAAAGAAAATCCAGGGGTAGTTTCTAAATTGCTTGGAGGAACAATATAATACAATAATTCCTTCAAAATGCTAAAATTTTATTTTCAGTGGTCTCTAACAATCATTATTTGTTCGCAAATAAAGGCATAAGACACTAAGTCACAAGAAAAACTGATAAGAAGTCTAAAGTGACAGTGAATCTCCTATGTCAGATGCTGGGTTATTAATGATATTTTAGGAAGAAAAAGGGTATTGGGATAAATTTGTGTTATAAACTAGCTGGGTGCTTATTCACAACCGCTTTAAAGTTTCTCTGTCATTCTCCCAAAATTAAAAAAAAAAGGAAGAAGGGGCAGTATCTTTTTGCTGGAGAGAAGAAAATTTAACTAGGGACTATCCTAGTGTGGAATTCTTTCTCAGTGACCATACGGCAACAACAATCACAGCCGGTGATGATTTACAGATCTGTGAGGAAAATCAGAAAAAGCACTGATCACATGGCAGTCCTCTTCACTTTTTACAGACTGTTACATTCGAGAATCAAGCTGTAGCTTTGACAACACGCTGTATTCTCGAATGGTTTAAGAGTAACCCTGCAGAAATAAGAATATATTCTCTTTAACTCTGAATATAATTTTAGAGGTGTTAAACAAAATACAATATACGTAATGAGCAGCCAGTATCTAACGAACAGTTTTCCTTTCTGCATCCTATCATTGACACCATGGGATTTAACAATAATAAAATTACACATACCTGTCTTCATTTTGCTTCTGATTTTATACACTTAGAGGCTTATAATAATTAAAATTATAAAAATGAATTGCCTTAATGGCCTGGAGGGCATGGAAATGCTAAAACATTTATGTAAATAGGACCTACTCATTAAATAGCACTGACAAAGATATATAAATTATATTTAATTCCACTATGATGACTTAGATGAAAACAGTCTAATGGATTGTGCAACAGCCCCAGATCTGGCTCCTGGCTTCTTACTTGTGTGAACTTGGGCAAGTCATTAATTCGGTGGTGATGCCAGCTGCCTCCATCTGTAAAATGAGGGCAGTGCTCCTTCTCAACTCTGCGAGAATGTCCCAGGCTCAGCTTTGACACGTCTCCCCCAGAATTTAATCTTTTTTAAAAAACCAAATTCAACCAAGATATAAAGGTGTAAGAAATGTTCATTTTTCCAAAACTTGCACACTAGACAGTGTCTTCCGATGGCACTGCAGGCGCTGAGCTATTCAACTGTTCATGAAAATAGGCATGCTTATTGATTCACTAGGCTTGTGTCTAATGAGAGAGAACGCCGAGGGTAAACAGGGGATAAGTCCTGGGGAAAAGAATGCGGTGAGTCACTAAGACTAGATGTGAAATGAAATGCTATACCAAATCCTATCGAAACTTTGGGACTTAAAATGAGAAACTACTTTTTCCCATGAGAACTCAGCAATTATAAATTTTAACGAACGCTAGGAAGATGTTTTCCAGTTCTTAGCCGATGTGTTTAGACACAAGTGTTTTCAATGAAATATGCCGTTTCATAAAATACGGCCACTATTAATTAATGCCAAAACCAAGAGAATTTGTATGGAATTCCATATTATGAACACACGGCTACCACAGTGGTTCGTCGTGACTGATGTTATGATTCTGAATACCACAGGAGTTAGTAATGACCCGGTGCCTTCCCATGAAATTCAAGCCAATGTTTTTGGACTAATTGGCTCATTGTTGTTCACTAAATTGGTATTTTCTCTGCTATTCTGTCTCCAACCATTGGATATTCCTCCAGAGCCTGCATTGTCTTCAGGTATGTGCGCCTACTGAAGCCCGACACTGTTCGTCAGATCTTGAGATCAGGCCTAAGAAACAGCAAAGCAGTTCTGAGCAACCAAAAGCTACGATTTAGTTTCCCTATGTTCTTGTTCTTAACTTACCTAAGAATCTACTTTATGGTGAATACATCCACTCCTGAATATCAAATTGTGACTTTTAACAACTTAATAAAATTATGTACTTCAATATTCAGCTAAGCTCCAAGTCCATCACTGATTACCCCCTAAATCAGGGCTCAGTAGGCTGAGTAGTAGAGAAACTTCAATGTAGCCTACAGTTACAAGAGAAAAAGAGATTTCAGAGTTAGGGATTGCACCTTTATGGATACTTTACTGACGCTTCTTTGTGATCTAATATTTAAAAAGTTATAAATACTTAAAGGAGTTAATGTCTCTAAATCTAATCATCCTGAAATTAAAATTCAGAAATACTTTAAGGTATTTCTATATATACTTAAAACTGGACAAGAAGACCATTTTTAACACTGGAATCTCTTGCTGTAACAGGGCCAACTAAAACTGGTACATCAAATTCACAGCCTGACGTCGTGGCAAAAGCTGACTGCGGCCCTTGTTGAAGAAAGTGATCTCCACCCCAGATCGGTGGTGGTTCCTTCCTACTCCCTGCTGTCAACCAGACCAGGGAACCTATCTGTTGCTGCTGAGACTGGCTCTACTGAGTCGGCCCATTGAAATATCTGAACAGTTCACCTGGGAAGGAGAGACTGGAGTTCTGCCTCTGCTTCACTGTGAGGTCTTGGACCAGTCCCGGTGGTTCTGTCACCTAATCTAGAAAATGAAGGTCTCAGCTAATGATGCCTTAGGACTGGAATAGCTCTAACATTCATGGCTGACAACACTTCCAAGCTCTCCTTGGTGATCACACCGCCTCTTCTTCCATACAGGACGAGATGAAATCTAGATAATAGGACACTGTTACTTCTACTATTACTCTGATGGTAGCTTCTAGACCTCACTTAAACTTCTTTTAAATGGTGCCAGAATTTTCTGTAGTAATGTTAAGGACTCAGGACAATCCAAGGATGATCTTTACCTTCATTGCCTTGTCTGTGTGCAATCACACAGCTGAGCATCACCTCAGATCTCCTATCGTCATCCCGGGTGACCACTGTCAGAACTCCAGTCTGACAGAGAAATACTCAGGTCCTCAAGCAAAATGGAATCCTTTTCAGAAAAGTTCTAAGTACACAAATACGGACCCAATACCTGTTGGGGTTAAAACACAGTAACGAACCATTCTCTTCTCCAGTTTTAATGATGAGCCCAAATGAGTAAGTTTTAATAAACAAAATTTCACATGCAACTGTCTCATTCATCCTTCCCTCCATGCTGGCAATCAGATTTTCACCAGACAAATCTATCCCAAAGCACAGAATGTGCTTACAAAGGTTAGTCAGGACTCTATTTGCATCACAGCAGCTTAATCATTTCAATCTTTAAAAAAAAACCCAAAAAACAGTTTTTGGAAGCCTCTAATTTATTTTGAGTTTCTTTTCTCATCTTGGACTGCCCTTCTCCTCAAAAACTGGTTCTCATTTCCCAAAAGCTCTTGTTTGTGTTCTAAAAGCCGCCATCACTCTCTGAGAAGACGGCTTGACAAAAGTCAGTCAGCAAGATGGATCTCTTTGGAAATGGAAGCCGTCTGGAGTCCACCAATTTTAATGACTTCGGTTTGAACCCAAGAAGACTTTATTGCCACTCTAGTCCCCTTCCCTGTGGGCAGTAAATTACCAACGATTAAAGAGCCAGTTTCCCTTCACCCTCTCTGCCCCCACCACCCTGCTCTGCTCCCGGCAAAAACAAAAACGAAAAAAGAAAAAACACTGCCTGCAAGGACAAAACCTGCCACCAAGGCAGCAGCACTGTGGTAATTTCCCCAGGCATTATGATTGATGATGATCAGCAGAGCGTGGGATAATAGCTCCCCTTAATTTACCGGTCCCTTTGAAGGGTTAAAATATGGCAGATGTTGATAGCTGACACTCCTTGCTAACAGGAAAGACACATCGCTGGGGGCCCCCTTCTAGGCTTTCCCTTCCCTGCAGCTGTCTGTGTAGAGCAAATTGTATCCACTTGTTTAACCTCGGGGAACGTCTGGAGGGGACCCAGTGCCACAAGGGTACCTTTTTTTTTTTAACGGTCATTTCCTCTCTGGTGTAACTTGCATGACAGTATGTGACAAGCAGAAATTAATGGGGACACTGCTGTGCCAATTCCTCCTGAATTGCTGACACTGGCTACAGGCTGCCTGTTTGCCACCCAGCCAAGACCTCACATGAAACATGGCGAGGGGCCCACAGCTCTATTCACCAACAAGCCAGCTGGTCAGTGATGAGAGGAGCCGAAACAATGCGGGGCGCACAGACCAGGAAGAAAACGCTTTACAAACCGCTTCCAACCAAGGAGGTAAGGTTTGCTGCGAGTTCATATGCTGGTTTATTTTCCTGAGAGGCAAACTGCAGGACCCCAGTCTCCACGGTACTTTGGGTAAAGGATTCCTCTCCAAAGCCTTCTCAGGTACAAGCTCCAGGAGGAACATCCTTCAGGCACAAGGAAACCACGTGAGATTTGTCTCCAAGGATGCTTTTCCAGTAGGCCCACGAGCCAGCAGGGTATCTCTTGCCTCTAGCGAACTACCATGGGGCTGCCCAGTTTAAAAATTCTATGCATGGGGCATTTTTTCCCCTCTTTCTCACATATACAAGTACATTCACAAAAGAATCTCCAGTTCAAGCCCATTAATCCTCTGCAATGTTTTGCAAGGTTGGGGAATCTGCCCCCATCTTGGCAAGATTCGCTTTCTCCTCTTTCTGTAATCAAGATTCAAGCTCAGTCGGTGGGCACTTAAATGGTGTCTCTGTTATAGACTTGGCCATGCTGATTTCAGCCCAGAAGAACAAATCAAGGCACATACTTTTCTTTTTTTTAAGGGAAGGAAGGGCGAGCAGAAACATCACCTAACTATGACACTGTGTATGACTCAAAAGTCAAGTTGGAGGTGAGAGATGGAAAGCTGAAATGGGAAAACTGTACTGGTAAGTGTTTTATAATAAACTGGGAGGCCCTCAGGGCATGTGCCTCAGAAAGGCACAACAAAGGGTGCCTCAATTTTGTGTGTGGGCACAGCACGGAGTGAGACTGGGGTGCTCTGAAGGAGCAGATACTCTCATAGAAACAACAATCTGAGGACCTCCCTGGTGGTCCAGATGCTAAGACTCCACACCCCCAATGCAGGAGTCCTGGGTTCTATCCCTGTTCGGTGGAAGTACATACCAGAACATTCCACAAATAAAGCTGCAATGAAGATCGAAGATCCTGCGTGCAGCAACTAAGACCTGGGATGGCCAGATGATAAATATTTAAAAACAAACAAATTAGAATCTGTTCAATTCACTTTCTCTCTCATCCTGTTTTACAGTGTACTATCCAAAGTGAAGATGTAGGCAGTTTCTGAGAACTTAGGGAATACTTGCAGCAACCACGAAATTCAATGTGGAAGTTTTGATCTAAGTTCAACAGGCCTCTGTTTTCGGGGAAGGAAGAATGGGAGGAGAAACGGAAATAACCTGCAGTGTTACCAGGTTGGCCCAGGGGGAGAAAAGACTGTTTTCACTTCTGAGAGGACTTTTCAAAGCCAGCATTAGACTGGCAGCCTCAGGAACATCATTCTTTAGCCATCTCGCTTTCTACAAATAAATGCAATGAACAAAGGTCTCCAAGTCACTCAGGCAGGAAGTACAAGACTGGAGACAAAGAATGAAACAGCCTGCAAGCCCAACTCTAGCACCTAAAGGCTATGGGAATAACTCTAGTGGATGGGCTCTTGTTTCCATGAGTATAATTTAGGAAAGGTTTACAATGTTTCTAACTCAAAACTGGAATGCAGGCCTGGAAAAAATACAGAGGAAGAAGTCATGGAAGTGGAAACCCTAATCCCTTAAACAAACACATTTCCAAAATATACTATATAAGGCTACCTGAGTCTGTTTTTTCGTGTTCACTGCCCATGCTTTCTAACAACAAAGTAGTATATTAATGAAAATTCAAACAGTGCTGAGAACCTACAGCCTAAATAACAGGTCCCCTTTAGCCAAGAGCAATGTGGAAACCTCAATAAACAGGAATCCCAAACAAATTCAGACATTCCCTCTCATGTGACAACTGCCTGCTCTGAGTCTGAATCTCTCAGTGCTTCCCGAAGACAAATGCCCATGAAATCTTGGGCTTGCAATGTGACGCCCACAGCTCTCTACAGCTTTACATGAAGGTGGGCAGGAGGTGTGCTTGGGGGCAGGGGGTGCCTCTCACAGTGTTTCTTATTAGTTAAAATATTATTTGCGTTTACAAATTTAGCCATAGTTTTCATTTCTGAGCTCCCAAGTTTTTCCAGCCTATAAATAGCCAATTTAATAATGCCAGATGGAGTATAAGAATGCTACATATGGAATCTCATTGCACAGATATATTTTGAAATGCATATTTCTAGGTTAAACAGAGGATACCTGTACTTATTAAAACAGCCTCTCTCAGCTCAAAGGCCACAGTGTATGGTCAAAAAAGCTGCATGGCGTGTCAAAGGCTACCGAACTGCATACATGGTGCATCTGTGAGTTAGGGAACTGTGAGTCGGATTTTAAGAGGCAGCTGGATATAACACACTTCCAGGCTTCATGACCCTTCCTGATGCTTCGTTAGGCATCTTATCAGAACGAGAAGAATAGAGATCTCTGTTATGGCTTTCCTGGGGCAAGTAAAAGACAAGGCGATGATTTTCCAGTCCATTTCCCCTGGCAACATGCTCATCAATCATCAGGGTCTAGGACTCTGTTATTCTGCTGGAGGAAAGAAAGCTCAGTGGTTTCTCTCCGAGTGAAATGGGGCTCTCTCCTACCCAATATTTGAGGTTATCATCAAGAATTGCTGAGTCTTTGCCTTCAGAGAATCTGCTTAGGGGCTCACAGGGCTCAGCTGAAGCACAGCAACTTTACCTACTATGCCAGGATTCAGTATGCGATCCAAGCTATTCTGGGCGTGCCAGGTGATGCTGTTTTCGAAACCCAACAAGGGGACCACCAAAGCTGCAGTGTTCATCTTTCTACAAATATCTTATCCTCAACAGTTTTCATTTCTATCATCTAGCCCAGTCCGTTTTCATCCTATGTTCAAAAGGCCACAATGGGCGAAGACAATATGCTTTAAGGAATGGTTCAAAATAATAATAATAAACATATATTCAAATTCCCTTTGTCACTGTCCCCCTTTAATTTTGAAAAAATGTAGGGCTGTCTTGGAGCGGATGGTGGAATTATTCACACTATTTTAAGGCAAGTGCACGTTACCAAGATCGCTGTTGGCATTTTGAGTCTCAAATTAAATAATTTACTTCGAGAAAAACTGGAAAGACATCTAACACTTGTTTATTAAACTAATTCTGCATTCACAGCATTTTATCTATTTGTGAGCAATTGCCTGGTACATGTCGATTCACGGTTTAAAAAGAAATGTTCCTTTTTTAGCAGGCACAGAATAACGCATAGTCCTAAAAATTCTTTGCTAAACTATATACTGGCTTCCACTGTAAGTGTTATAAGCTCATTTTAACAAGAGGACTGAAAGTTGATTTCATGTAAAAAATACTGAGAAATATTTAATGACCAAGAGATCATTAAAGAAATCCATACCAGTACCTGCCACTGTAGTAAAAACAGGCTTGTAACTTTACTTTATTCTAAGGGCAGATATTAATTTTAAAAGTTTACTACTCACCAGCAATTGCTTCCATTTACAACAGAATGAAATCCCTCCATTGCCTATTTATACTATTTAACAGTAAAATGCTGAAAAGATCAAAGGGGATAGTAACAATAGTGTCAGGGGGTCTTATTAGAAAATCAATCACATCATTTTTTTCCCAGTCTTTTAACATCTATGCCCTTATCCATATCATCATCATCAATAATCACGTACTTCATGTTTTCAATATACACACATTGACTATTTTACAAACCTGCTCTATTGTGTTGCCTAACAACAAAGGACATGATATTATGTTGCTAATTCTTATGCTGGGCTCAGGAAAAGATTCAGACCAAATAACTTCAACTTTTCTATAACAGAAGGCATTCCCCACTAAAGCACAAGTTACAACACCCTTTTGTCAGATGATAAAAATACTAGGTTGAAATATATTAAACTGCCATTTTTACTGGGCAAAAGCAGTCAATCACTGACAACATCAACATATGGCTTAATGTACATGCTCATTTTAGACGAGAAAAAAACCCCCACCAAAAACCCGTAATACCTTAACAAAGACATTTTCAGTATTTTAGCATATTGCCTTCTACTTTCCTATACATATATTTGAAATACATTTCAAAGTTGGGATCATATTATATATACAGATAATAAAGATGAATATCATCTTTCTTTAGGGAAAATTCTTACAAAATAAGCCTCTTTGAAACATTATTTTGTTAAATGCATTTTCATAATTCATTTAATCATCTCCTATTATGGTACCTTCTGATTTAAATGTACATTTCACTGATTATTTGTGCAGCAGAATATACTTCTACCCGCCATTCTGGGCTATGTATCATTTCTTTGTGATCTGTCTGTTAATGGTCTTTATTTATATCTAAATTAGATAATTTTCTTTTTCTTATTGGTTTCTAAGGGTCTTTTGTATGTTAAGGAGATAAAACCTCTACTGTACTTTTGGCAAATATTTTATTTGCCTTTTAGTTCTATTTGTAATATTTTAAGTTTAAAATGTTTAGGGTCTAATCTATGAATCGTTTCCTTTGTGATCATTTCTACTGTTTTATGCTTAGAATACTCTCTGGTTTGATAGTTGATATATTCTTCTATTCATTAAACAATTAATAGTGTCACCCCCCATATACACATACCTTTTAAAACTATAAAGTGTTTATAGAGCTTATGCAAAACCACAAAAGAGAATGCTTGCTCAGTGTCCAAAGCTGAAAGGCTGTCTTCAGCCTCCTAACCAGCACTAAATGTTACTAAATCAGGACTGTTTCTAGCAAAATTTACAAGCAAACTCAGCTGTCTCTTTTCTAAGGAAAATTTCCTGCCACACAAAGGGTTACCTCTGAACAGTATCTCCATTATTTCACCCATGACTCCATTCCTAATTTTCTGTTTTCTGGCAGCTGCTCTCTAACTTACAAATAATGCATGTCTTTGTTTAGAGTTCCTTAAAAAAACTGTATATCCTAAATGTGGAAGAAAGCTCAATTTATTTTACTTTGAAACCTGAGAAATCAATAACATGAACCATATGTTAATTATGGAACCTGGTGATAAATAAAGTAAGAAGTCCTATGAAACCGTGGTGGTGAAAGTGATGGAGCTGAGGCAGAAAAGGAAAGAAGTCCTTTCTCTCGGTGTGTGATGCTTTCATAAATCTCCCTGTTTGGTAGAACACCAAAATGCAACTCCTTTCTTAATTCATTCTAATGTAATTTATATTTCACTTTCTTCCCAGCTCCTGTTTTTTATCAAGATCTTACAGCAAGGATGAGATATATATCAAGGGCCGTTAAAACAGTGGCAACATTTGGAACAGATGATGCCAAAGACAAAGCTAACCAATATTTATGTCTTTGATCTTCATTTATTTTCATTCATTGAGTTTTGCACTGAAGACATGAATCAAGCTATCTTTATCTGGTTGAAACACTCAAGGACTTCAGGTCTACAAGATAAATTGCCACGACTAGAGTACGAATCATAATGAGGAAAACAAAAATCAGTTATGTAATGTTTTAGGTATTTACACGTGGTATCACATACTTCTAAAAAAAGAGCTAACTTTAGGGTATTTACTGAGGGTACATATATTTCTTTTTCCCCTGGAGCCCATTAAATCAATTTGGCTCTTGTTACCACAAACCTACATCTTCCCTCTTCTTGTACCCTCACCCTCCTGATTTGGAATCTGTTTTCATAGAGGAAAGGGGCAGAGGGAAGCAGAGCCCTCACCTGCAGCTTTTACACCACCTCTGTCTCAGTAACACTTCAGGTCTTCAGCTATGGGTGATGGTGAGTTCCAGATTTAAATGATAAAATGTGATAGTGAGACTGAAATCTTCATTAAGTGTTCAGTAATTGTTCCAACATATCAACAGAGCTAAACATTCACAGAACAACTTCAATTAAGGATATGTTTCCAGATCAATCAGTATCTGATCACTCAGGGTAGCCCTAAACCTTAAAAAAAAATTTTTTTTTAATCTGGAACTCATCATTTTTACTCTTTTAGCCTCACCACATGGCATGTGGGGTCTTAAGTTTACCAACCAAGGATCAAACCCACGCCCCCTGTATTGGCAGCGTGGAGTCTTAACCACTGGACTACCTGTGAAGTCCTTAGACTTAAACCTTTTAACACTGCAGTTTCTAAACTTAATTCAGAGTGAAACCTCCTGTGCCCTCTGGTCCCCAATTCTCTGCTATGTTCTATTTTAGCTTTCCAATCTAAAAGTGCTGTGACTATACTAGAGTAGAATGATAAATATTTCTTTGGCTTTGTCCAAGAAAGGAAAAATGAACAAGTATGGTCAGGGACAGCAGAGAGCAATAGTAAATATAAAAACCAACAAAGCTATAGCTTATATCTGCTAAAGGCTTAGAACCACAAGTGGAAGAAATTCTGAGCACTAGTATCTTCTAATACATGAGCCTCAGAGTAAGCACCTGAACACTGGCCACATTAGCGTCAGCACTGGAAATCTCCACCATGATCCCCTTAGGTTTCACACAGTCTTGGTTCCTCATCAACAGAACAGGGTTAGGAATTCTGATCAGTTACATGTGCAAATCTGGTAATAGTTTACTAATTTAGGACCACAGAGAACTGTGAGAACGTGAAGCAAAAGGAAACAAAAAACATCTTTTGAAGGTCAAATTATGATGTGTCATGAACTTTTTTAAAGAGTAGCTTTCATGAACTTTTTTTTTTTTTAAAGAGTAGCTTTCTGGGTGGCTTAAGAATTTCTCGTTAGAATTCTCATGTTCCTAAGCATCTTCTTGCTAATTCATATCAATGAGTTAGCACTTTCCAACAGATCATCTTAAGGAATAAAATATCAGTGCTTTTAAATAAGTATATATGGACGACTTTTTAGTTAAAATGCCACACCTGAATCACCTGGGCTTAGAGTCCTCTGAAAGGCTGGGGCCACCTACGCACAAGCGAGCAGATATTCCAAAGGTCTGAGTCATCTCAAGACATTTTCCATTCCCAAGGAGGGTCATATGTCAAACTGTAAGAGACTATTTCTTAAACAGTAATGTCTTTAGGCATCATCAGAGGGTACTTATTGGAAACTCCCTTCTGAGACTATGTTTAGGGCAAGGCTGTAGATTTAAATGAGCACCCCAGGTGGTGATTATACAGGTGATTCACTGGCCACACCTGGAGAAAGAGCATTACATTTAACTTCATTAACCCCTTAGCAGATGGTGACACCACCATCTAGGGGCTTCCCTCGTAGCTCAGCTGGTGAAGAATCCACCTGCAATGCAGGAGACCTGGGTTCAATCCCTGGGTTGGGAAGATCCCCTGGAGAAGGGCAAGGCTACCCACTCCAGTATTCTGGCCTGGAGAATTCCATGGATGGTATAGTCATGGGATGGCAATGAGTTGGACACGACTGAGTGACTCAGATGGTGACACATTTCTGCAAACTTTGTTGGTCTAGACTATTTTTCAGGCATCCAAATCAGGCTTCCACTGTACGGTAGTAGCTAGAGTTTTTGAAGATTAGATTTATACTTGGTCATTTCTAATATCCACAGAATTCTCTTTTACTTCCTAAGATGGCAACAGTCACAGGTGGGACTTCCCTAGTAGTCCATTAGTTAAAAATATGCCTTGCAGTGCAGGGGATATGGGTTCAAACCCTGTTTGGGGAACTAAGATCCCACATTCCGAGGAGCAACTAAGCCTGCATGCTGCAACTAGGGAACCCGGGTGCCAGAACTGGAGAGTCCATGCATTGCAATGAAAGATCTCACGTGCTGCAGCCAAGACTGGACACAGCCTAATAAAGAACTAAAAAAAGAGAGAGTCGCAGTGTCCAGATGCATGCATCAAGGCCCTGATTTAGATATATGAGTCCAAATTCAGGTCAAACTCTCATCTGATTTTTCCACTGGAATCGACCTTTGTGGACAAATTTGCTCTTTGAGAGTGGTAAGAAGAAAGAGGAAGTACAGAATGAGAATACTTTAGTTGCTGGAGATAGTTGGTTCTCATGACCACCATTATGGGGTTTGCACCATTATGGGCTTCATTGCATGACTGTTTGTGAAAGCCCTTATTCCTCTCAACAAATGTTTAATAGAACCAATAATGATTTTAACTGCAACGAAAAGATCGATTAAGCCTTTCCACCTTCCTTAGGAATGAGGGAAAAGTTACAATCTTAGATAACTGGTGGATATTTTCTCTAGCTGCCTTTTACTAATGTAAAATTTAGTGACTATAAATTATTAGCAACTGCTCTAGTAGAATGTGCTTTCTTAACTTCCAAACTCCACAATCACATGGGTATCTGAAATTTCTGGATAAGAATGATAAAAATCCAAATGATTAGGAGAGTATTTCCAATTAGATTTTTTAAAAGTAACTTCACTCTTTGAAGCTGTACTGCTCATGGTGGGAATGACAAAGAACTTTGCACACAACAGTTAACATGTGGAAACTTACCTTTAAATTTTTAAAAATTATCTTTTACCAAATTATCTTTTAGCTATTATATACACCCCTGAGAAATGAGAATGGGCTCTGAGATTCACAGCATCAATCACTTTACTGGACTCAGTTTCCCATCCATAATACAAAACACACTTAGCAAACATTGAAAGAGAACGACTTCTGGAATTTAGTTAAGTCAGTATTAATACTAAAGGAGAAAATGCATTATAGTTCTAGTGGACATCAGTTACTGGTTTTAGACTGTATCTAAGCCAAGCCAACCAAGCAAATCCTTAGTTGACATGGATAATTCCACAGTCTCTGCCCAGTATGAAGGAAGAACCAAGTAGATATGTTACAATATGGCATACTCTCCGCCTACTTTTCTGTTATATATATACGTATACGCATTTATATGTATGTATGTTTTATTGTTTAGTTGCTAAGTCGTGTCCAACTCTTTTGTGATCCATGGACTATACAGCCTGCCAGGCTCCTCTGTCCATGGGAGTCTCCAGGCAAGAATACTGGAGGGGGTTGCCATGCCCTCCTCCAGGGGATCATCCCTACCAGGGATCAAACTCATGTCTTTTACATGTCTTGCATTGGCAGGTGAGTTTTTTACCACTAGGGCCACCTGGGAAGCCAGGTATATGCATACACACAATTTAGTCTATTATATATGCACATGTATAGATAATAATACGCATATAATAGGAAAGTAAATATATACAAATCTATCCCTGAAAAAGTACAACTTTCTCACTTGTACAATGGGAAAGCAGGCGTTTATGTAATCAGCCCTCTAATTAACATTGAAATACAGGCCTCGATATATTGTTACTAACAAGTTTACTGAAGGTCTTCTGTACATTCCAGACAGTACTAAAGACAGCACAAAAAACTAGGTTCAGACTTCAAAGCTCTTACCTTCCAGTTGGGAAAGACAAACAACAAACATAAAAAAATTAAGAGATCATTTCGGCCCAGTGTAGTGAAGAAGATAAAATGGGGCAGCATGTGTAACGTGGTCAACTGTGAGCAGAGATGGAGTGGGAGGTGAGGTGATCACAGAAGAAGTCATTAGGCTGTGAGCTGCGCTGGTATTACGACGACGAGAAATAGGCACCCTTCCTGTGGGGCTGGGAAGGGAGAGGCACGTAGCATTCCAAACAGAATGAACAATACGTACCCACGCTGAGCTGGAAGCATGCTGGAAGAACGGAGAGAAGGCAGGTGTGGTTGAAGGACAGTGAGCCACAGAAGCAGAACAGGGTCTGGGGGGAGGGGAGGGGAGGACAAGGGGCACTAGCCAGGGCAGGACTTTTGACTTTATTCTATAGGTCACAGGAAACCACTGGAGAAAAGTGGTTTTCAGCAGAGGAGTAATGCCTCTTAAATTTTTTTTCTAAATTTTTGTTCATTTATTTTTTGCTGGGCTGGGCCTTCACTGCTGCACACGGGCTTTCTCTAGCTGCAAGGAGCAAGGGGCTACTCGCTAGCTGCAGTGTGCATGCTTCTCGTTGCAGCGGTTTCTCTCATTTCAGAGCATGGGCTGTAGGGCATGCTGTCTTCAGCAGCTGTAGTGCATGGGCTTAGCTGCCCCGCAGTATGTGGAACCCTCCTGGAACAGAGATCAAGCCCATGCTCCCTGTATTGGCAGGTGAATTCCCAACCACTGGATCACCAGGGAAGTCTGAGTAATAACTTTAATTTATGCTTCCGTAACATGCCTCTGGTTGTCACAGGAAGGATGAGCTACACAGGGACAGGAGTGAAAATAGCATATTGAATTAGAAAGCTGGTTTGATGGGTCAGACTAGAGCTTTAGCAACAAAGATGCTGAGAAGCAAGCAGTCAGACTGGGGTCATCTTTTGGAGATAAAATCAAAAGTACCTGCTAAGGGATTAGATGAAGACTGTGAAGGAAAGAAAGAAACCTAGAAGGATCCTTAGGTTTGGGGGCTCAAACAACTGGCAGATGGGGAAGGCCTAGTTGGGGAGAGGATTCTTGGGTAATGTTTTGGTCCCAAGATATCAGACAGCTGGTTGATTATAATGCATTCGGAGCAAGAGGGAAAGGTCAGGCTAAAGAATAATGATACCTGAAGGTTCAGGACTAAATGATATCACCTGGTCAGGAAGTGTAGACAGGGAAGAGAAGAGAGCTGAGGATGAAGAAGCCTCCACTGTTCCAACATTTAGAGGAAGAGAGCCAGGAAAGAAACCTGAAGCAGGCAGCTTAGGCACACTCTAAACGTGGGTGAGGAATATCCCTCTACTGTGTGGAGCATCTCTCTACCATCTGTTACCATAGCAACACACACTGGGTATACACTGCCTGCAACTTGTTCACGGGCTCTATAAACAGACTCAGTGCCCAAGGTGAGGAAGCACTTTCTAAAGAGATTCCAACTAACCTATTATTAGCTTGATCAAAGTGTCACTTGTTTATTTTAGTGAGTCAGTATTTATTTTAATGAGTCAGTCTTACAGTACCTTTAGAAAGACACCAGTTTTTTGTTTTCTTTTTTAACCCATATTTCCTGTTAGGGAAAAAAAAATCCACCCACTAAATAACTCTATTATAATTTACTATACTGTTATATGTCTAGATAATCATATTATCTAAATAATATATACATTATATAGTATATAGGTTTTATATACATATAGTATAACAGTATCATCTGTTATACTTTGAGATAATTATGTATTTGCATAATTCTGTCTTCTTTCTGATATTTTCACCTACTACAAGGGCCTAGGAAATTGCTTAAGGATTTGTTTCTGGGAGAGTCCTCAAAATCTAGACTATCTGAAAGTGTTCTCCCTGAGGAGTTACTGGAAGTTACTACAGATGTAGCTCCCTCACCCTGGGTTTCCCCCTAAATCTGAGGTGAACTCAGGGCTGACTCGCTTCCTTCCGATCATCTCTCCTGTTAGAGTTGACAGTGGCCAATGGCTGCAGCCACTTTGATTTAACCCTCAAGCAACTCCCAGGCTGGCTGCCTAATTCTGCTTAGCATTATGGCTGATGTTCCTGTTTTAAAAAATCCCCCCAAATTCTGTGTGTGTGTTATGTGCATGGGGGTAAAGTGGGCACCTACTCAGGTAAGGGTGTGGGCCAGGGTGTGGTTTGTTCAGAGAAGGCATTTTTTTGAGTCAGAAGTCTACATTCCAAGCTGACTTCCCACAAAGAAAAACTATGACATAGGTTACATTCCTGATGAAAGTTCAGACGCCTGGTTTTTAAAAGGCAGAATGCCTCTAAGTATGATCATTAATGCATGAGTGATGTGCTTTTTAAAAGGCATACTAAGGGTCTGGGATGGGCAGAAGGGGCTTCCCAGGTGGTGGTAGTGGTAAAGAACCCGCCTGCCAATGCAATGTAGAACGTGCACAAATTGTTTGGATAAAGCATTACAATAAGCAATCCTCTAAAACAATACCTTAATGTGGAAGGGCAGGGAAATGTAAAGGAAAGGCTCTTAGGTAGGACTCAGGCTGGAGAGAGCCTAAGGCCCAGGACTGAGGATTCCTCCTCAGTCTGCTCTGAGGCAGACCTCCGGAGACCCTGGGAGAGCCGAGAGTATGTCTGTGTGTGCGCTGGCGAGGAGGGAAAAGAGTGGGGCGTGGGGACAGTGCGGGGCAGGGGAGGCAGTGGGTAGAGAGAACACAGGATCCTGAGTGCCAAGAAGCAAATCTGGGCTACCGTGCTGGCAAGTCACAAAGCCCTGAGAAATCCACTGTACCACAGGCGTGAACTATTTTAAGGCAGACTGCTGTAGGTTGAGGCCCATTTTAGAGTAAAAACCAATACTGCCCGGCGAGGTCCTTTGCACCAGAACTAGTGTTACTGTAACATTCCACTGTTTAATCTTATTAAACAGTCCTCTCAGGCAGCCTTCATGGACGCACTTTCTTCAAAAAATTTATTTCATGTGACTCTGAAAAGCAGTTTGCTTTAAACACCAGGAGAGATGTGTGTGCACATGCCTGTGTGTGTTTGAAAAACCCACAGTCTATTCAGCGAAGCCAGCCTTGATATCACTGAAACAAATGTCCTTCCCGGACCCTTATCGTCATTGTGGAGTATTTGTTCACTGAGTTTCTCGTCTTGTTTTTGGGATCACTTTATTATGCAACATCTGCTCTGAATTTCAAATGTGATAAACAGGGTATGAGTGTCGGTGGCAGATGGCTAATGACCGCCAGCGACAGGGCATTCAAGTCTGCCTTGTTTTCTGGGAAGCGATATTTTCATGTTAATTTGCTCTGTGTCCTGCAAAGATGAGACAAATCACCTGCTCATAATTCAGGCAAAGTGGAGACCACCAGGAGCCGAGAGGGGCCATGGCTTGATTCCTTTAGGGGTGAGAGGAGAGGCGGCTCTGGGGGGCTTTCCTCATCAGAGTAACGGGACCAGGCAGTCACTTCGCATTATGTCAGATGGAGAAAGATGAATCAGTCCCGGCCACCCCATCCTGACACCAGGGCCACTGTTTACTGCAAGCAGATATTATTCATGAAAACAGATCTTTCCCAGAGGCAGAAAACAGGTGCTATTAAGAGTGTGTGTCAGTCTCTGAAGTCTGGGTTTTGTAACATAAACTTAATAGTACATTTTATCTCCTACTGAAAATGTTACAACCAACAGAAATCTCCAAGAAACATTCAATCGAAGATAAAATGAAATCTAATTCACAGAGAAAATGACCCGCACAGACTCATAAACCTTGAGGTCTTTCGGCCTTCTCGAGCCCGGTAGAATTTGTCTGTTACAGAGATACATGCACAAAATATAATTTTTATTCCAAGACTGAGTCATCCAAAGAGGCCATGTGGTCTTGAGCTGAAAGAACCGTGCTCTGTTTTGGAGAGTCAGCTGGTGTTCTGTGTGAGCTCTCAGTGCCTTTGAATTTCTGCTTGTGAAAGACACGTTACACGTACAGAATGTCCAAAGAATGACACAGGGACTTCAGAGAGCTTAAAAGATAGTTGAAAAGCCGGGTCAGACACCAGGAGAGAGAATGTACTAGAGAGGCAAGTCTGAGGACAACTGACAGTTTAATAAAAGAGGGTATTACATTTTGCAGGCATGTAAACTGTGAGATTTTCACACAGGAGTTTCTTCCTATGTATATATATATGGGCTTTCCTGGTAGCTCAGCTGGTAAAGAATCCACCTGCAATGAAGGAGACTTCAGTTCGATTCCTGAGTCGGGAGAATCCCCTGGAGAAGGGATAGGCTACCCACTCCAGTATTCAAGGGCTTCCCCAGTGGCCGAGGTGGTTAAGAATCTGCCTGCAATGCGGGAGACCTGGGTTCAATCCCTGGGTTGGGAAGATACCTTGGAGAAGGGCATGGCAACCATTCCAGTATGCTTGCCTGGAGAACCCCACGGACTGAGGAGCCTGGTAGGCTACAGTCCATGGAGTCATGAGTCGGACATGACTGAAGCTACTTACCATGTATATATCCTGCCATACAGTTCTTTTTCTGGGTAGCAGTTACATATGACAAAGGAGCAAAGTGAGGGAATTTGTTTACAGTTCTTTCTGATCCTTTCTCAGAGTGGCAGATAAAGGCATGAAAGAGAAAACCCAACAATTTGGAAGCTGCTGTTTTTTCTTTCCTTATAAAGCACCCCCCCCAACAAGTGAAAGATGCTACATAAACACATATACTCAAAACATATTATGAACCCCCAAATAAAAGAGTAAGACAATCACAAGGTGTCAGTTATTGCCTCATAAGCAAGGAAGTCTAAGAAGATAATATCGAATCTCAAATGATCAAATTAAACAGATGCACTGAATTCCTCCACAGTTAAGTAGATCAAAAAACATCCTGAACTACAAAGAGGAAAACAAGATACAGCAATGATCGGCCTATGAGGCAAAGTCTGAGTATTTGTTTACGTCACAGCTTAGCAGTCAAGAGGGTTCTTTATGCAAATGTCACCATCAGCATGAATGACTGTATCTTAGGACATCAAGAAAAGAGATGAAAGAATGCGATGAAAATTTCAAGATCAAGTATGAACACAATAAGATGTGATTATTTATTCATTTTTAGAGAAGAGCATTTTAAAAGGTTGGAAAGAACCACCTATAATTTTATTGTATTCTCATCAGTCTCTCAATGACAATGTTCAGTCCAGACCACGTGATAACGACAAAGGAAAAGTGAAAGTGTTCGTCTCTGTCGTGTTGGACTCTTTTTGATCCGATGGGACAGCCCACCAGGTTCCTCTGTCCATGGGATTCTCCAGGCAAGAACACTGGAGTAGGTTGCCATTTCCTTCTCCAGGGGATCTTCCCGACCCAGGCATTGAACCTGCGTCTCCTGCACTGCAGGACGATCCTTTACCGTCTGAGCTACCAGGGAAGCCCTTATGATAATGACCGGATTTCCTCTAATGAGCTCACTATCAACCACCACAAATACTTAGGGCTTCAGGGGTAGTCTTTTGCCTTTTAAAAATGAATGGTATTTAAATGCATTTTAAAATTGCTATGTGATGTATGTATACTGAGAAGATAAGCCCAGCTTCTAGTTTTAACAATGTGGGTGTGTGTTTTTTTTTAAACAGACAGACTGATGGCAACAGTCCTGAACAGAAAGATTTTACCTCTGGAACAGTTAGTCAGAGACCATGCAGCACCCTGGCTTCACCAAATACAGCTCACCTAATGCAATATATGTCCTGAACATGCACTCGGGAGATGCTAAATTGAGGAGGACCAACAGGTAAACAGTGTCAAAGATGATACAGAGGGGGACAGGTGCTGGAGGACAATTCTCACAGCTCAAACCATCGTAATAAGAGGTCTCTCTCCTTGATTTTCTATTCTATGCCTATTTCATGTTAAAATATTTAACCTATTTACCTATTCTGAAACATGGCATGTTCTGATATATGCAAGACAATAATATTTATGATTTTAAAGAACATTTTAGAAAATATTTTGGTATCATAATGCAAGAATCAGCTATAAACTGTGTCTATTTATAAATAAGTGGGTTTTTAAAACTTGAAAACACCAACTGAACTACTTGTATAATCATAGAGAAGTGTCCCACAGGCTGCTGTGTGCCTTATATTCTAAGGCCCCTGAGCAAAGATTCATGACTCACTCAGTTTTGTGTTCTCAAAGTGCCCAGCACAGAACTCGCCCTGTAAAATTAATGTCTGTACAAGTATACTCAGAAAAACTCTTATTATGAGAAAGCATTCTGTATAAATAGTTCAGTCCATGTTCCCAATAGGTCTCTCATAATAACAATATTCTCTTGATAGTTACTAAGACTTCTCACAAGTGAGCTATACAACAACAAAATATTTCTGTTCTCTGGCTGCAGGTTCGAAAAATTCAACTAGCCAGAACTTTCTACTTAGCAGCTATTTACCCTGCATGCTGCTAAGTCACTTTAGTCGTGTCTGACTCTGTGTGACCCCATAGATAGCAGCCTACCAGGCTCCAACGTCCCTGGGATTCTCCAGGCAAGAACACTGGAGTGGGTTGCCATTTCCTTCTCCAATGCATGAAAGTGAAAAGTGAAAATGAAGTCGCTCAGTCGTGTCCGACCCTCAGCGAGCCCATACCAATGCTTAAAAAGGCAACAGCTTACATACAAAAGATACAGTATTCATTAAAAAATAAATTTATATCAATCACATATTGAACTTAAACCTATCCATTTCCAAAAAAACCACTATCCACTTGATGGTATTACAGCACTTATAAATGATTACTCATGTTTTCGATAATGACCTTAAAGAATCTCAAACACTCAAATTCTAAAAAAAAAAAAAAAAAAAAAAAAAACCCCAAACCATTATATTCTTATATTTAAGAAGAAAGAAAAGTAGATCTGCACAGTTCAACAACATTTTTTAAAATTAAGGATGAATGGGCATTTATCTGGAGAAAACTAATTTGAAAAGATACATGTACCCCCGTGTCCATCACAGCACTATTTACAATAGCCAAGAGAGGGAAACAACCTGTCACACAGTAGAATATTACTCAGTCATAACAAAGAATGAATACTGCCATTTGCAGCGACAAGGATAGGATCCAGAGATTATCACAGTAAGTGAAGTCAGGTGGAGAAAGACAAGTCATACGATACCACTTGTAGGTGGAATCTACAGAAAAAATGATACTAGTGGACTTTCGGAGAAGGCGATGGCACCCCACTCCAGTACCCTTGCCTGGAAAATCCCATGGATGGAGGAGTCTGGTGGGCTGCAGTCCATGGGGTCTCAAAGAGTCGGACACGACTGAGCGACTTCACTTTCACTTTTCACTTTCCTGCATTGGAGAAAGCAGTGGCAAGCCACTCCAGTGTTCTTGCCTGGAGAATCCCAGAGACAGGGGAGCCTGTGGGCTGCCATCTATGGGGTCACACAGAGTCGGACACGACTGAAGCAACTCAGCAGCAGTGGACTTATTTACAAAATGGTTACCAAAGGGAAACCGGGCATGTAGGGATAAATTAGGAGCCTGGAGTTAGCAGATAGAAACTACTATATATAAAACAAACAACAAGGTCCTACCGTATAGCACAGGGATATTATAGGATATTCAATATTCCATAATAAAGCATAGTGGGAAAAGTATGAAAACGAACGTAACTGAATCACTTTACTGTAAACCAGAAACGAACACAACCCTGTAAGTCAACTTTACTTCAATTAAAAAAATTAAGGATGAAGACAAAAAATGTCTTGTGACTATCTTTTAAGTTACCGAAAGATGTTCAATTAGCCATTAACATACAAATTAACTGCCTGAAATACTGCCCAACTATGTTTGGTTTTACTATGAAAACATCAGTGCACAATTACGCACAAACCTTGAATAACCGCAGTCCTTGCCCCCGCCTCCATCTCTCCGAGAGTGGCATTGACCCTGAGGACTGAGACATTTAACAGCCGCCAGGAGAATCTTCTGTTCAACACAGAATGGAGTGACACGCCCTTTCCGTGGATAGGTGAAGAACTCAGAAATACTTTCAACAAGCTGCCTTATGAAAAGCTTCTGCACATAAGCATCAATCCTCTGCTCCCGAAACCTGGCTCGGTCACTTCCCTACTCTACTTCTTTCTTTCCTCCTTGCCTCGGTGACCTCGGTGACCAACTTTCTGCCTGTGCCTCATTTAATCCAGCTTACCTCTCTACCCCCACCCTTGAGGGGAAGTGGAATTTCCCCCACTCCACTTTATTTTCTACTCTTGCCTGATCAAGCCTTAGTTTAAGCACATCATTTTGGTTTATCAGCTGTTCTAACTACTGATACTGTTGCAAATGGGAAGCTGCAGTAGCTCAGCCGGTAGGTAAAGAATCTGCCTGCAATGCAGGAGACCCCTGCAGACCCAGGTTTGATTCCTGGATCAGGAAGATCCCTTGGAGAAGGAATAGGCCACCCACTCCAGTGCTCTTAGGTTCCCCTGGTGGCTCAGATGGTAATGAATCTGCCCACAATGTGGGAGACCTGGGTTCAATCCCTGGGTTGGGAAGATCCCCTGAAGAAGAGAATGGCTGCCCACTCCAGTATTCTTGCCTGGAAAACACCATGGGCAGAGGAGACTGGTGGGCTAAAGTCCACGGGGTCGCAAAGAGTCAAACATGACTGAGCGACTTTCACTTGTGCAAATGATTCCACTTGGCAGCCTCTAACATCCTAGGAGAATTTAACATGAAGTTCAAAAGACCTACGTAGCTGGAAATGCAGGGTGTAAACAAATGATTACCTTGTCTTGCTGTTTAAAAAACTGACCTCTCTTGGAGTTCTTTGGAAGGACTGATGCTAAAGCTGAAACTGCAATACTTGGCCACCTCATGCGAAGAGCTGACTCATTGGAAAAGACTGATGCTGGGAGGGATTGGGGGCAGGAGAAAGGGACAACAGAGGATAAGATGGCTGGATGGCGTCACCGACTTCATGGACATCAGTTTGGGTGAAATCCAGGAGTTGGTGATGGACAGGGAAGCCTGGCGTGCTGCAATTCATGGGGTTGCAAAGAGTCGGACACGACTGAGCGAATGAACTGAACTGAAATTTTTGAACGTAGAAATAGATCAGAAGAAGCCAAAGCTTGTGTTGATAGTCTATGTTTAAGCTAATGGAAGTCATTTAAAAAAAACAATAATTTTCAATTAATTATATCTGAAGAATGGTTGGCAACGTGTCTTACTGATTGAGTGAGTACCTATGTGTATAAATCTCTGAGTATGGACTGTCAGGACACAAAGACGAACAAATAAGTAAGATATGGACACAAATAATCACAAATGAACGAAATACGATAAAGAGGAAAAGAGGTGTAGAACAAGTGCTAAAAGACAAATGAGATCACATCCAGCTGTAAAGGTACCATTAGCCAAATGGTATCTGGGGTCAGTCCTGAAAAATGTGAGCAGATCGCTGTTAGCGGGGGGAGCAAAGAAATGGCAATGAGAGGAAGGCCTCGGAGGGAGGAAGCTGTGAGCCACACTAAGGGGATGCGGATTAGTCCAATTTGGCCAGAAAGCAGAGTTCACAGAATGGGGCTATGTTCGGCCCTGCATGCTGAACATAGTATTTTGGACACACTCATAAAGGAGAGAACAGAAGTCACAAGACTGGAAAAGAATTCCAGAGGAAAGAGGATGCGGAGATAGAAGAGAAAATGACCTAGAACATGTAATAAGGATTGTGCATGTGTTAGTTGCTCAGTCATGTCCGAGTCTTTGCAAGTCCATGGACTGTAGCCCGGCAGGCTCCTCTGTCCATGGAGTTCTCCAGGCAAGAATACTGGAGTGGGTTGCCATTTCTTCCTCCAGGGGATCTTCCCAACCCAGACCCACATCTCTGTGTCTTCTACAATGGCAGGCAGATTCTTATATCACTGTGCCACCTGGAAAGCCCGTAATTAGGAATCTCTACGGTTAAAGTGCCTTACTGTCCTTGAAACTGCTCAGGAAGCAATGAGACCATTCCTGAGCACCACATTCTCTTATGAAAGGCAGATGGGAGAAAATAAATTCTATATTGGTCTAAAACCAAACAAATAAATCATTCAACATGTCACGTTCTAAATGTACCAAAACTGGGAACCCATCTAGCTGTCACTAAAAGATCTTTCTTACTCTGTTCAGACTACAAACTATTTTTAGCTATTTACTCCTATCTAAAATGATGCTGAATTCTAGAAGCCATTTCTACACAATGAATGATAAGGTAAAGAGTCTGTTTCACCTAATTCACAAAAACAAACAGATCTCCATGAACATCTGCACATATGTGCAGAGATTTAAAAGATCAACTGGGAAGTTCAATTAAGCAGAACAAACTAAGACCAATAAAGCTTTATAAGCAGCTCTTCCCTTTAGACTTAAAGGCAGAAAAGATGTGGAGTCAATATACTGCATCTAGCTTGATGACCTCCAAGGAGTCTTAAGTCATCTTTGAATCCCAAGAGTTTGGGATGGTACCTGAAACTTCTGGGCTTCCTATAAATCTTTTATGAGTGAGGAAAAAAAGCAGAGTTCACAAACCATCAGAAAATGGCTGAGCTATTAACATACTTATTAAACTATACTTTGTAGGCTCAGGGCCAGATAACGTACAAGCAGGTATCTCCTAATAATTTTAATATATATTAGAACTAAAGGGTTTTTTTTCCACTGAGTTCTAAAATTAGTGAACTAGAATATACCCCATTCTTTAAACATCCACTTAGTCATACTAGATATATTTAACTATATATTGAGTTCCAAAGGCTCTACTTCTGGCAATTTTCATAAGGAAAGAATGCCACTGTTTAAATAACACTGTGACTGTTTGACCAGGCAGAGAGAGCACTCTGAGTACCTTTATGGTTTCAGTGGGCACCCAGGTTCTGGCACTTTATCCAAATAAGTGGTCAAGTCTTGATCAACGTGTTCAAACACTAACGTTAGTTTGGTTTCTCTGTCTGTTCGTGACACTGTACACACGTCAAACAACCTAAAAGGAAAAAGAAAGACGTATTAGGTAGGTGGTAACACGGAAAGAAGCAATCTGTAAGTCTTACACATATCCTTTGATCACAGAATTAAGGCGGGGGGAAAGGCTAGAATGGATTGATCCTTGTGATAGTATGTAGGGATACCTGTTAGGGCTTAGTCCTCAGTCGTGTCTGGCTCTTTGGGACCCCATGGACTGTCACCTGCCAGGCCCCTCTGCCCTTGGGATTATCCAGGAAAGAATACTAGAGTAGGCAGACATCCCCTCCTCCAGGCAATCTTCCCAACCCAGGGACTGAACCTGCATCTCGTGTGCCTCCTACACTGGTAGGCAGATTCTTTATCACTAATGCCACCTGGGTCTGACCCTTTAATACGAAAGCTCAGGAGAGGAGCACTTGGTTAAGTGGTGTAAAAATTCACAGCAGCGAATAGAAAGCAACACAAGAATGACTGCTTGGAGAGTTCCTTACTTAAGATCTTAGGGAGAACGTGCTGGTGGAGATAGTTTCAAAAGCTGCAGCCTCTATAAAAAATATGGCTCTTAGCTCATAGGTCAAGAATTATTGAATAGACAGAGACTAAGCATTCTTTGAGGACACTGGACTCTGCGATTTAGATTTTCCTGGAATTTAAGGTCTTCAAATCATGCCTATGAAAGTAATTAAAATGGAATATGGAGAAATCTGGTTTATTTCTAAGAAAGTGTTCTCATCCTGCTCAATCCAATCATCTCCCTGGAAAGGGCATGAATTCTTTGTTTTAAAACTCCAAATATCATGCTAATAAAAATTGTCAATTTTTAATTTTTTTTGAGGGGGATGCAGACATTGCATTGGCAAACTATTCTGCCCTAAGAGGATAAAGGCACATTGACAAATTTTATAATTATGTTTGGATGGGAGAATTAATTTATCCCATAAAATCCTACAACTAATTCCAAACTTAAGTTTTAAAAACAAAGCCTTCAGTAATCAAAAGAATTTTCAAGCCAAAGGACTGATCTTCCTTTAGTTTCAACAGTCAAAGGACATCATCTGGGGGCAGGGTTGGGGAGGTATGCGAGGGAGGACATGAGATGCTCACCGAACATATAAAGAAACACGCCACCCATAAACAAGCTAGAAATAAATTTCAGAACAAGAATGTAATATAAATACTAAGAAAAGGATAATAAAAATTCTATTCTATTATTTTCTTTCAAGTTTTAAAATGAAACAACACTTTCTTCAAAGAAATTAACTAACTATAAATGTGCATATAACCCAAGTACTAAAATGCAGGGTTGACTCACAATTAGCTACTTTGTACATTACCACTTAAATTTTTAATGCCTAGCCGGTTCACCATGCTACTCTACTGCATTTCTGCAATCGATGGGGTCCACAATCTTTGGTACTTCTCTGTAAATCTAAAGTAAACTTTAAAACAACACTATAATTAAGCTAAATCAGATGGCGTGAACACCACCAACAACCACACATACTTCATAGCCAGATCCAAACTACTTTTTAATTCTGGGTAGCCTGGGGTGAGTTCTCCAACTCCAGTAAAATCAATTAAGATCAATCAAATTTCTTCCCTATTTTGTCTACTTTCAAACATTCTAAGTTTTTTAATCATCTACTTATAAATTAACTTCTAAATTTCTAAAGTCTTTGAATATCATGACACTACCCTTATGGCAGAAAGTGAAGAGGAACTAAAAAGCCTCTTGATGAAAGTGAAAGAGGAGAGTGAAAAAGTCGGCTTAAAGCTCAACATTCAGAAACCTAAGATCATGGTATCTGGTCCCATCACTTCATGGCAAATAGATGGAGAAACAGTTGAAACAGTGGCTGACTTTATTTTTCTGGGCTCCAAAATCACTTTGATGGTGATTGCAGCCATGAAATTAAAAGACACTTACTCCTTGGAAGGAAAGTTATGACAACCTAGATAGCATATTGAAAAGCAGAGACATTACTTTGCCAACAAAGGTCTGTCTAGTCAAGGCTATGATTTTTCCTGTGGTCATGTATGGATGTGAGAGTTGGACTGTGAAGAAGGCTGAGCACTGAAGAATTGATGCTTTTGAACTGTGGTGTTGGAGAAGACTCTTGAGAGTCCCTTGGACTGCAAGGAGATCCAACCAGTCCATTCTGAAGGAGATCAGTCCTGGGTGTTCACTGGAAGGACTGATGTTGAAGCTGAAGCTCCAGTACTTTGGCCACCTCATGCAAAGAGTTGACTCATTGGGAAAGACTCTGATGGTGGGAGGGATTGGGGGAAGGAGGAGAAGGGGATGCAGAGGATGAGACGGCTGGATGGCATCACCAACTCGATGGACATGAGTTTGGGTGAACTCCGGGAGGTGGTGATGGACAGGGAGGCCTGGTGTGCTGCGATTCATGAGGTCGCAAAGAGTTGGACACGACTGCGCGACTGAACTGAACTGAACCGAGTGTGACTTATTCAGAAAAAATGACTCTGACAAAGTAAAAACCCCTAATTAAAAAAAGTATTACAAATAGTGCCATAAATCGTATGCATGCTGTACTGTGAAAAATACGATTGCTATCATTCATGAATCAAACCAGTCAACCCTAAAGGAAATCTACCCTCAATATTCATTGGAAGGACAGATGCCAAAGCTGAAGCTCCAATACTTTGGCTACCTGATGCAAAGAGTCGACTCCCTGGGAAAGACCCAGAGGATGGGAAGGATTGAGGGCAGGAGGAGAAAGGGGTGACAGAAGATGAGATGGTTGGATGGCATCAACAATTTGATGGACATCAGTTTGAGCCAACTCTGGGAGACAGTGAAGGACAGGGAAGCCTGGCGTGTTGCAATACACTGGGTCGCCAAGACTCAGACACTGAACAACGATGGATCTGACCTGGGAAGTTTATGAAAACACTTCTCTGAATATGGTAATTCAAGGTAACTACCATTTATTCACAGGCTCTTTTGATCATCTTCTTTCCATTAAACCCATATTCTTTGACAGCTTTACTTTTTTGTTCCACAATCACCAAGCTTCTTTTTATCAGCTGCTTCTATTTTTGTGATAAAGTAAAACATCAATGAACCAAAAATGGCCTATATTTAAAATCAGATACAAACATGAAAACCGCATCATTACAGCTCTGCTTCTTACACATTACTTTCAAATGTTTTCCATCATCAATACATTTCCTTAATAAAAATACACTGCTTATCACTGCCTCCAGTCAGTAAAGATCTAGTAACTTCAGTTCTTACTGCACTTACGGTCTGTATCCGACATTTTAGTAATTTTCAAAAGGAAAAAAAAAAATTGACAGGGACATAGCTAGAGAATGAAGTGACCATAAAACATCGCAAAACCAAAGCGTCACCTGCTCCCAAACCGTTGTTAGTTACCTAACACCCCTGGCTGTGTGCTACGTTGCTTCATCTCACTGAAACCGTTTTTAAACACTCTGTGTGTCACAATGCAAGAATAACATCTAACCCACCCAAGTTATTTTTCTCAGCTATAGCACTCTGCAATTTCTTAAGATTCACTCTTGCTGCCTGTAGCATCTGTGATATCCAAGTGTGAGCTCCCCAGGGTCACTGCTAACTGCCCATAAGGATAAGCCACGGAGAAAAGGCACTAATTTTCACTGGCAATATTTTTAAAAGTGGAGTTTTGAAAGAGACATATTTAAAGAGACACAGAGTAGAATATTATTGTATAACTTTTAATGTATATAGTTATATATTCTTCTAGGCTACAAAAAGAAGGGTGCTCAGTAGAAGTGGCTCATGCTGGTTCAAGGAGACAGTTATTTTTATTTTTTGAGATAAAATTCACTTGATATTATGAATAATAATAATATTAATAATAATAACATACTAATTTCACTTGGGAAATGGAGCCTATTACTGTTTCCTTAGAAATTCAAAGGTGGCCTCAAGAGCAGTAAAAGTCCTAGAAGAACCTGTAGGCTTTGGACTCCAATGCTGGCGTCAACATCCTACAGACACAATACTCCACAGAAGACATTTTGGGAAATACTACTCTATATATATATTCTCCAATCCAGGCTTCAGCAGTATGTGAACCGTGACCTTTCAGATGTTCAAGCTGGTTTTAGAAAAGGCAGAGGAACCAGAGATCAAATTGTCAATATCCACTGGATCATCAAAAAAGCAAGAGAGTTCCAGAAAAATATCTATTTCTGCTTTATTGACTATGCCAAAGCTTTTGACTGTGTGGATCACAATAAACTGTGGAAAATTCTGAAAGAGATGGGAATACCAGGCCACCTGACCTGCCTCTTGAGAAACCCATATGCAGGTCAGGAAGCAACAGTTAGAACTGGACATGGAACAACAGACTGGTTCCAAATAGGAAAAGGAGTACATCAAGGCTGTATATTGTCACCCTGCTTTTTTTTCCACTTTTATTTATTTTATTATTATTATTATTTTTTTTACTTTACAATATTGTATTGGTTTTGCCATACATTAACATGAATCTGCCATGGGTATACACATGTTCCCAATCCTGAACCTCCCTCCCATCTCCCTCCCCATACCATCCCTCTGGGTCATCCCAGTGCACCAGCCCCAAGCATCCTGTATCCTGCATCGAACCTGGACTGGCGATTCATTTCTTATATGATATTATACATGTTTCAATGCCATTCTCCCAAATCATCCCACCCTCTCCCTCTCCCACAGAGTCCAAAGGACTGTTTGATACATCTGTGACTCTTTTGCTGTCTCGCATATAGGGTTATCGTTACCATCTAAATTCCATATATATGCATTAGTATACTGTATTGATGTTTTTTCTTTCTGGCTTACTTCACTCTGTATAGTCGGCTCCAGTTTCATCCACCTCATTAGAACGGATTCAAATGTATTCTTTTTAATGGCTGAGTAATACTCCATTGTGTATATGCACCACAGCTTTCACCCTGCTTATTTAATTTCTATGCAGAGTACATCATGAGAAACGCTAGGCTGGAGGAAGCACAAGCTGAATCAAGATTGCAGGGAGAAATATCAGTAAGCTCAGATATGCAGATGACACCACCCTTATGGCAGAAAGTGAATAAGAACTAGAGTCTCTTGATGAAAGTGAAAGAGGAGAGTGAAAAAATTGGCTTAAAGCTCACCATTCAGAAAACGAAGATCACGGCATCTGGTCCCTTCACTTCATGGGAAATAGATGGGGAAACAGTGGAAACAGTGGCTGACTTTATTTTTTTGGGCTCCAAAATCACTGCAGATGGTGACTGCAGCCGTGAAATTAAAAGACTCTTGCTCCTTGGAAGGAAAGTTATGACCAACCTAGATAGCATATTGAAAAGCAGAGACATTACTTTGCCAACAAAGGTCAGTGTAGTCGAGGCTGTGGACAGGGAGGCCTGGCGTGCTGCTATTCATGGGGTCGCAAAGAGTCAGACACGACTGAGCGACTGAACTGAACTGACTTTACCTTAAACATGAAATTTAGTCTGACTTAACTGTTTGAGTGCTGGAGTGCTCAGTCACTTTAATTTTGTCAGACTGTCTGTGACCCTCTGGACTGTAGCCCGCCAGGCTCCTCTATCCATGGGGTTCTCCAGGCAAGGTTACTGCAGTGGGTGGCCGTGCCCTACTGCAGGTGATCTTCCCAACCCAGGGACTGAACCCACATCTCTTATGTCTCCTGTACTGTCAGGCAGGTTCTTTACCACCAGCAGCACCTGGGAAGCCTGACTTAATTGTTTATTAAATATTACCACCGTAAAATTCAGTTACATTAGTGATGTTATGTGTTAAGTCACTTCAGTCTTGTCTGAGTCTTTGTGACCCCATGGACTGTAGCCCACCAGTCTCCTCTGTCCATGGGATTCTCCAGGCAAGAACACTGGAGTGGGTTGCCATTTCCTCCTTCAGGACATCAGTGATAATGTGTAGAAAATGCACTTTGAATCAACAGTTATAAATACTAATCTTAGGAATTTTAGAACATAATATTTTGGATGCTTTCTCATCTACAATGACTCTATCTGGAATGGCCCAAAGCAAATAGTAATCATTTTGGTGAGCAATAAAGAGAAGATAGATGCTTTAATATAACAGATCAGACTCACATAAAGCAACTGAGCTAAACAAGAACTGAACTCCCTGGTATTTGGCAGGAGGTTAACAATCTGTAATATATTTATATAAATCAATAAGGAATGTGGCCAGGCTGCCTAGAACCCCTACACTTGCAAAACAAAAGGGCCAGACAGGTCTGAACACTTGAACATAAACCCTGGGAAACAACTTCAACTGTCTGATGATTTGTGTTGATCAACATCTTCAGGCTTTCTAAAACTTAAAAAAAAAAAAACATCTCTTTGCTATTCAGTAAACTGACAAAAATACCATTTCAGCGATTGCATAACTACAGGGCTGTAAGAGAAATATAATCACACTGTGTCGAAGATGAACAAAATATCTCAGATGACTTCTAGAGGAAATGAGAACTACCATTCAAAACTTAGCCATCAGGGCTTAGCTTAACGTGATCCAAGTGAATATTCAAAAAGGAGAAATGGAAAGTGGTTCTTGAGCCCTTACTGAGTCTATGAATGCAATTTAGCTGCACAAAACAAGATCCCAAAAAAGGCAGAGAGGTCATTATCATTTCACAATTAAGTCAGATCAGCCCCTAACCATCCTATAAACCAATCCTCTCCCTGTCTCTGCTGTCCCGACACCCCAGCTGCAGGGCAGGGAGCAAGCACTGCGGTCCAGCGCCGCACTCAGCTGTCCAGCTGCCCTAGTGATGTAATCATCTCACAACAAAATATCTCCACGAATTAACTCTGCATCCTACCCATTGTAATGCGGACCGACTGCTTCCTGTTCGTGTTCTCCACTTAACTCGCTATTCTGGATCTACTGCATACGCAAGTTGTCTTGTCTAATGGATGGGATCATGTCCAACAGGTCTGGGATTTCCAAAGATTAACAATTTACAAAGGTCTCCCAAACAACATGTTCTGTAAACACATTCCCTGCCTTTCTATTGTGGTTGTAATTAAAGGAAATCTCCATTATTTACTGTGATTAAACTCTGACCTGTCACAGGAAGTTCTATGAGGATTTTTCCTGTCACTTTTTTTTTCCATACTCTTGAACGTTTGGACATCAAACAGTTCAAGAGCTGTGAGATGTCTGGCACAGCTGCCTAAAAGTGCTAAATAAAATTTTATTTGAACTATTGGCAGTCTTCAGAATTGAGAAATTAAAAAAAAAATCTCTACTCTCTTCCTCTATGGTCCACAGAGCACCTTCTGTGGTTATAGCTTGCATGCACCAAATTTATGTTCACACATTCCACTAGGGCTACACTACGGGATACTGGCCAGGGTATTCTCCTTTTGCTCATTAAATATAGACTATGTGTGCTTATTCTCAACCAGCACTGAATGGTGTAATTCCAGAAGTATTTGCTGCCGGCAATAATGAGCATACTGCTAGAAGGAAAGCACCATTTCAGCAGTATCTGTAAACATTTATCAGTATCTGCCATGTGCAGGCACTGTACTTGGTTTTAGAGATTCTAAGAGATGTAAGACAGGTACCGTTTTTAAGAGTGTCATACGCAGTTGTGGGAAAGACAACTAACATGTACATTTGTAAAACTACAAGTAGTGATATATGACTATGTATTACTTCTACAAATACTATGTGAAACTTTAATATCAACATCAGAGTAAACTCATTCTACATCCTACTACAGAGAGACGTCTGTGATGTCTTCATTTCCAATATCCATGATCTCTGCTGGAAACTACACCATCACTTTTTGCTGAGGAATCATCTCCAGCCCACACTCGGGCAACAGAGCTGTGCGGCTCCTGCATGTACCCTACACTGGACACAGTGATGATGACTGATTCAGGGATGGACAGGACCATGAGAACTGGTCCAAGGAATTTTACTAGAACTTCTGGGAAAGTAGAGCTCTCTTTATTCTGGGATTACCAAACTGGCAAGTGATTAGCCTGCAGCTGCTGGTGGCCGTCTCTGCCACCACTTCAGTGCGCCCACCGTGGAATGCAGCAACAGTGAAGAAAGCCTGAGCGGGGAGATAACAGGCAAGGGATTCTGGATGGCATCGGTGAAGTACCTAGGTCCATCTGGGCCCAGCCTGCCCCTGGATTCATCACTTACACGAGCTAGTACTGTTGCTTTGGAGCTTATCCCGTGTGAATTGGGTTTTATACAACTTTAAAAAGTCCTAAGACATCTATAAACATTCTGAAACAAGTAAATGACTTTAAACATCAATATCTGACCTTAAATATATCTTATATGTTAGACAAAATGAATTAAGCTCAAGATGCTGGGGAAGAATGAAGGCAGGAGGCAAAGGGGGCGACAGAAGATGAGATGATTGGATGGCATTATCAACTCAATGGACACGAGTTTGAACAAACTCCAGGAGACAGTGAAGGAGAGGGAAGACTGGCGTGCTGCAGTCCATGGGGTCACAGAGAGTCAGACACAACTGAGGGACTGAAAACAACATAGCAGCAGGGTGACTGCCCCAGCTCCCTGATTTGCTGGGAGACGATCTGCCTTAAGAGGGTCCTCCACGAGGGTGCCCGCCAGGCGAGAGTATCGACAGCAGCAGAGTCTAAGAAACGGCTCCCGAGGAGCCATGCGGCTTCTCCCCAGGATTCCTTCTGTGCTTCCTCGTCTGACCACAGGGACATTTCATGGAGGAAAAAATAAAACAGGAAAGAGAGATACGCTCACAGCAAACAGGAATATGGAATCTAGAATCAGAAAGGCCTCAGTTGGTTAGAGGAAGTAAATACAAAGATACTGAGTTTAGTTCATTTAAAGACTGAGTCCAATGCTCAGAGATATGTACTCCTAAAACCCTTAGTTAAGCAACCCCCTTTCCACTAGCTCTTGCTGAGAAGTGGAAATGCACAGGGACGTCGTATCAGTAGTAACCCCATGTAGGGAAGCCCCTTTGTGATTGTGCAGTTACACTGAAGGCTCCCACTATCTGTTAAGGGAATGCAAAGTCAACACTTTTTATTTACTAAACCATTTTTATTCTGTATAGCCTTAAAAGTGTGTTCATAAGAAAGCCTCACAGTTCATTTTCTTCCAGTTCATCTTTAGTTTCTGCTTCTATCTACATATACTGGCAGTGTGGATCTATGAGTTTATATTTTTGCATACACTAATCAAAAAGTGTTTTACAAATAAAATGAGGATCCCCCAAACTGAGCAAGTTTATACGATGTGACTTGAACTACAGTGAATACTTAAAATAGAGCAAAAGTAAAACTTGTGTATATGGAGACATACTGCTCTCAGGCAGGAGTGCAACACTGGTGGACTACAAGCCGGGCCCCAAAGAAGCTACTTGGGCTATCTCAGTGGGCATATCGGAGAAGGCAATGGCACCCCACTCCAGTACTCCTGCCTGGAAAATCCCATGGATGGAGGAGCCTGGTAGGCTGCAGTCCATGGGGTCGTTAAGAGTCGGACACGACTGAGCAACTTCCCTTTCACTTTTCACTTTCATGCATTGGAGAGGGAGATGGCAACCCACTCCAGTGTTCCTGCCTGGAGAATCCCAGGGACAGCGGAGCCTGGTGGGCTGCCATCTATGGGGTCGCACAGAGTCGGACATGACTGAAGCGACTTAGCAGCAGCAGCAGTGGGCATATGGGATACTGTATACTGCTCTGCTCACATTCAGGATGAATTCCTGAGATGGACATAAAATAACAGAATTCAGACTTCTTTCATAGTCCTCTAGCAAGCACTCTGTAAGCTGTTCTGTGCTTAGTTGTTTCAGTCGTATCTGACTCTTTGCGACTCCGTGGATTGTCGCCCATCAGCCTCCTCTGTCCATGGGATTCTCCAGGCAATACTGGAGTGGGTTGCCATGCCCTCCTGCAGGGAATCTTCTGACCCAGGGATCGAACTCGAGTCTCTTACGTCTCCTGCACTGGCAGGTGGGTTTTTTACCACTAGCACCACCTGGGAAGCCCATAGCAAACACCAGAGGCACTCATGTTTCAAGCACAATCCTTCAAACCTAATGCATTTTATGTGAATGAAAGGCATCGAGAAGAACGAGGAGTAACATCACTGTTATGCTAACTATCTGCTATTAAGGGAAACAAGCTAAGACACATGAGGAAGTCAGAGAAATCTATTTTATATCTCTTAAAGGGAAGAGAATGGTAGCAGAGGCAAAATATTCTGAGTCACCATGTGGATCACCATCTCCCCGAAATCAAGAGAAAGAAAAACAGAGGCAGCTAGATAATAATGACTTTCACACTTTTGCTTCGGCCAGCTCCAATACAAAAGAGTTTCCTGAGGTCAACAACAGCGTAAAGTCAACTCTATAAAAAGAAGAAGCCTGCTGACTAAGAAAATTAGGGACCACTAGGTCTTGATTCAGTTCAGGTCAGTCGCTCAGTCGTGCCCGACTCTTTGCGACCCCATGGACTACAGCACACCAGGCTTCCCTGTCCGTCACCAACTCCCGAAGCTTACATCTTGATTACTAACAGAACAAACACCATTGGAACTTCCCTGGTGGTCCAGTGGCTAAGATTCTGTGCTCCCAATGCAAGGGGCCTGGGTTTCATCCCTGGTTGGGGAACTAGATCCCACTGGCTGCAACTAAAGATCCCACATGCTGCAACTCCGGTCAAAGTCCTGAGTGCAGCAACTAAGACCCAGTGCAGCCAAATAAAGTAATAAATACATTAAAAAAAAATTAACACCATTTACCAACTCATGGACAGAGGAGCCCAGCGGGCGACAGTCCATAGGGTTGCAGAGTCAGACACAACTGAACAGTCACCAAGCACAGCACAGAACTCACTGTGCTTGCTAGAGGACTATGGAAGAAGTCTCCATTCTATCATTGTATGTTCATTTCGAATGTGAACGGAGCAGTATACAGTGTCCCATTTACCCGTTAAGACAGCCCTAACTGCTGTTAGTTTGCTCCTCACTAGTCACTTCTACATGTTTTGACTTTTTTTGTTCCTCATAAGAACTCTATGAAACGGTACTCATTTTTATAGATGAAGAGACAGACATATGTACACACATGTTCACTGCAGCATCTAACAGCCCCAGAACAACCCAAATGATTGCTAACTGGATAAATGTAACATGGTATCATCCACAGAGTAGAATATTATTTAGTAATAAAAGGAATGAAGTACAGATACACGCTGTGACATGAATCCACAAGATTATGCTCACTGAAGGGTACCATCACAAAAGGCCAAGTATTTCGTAATTCCTTTTATGTGAAACCTCCAGAAGAGGCAGATCCGGAGAGACAGAGCAGATCAGTGGTTGCCTAGGCCTGGGGGTTGCCAGGTGGCGCGAGTGGTAAAGAACCCACCTGCCGATGCAGGAGATACAAGAGCCGTGAGCTGGATCCCTAGACGGGGAAGAACTCCTGGAGCAGGGCATGGCAACCCAAGCCAGTATTCTTGCCTGGAGAATCCCATGGACAGAGGAGCCTGGAGGGCTACAGCCCATAGGGTCCCAAAGAGTTGGACACAACCAATGCAAGACAGAACTTAGCACACAGGGCTGGGGGTAGTGGAGGAGGAGGAGGGGTGGAAGGAATGAAGAATGACTTCTGTTGCTTCTTAGGGTAATAAAATGTTCTAAAATTGCAACATGGTGATGGCTGCAGGACTCAGTAAACATCCTAAAGAACCACCAAACTGTATTTATGTCTATGGGTGAATTTGATGGCACGCATAGTCTATCTCTGGGCTTCCCAGGGGGCTCCGTGGTAAAGCATCTGCCGGCCAAAGAGAGAGATGCAGGTTTGACAGCTGAGTTGGGAAGGAGGAGGGCATGGCAACCCACTCCAGGATGCTTGCCTGGAGAATCCCATGGACAGAGCAGCCTGGCGGGCTACAGTCCGTGGGGTCACAGAGAGTCAGACACGACTGAGCACGCACACAGAGGCTATCTCAAGAAACAGTCATAGACAGATTTAGTGTCCTGTCTAAGGCCCAGGCACTGTAAGTGGTGGAGACAGGGTCTGAAATCAGGTTGCCTGGTTTCCAGGTATTATCTGCTGACCACCGGGCAAGCCTACCTCCGTGTGGAGCACATCTTTGGGGGCAGAGACTTCTTATGGTAAATGAGACCCACTGCTGACAGAGACAGTGATAATGACAACTCTCAAAGGTCCTTGTTTAGCTTGGCTATACCCGTATATACGTTACCTCCTGGGCTGAAAAAACAAAAATGTGTTGGAAAATTCACAGGGAAATTAAAATAAAGCTGAAGACTGTTCATCTCCTAGACTCTCATCTCTTGAGTCCTTCCCTTGTCTAGTTAGAAAATGACACACTGTAATTCACCCAACAGAGCCCGAAAAATATATTTTGATCTCAAAAATATAGGAGTGCAGGGTTCATTTTGAAAGCAAAGTTAGCAGCTCTGGCCCGAGTCACAAGGAGAGCAGGAACACTCTGGCCAGCTCTCAACATTCAGTTCTGTCTCCGTTTCTGACCTGTAAAAGCCCTGTTCTTCAGCTCTGGGCCTCTCTTGAGGAAAAACGAGGAATCAGCCAAAACTAGGCAGCCGTCTGTGATGAAGACTGTCTGCTGGGTCTCAGGGAAAAAAAAATAACAACCAAATTTTACCTACACCATAAGCCAAATATCTTTCCTAATCACATCCTTACTAGGTGAGTAAATCTATCCCTGTACTAATTCACTCAGATACTGATGATTGGGTTATTATCCCATAAAACCACCACTGAAGTCAGTTCCTTTTAAGGAAACATAAAGGAACAGAAATACAGGAGAAAATGTTAAATTAGTAATAAAGAAACATAAATGATACCAGCAGTGATACACTATTTATAAGCCCCTCAAACTGGGTAGCAAAAATGTTTAAATGATAAAAGGGCACAGCATTTGTGAGGGTTTGTGAAAATGGACTCTCATGACTATAGGAGTAAAAATTGATTTAAAAAAATTTTTAAGAAGAGTAATCTGGATACACACACACACACACACACAGATATCACATGGTCCTTAAAATGATGATACAGGTTCATATTTTTGAACATGGAAGGTGTCAGTCACTCAGTTGTGTCCAACTCTTTGTGATCCCATGGAGTGTAGCTGACCAGGCTCCTCTCTTATGAGATTCTCCAGGCAAGAATAGTGGAGTGGGTTGCCATGCCCTTCTCCAGGGGATCTTCTCAACCCAGGGATCGAGAAGGGTGCTATTAAGAAAAAACTCGGGCTTCAAAAGAATACATACAGTATGACTCTATGTATATAAACAAAATAGTAGAAAGACAAATCAAGATGGTATTAATAACATGGCTAGCTCTCTAAGTGGTGAAATTACAGAACTGTGTTTTCTATTTGTCGATACAATGATAATTATCAGTTTTTACATACAATGAGAATATAATTGTATTTTTATTATCAATACAATAAGAATTATCAATTTTTAACAAGAAAAAAATAACCATTTTAGAAACAAGAATTATAAGTTTTTTTTCTTGATCAAGGTTTTTTCCTTCCATCAGTTATATTTTTCTTTCCATCTGCTCCACTACATTAATAAGGCAATCCTGTTGATCAATTCTGAAAAGGTAGTTTTAAAACTTAAATATGTTAAATTCTTAATTTTGTTCTAGGGAAAAAAAACCCCAATATGCATGCATTACTGCCTCACTAAAGGTATGTGATTTTCAGTTTTTCCTATTATGGATGGATTGACTCTACAAAAAAGAAGTTAGGAAAAATAAAACTACTTTTCTGATACTTGGCTAACAGATCAAAAGTAAGAGTTACCATGAAATAAAAGAGAAACAACAATAACTCAAAGTATCTTAGAATTACTCTAATGCTCATTATACTGGCCAAAAAAGAAAAAAAGTCCTGCATGGCAGAATTATGTAATTTTATAAGTACAGTGAGCTTTGGAGATTATCTGGTTCTGTATAGTCATTTCACAAATGAGGAAACACAGGCCAAGATAGTGCAGAATGTCAAAACTAATGAAGGAATAAGATACTTGGGTCTCAGGACAGAATTTAGTATCCATATTAATATAATATGGTATAAGCAGCCAAAATACCTAAAGCATGACTTTAAAAAAGGCATTAAAAATTAACACCTAACATCTTACATTTTGAAATTAGGTCTCTCCAGCAAAATTTCCAGGAACGATTTTTTTAAGAACTGAGAAAAATTCTATATGTATGTTTTAAGAATATCATCAGGAAATTATATTAGAAGATTAGAAAACAGGACACAGTTGGAAAAGTTGAAAGAGCTGGTATCTCTATCAACTACTACCTTTAAGGATCTGAAATCAGGTTTTCTTCAAATGTAAAAATGTGTAAATGTTAAGTTATGATTTAATATGTTTTTACTTCAAATTTTAGAGTTTGATCTTTGTTTTAGGACTATTTCAGATAATAAGGTAAATATTCCATAGGGTCAAGAGTAATTAAAAACTAAAATAGGTAAGAATTTGTAAATGAAATTGTAATTGTCTTTCCTCCAAGGCATACTTTTTCTTTTGAAGAGAACCAGAGTAACAACTCACCCTAGGAATTAATTAGGCAACTGGATGTTGCTGTTTAGTCACTAAATTGTGTGCAACTCTTTGTGACCCCATGGACTGCAAGCCCGCCAGGTTCCTCTGTCCATAGGATTTTCCAAGCAAGGAAACTTGAGTAGGTTGTCATTTCCTTCTCCAACTGGGTGTTCCACATAGGTAATTATTTTGGATAACTGATTTTTTATTCATCTTAAGCACCTCAATTTTTAATTAAAAATTTTAATGGAGTTCTTTGAGATAAGCACTGAACATTTTCTTGACTTCTTAAGCACAGTGTACTGATTCTGTTCTACTGATAAAAGAGTCATGGTCATTATTATTAATATTAAATTATAATCATTTAATTCAGCATCATTTTTATGATCCTTTATCTGAATGCACAGGAACACGAAGCAAGGAGATTGAGACCTATTATAAATCAAACTGTTAAAAAGCAAAGAAAACCACCAGAGATAAGTAACTCATCGTTTGCAAGGAAAACTCAGTAAGATCAACAGCCAACTTCTCATCAGAAACCAAGGAGGGCAGAAGGCAGTGGGAGGACAAATTTAAAGTGAAACTGTTAACCAGGAATTCTAAATCCAGAAAAATTGTGCTTTCAAAGAAAAATGACTTTGCTGGTAGTACAGTGGATAAGAATAGGACGCAGGTTCAATCCCTGGTCCAGGAGGAGCCCACCTGCCAACAAGCCTGGGCCCCATAAGGAAGAGGAGCATCTGCTTGCCTGTGCTCAGCAAATGAAGACCTTGCAACAACCCGATATAAATAAAAAATCATTTTTTTTAAATAAAGAAGGTAAAGTTAAAACATTCCTAGATAATCAAAAGCTGAGGGAGTTTGTTGCCATTAGATACATCCTAGAAGAAACGCTAAAGGGAGTCCTTCTGGTTGAAATGAAAGGACACTAGGCAATAACGGAAAGACACATGAAGAAATAAAGATCACTGACAAAGGTGAACGACCGCTTAGGAAAAAATAAAAGCCAATAGTACTGTGTTTTGAACTTTTTTCTTAATATAATTAAAAGGACAAATGCATATGAAAATAATTATAAATCTATAGTTAATGGGTAGACCATGTTATTGTGGTCTACCCATGGTAGATTATGTTATTGTGACAATAACGTAAATGGGGAGAGATATAGAGATGTATAAGAAAAAAAGTTTTTATATACCATAGAATGTAAGTATTATTTCAAGCTAAATTTTTCTAAGTTTAAGATATTAACTGGGCTTCCCAGGTGTGTGCTAGTGGTAAAGAGCCTGCCTGCCAAAGTAAGAGACATAAGGGACGTGTGTTCAATCCCTGGGGCGGGAAGATCCCCTGGAGAAGGGCATGGCAATGCACTTCAGTATTCTTGCTGGAGAATCCCACAGACAGAGGAGCCTGGTGGGCTACAGTCCACGGGTCACAAAGAGTCAGACACAACTGAGAGACGGAGCACACGCGCATGCACGGGTGTGCACGGGTGCATGGGCGCTGGGGACAGAAAAATCAAAGGACAAAACAGATTTGCTTTCATTGTTCAGAGCCTATTGTGGTGGCAGACCTAAGTGGATGAACATTAACTAATCTGGAAATGCTGAGGCAGAGATACACACAGGGTATTTTAACAGGCACAGAGAACACAAACTTGGTCAGATTTGACGACAACTGAACGTAGGCCATCGGGTGTTACCTAAACAAGTGGCAAAGAAAGGGCACTGAAGACCAGGAGAAGGGCCTCCCTGGTGGCTCAGTGGTAAACAATCTGCCTGCCAACGCAGGGGACACAGGTTCAATTCCGGGTGCGGGAAGATCCCGCATGCTCAGGAGCAACATTGAGCTTGTGCTCTCGAGCCGGTGAGCCCACCTACTGAATCCACGTGCTGCGACTACTGAAGCCAGTGCATCTGGAGCCTGGGTTTCACAGCAAGAGAAGCCACAGCAACGGGAAGCCCGAATACTGCAACTAGAGGATATAGCTTCCACTTGCTGCAACTAGAGAAAAAACTCTGTGCAGCAACAAAGACCCAGCACAGTCAAAAACAAACATGTAAGTAAATAAAATTATTATTATTATTATTTTTTTTTTTTTAAAGAAAAAAAGGTGTGAGCAAAGAGACAGCAAGAAGTCTCACTGGAGGGACTTCCCTGCTGGTCCAGTGGCTAAGACTCCATGCTCCCGATGGAGGGGGCCTGTGTTTGATCTGATCCCTGATTGGGGAACTAGATCCCAAGCCTTGCAATGAGGAGTTCGCACGCTGCAACTCAAGATCCCGCAGGCCACATTGAAGACTGCAGACTTGGCGTGCTGCAACCCAGACTGGGCACGGCCAAAAAAACTAAAAAAAAAAAAAAAAAAGTCCCACTGGAGAGAAGTTGTGTATGCTGCAAGAAACTCGTATCCTGTGGAAAACAGGTATCTTCTTTCGATTTTTGAAACAGCTCATTCTGATTAGCAGGAATAAAAGAGGAACAGTGGCAAGAAGACCAGTAAAAGAGCCTGCTGCCACAGTTGTACAGGAAAATAAAGAAGGCCTGTCCTAAGGAATTGGCAGCAAGGATGGAGAGGAGAGTACAGATTCCAGAAATATTTAGGAGGTTGAATTGGCAGAACTTGCTAAGTGTCTGAATGTGGCGGGGGTGGAGGGATGAGGAAGGAGGAAAGCCAAGGATGACTCATGGGCTTTGGGGACTTGGTGCCACCCCATGAGATACAGTGTTCCCAGACCTTTGGTTTCCAGGGACCTGTAACATTTCCAATAAGTTTAGGGCTTTGACATCCGGCTGCCAACTAAAGACATAAATACACCCTCCCATCTACTATCAACATCATCTCATTAAGACAGTACATTTTAACACCCAAAATGTAAATAGATTTAGCTTTCCGAAAAACTCACCACAGGGCCCTTATTTTTCTAATTTCGTCACAGACGTTGGAAAATTGGTACCAGGCCTCAGACCAACACTGAGAAGCCCTGAGATGGAGATATAGGAGAAGTTGCCCGCTCAGCGGTAACCTGATGAGTGGAAGGCAGAGGAACATGTAGTCCCTGCCTTCGCTAACTCTCTAGTCTGATAGGGACGTCTTATCACGTATGTATTAAGGGACGTCTATCCCATGTATGTGAAGGGTTGGAAAAAGAGTTCAAGAGGTTATGGAAACCCTGAAGAAGAGGAACTCAAGTGAGGGAAAGTGGCTGGGGAGCCAAGTCTCCCAAGATGATCTGGAATTTGCCAGATAAACAAAGGCTGTTTCGCATGGTCCAGGCAGAAGGAACAGCGTGTCCAAAGGTATGTAGGTATGTAGGAAAATTCATATTTGGGGAATTGTGGATAGTTTGGCATGACCTGGTGATTATCTTGGAAGATGGCAGGAGAAGAGCTGGAAAAGTACACAGAAGCAAAATTACGAGGAGTTCGGTAATCCAGGCTAAGAAGTCTGGAAATTATCTTATGGGCATTGGGAGAGAACCAAAAGACTTCACAGTGGGCAATGCTATGGCCAGATTTACCACTTGGAAATAACCACTCTGACTGCAGAATAGAAGTTGGACTGTAGGGGAGCAAAATGGAAGTGCCTGCAAAAGTCCTGGTAAGAAATACAGATAAATTAGAGAAACAAGAGTAGCAGAGAGAAGCCAACACAACCAACAAATATTTACAGAGAACCTCCTCCTTCAAAAGTAACAAGGTCAATGAGATGAGATTCCTGCTCTTTAAAGCTTATTTTCTATTGCTGTTAAAATAAGAATCATATATTACATAATGCAATTAAAAAAGTAACAATATAGCAAATGCTTTCACAAGTCTCTTTATACGTACATATCTATGAAACCATGTTTAAATTGTCCTACGTTACGTTATATTTGTGATTTATTAAACTGTTTCTCTATTCTCATAACACTGGCTCATTACCTTAAGGTAAGTTCCAATGGTCATGGATGGATGTGAGAGTTGGCCTGTGAAGAAAGCTGAGCGCCAAAGAATTGATGCTTTTGAACTGTGGTGCTGGAGAAGACTCTTGCAAGCCCCTTGGACAGCAAGGAGATCCAACCAGTCCATTCTAAAGGAGATCAGCCCTGGGTGTTCATGGAAGGACTGATGCTAAAGCTGAAACTCCAATCTTTTGGCCACCTCATTTGAAGAGCTGACTCATTGGAAAAGACCCTGATGCTGGGAGGGATTGGGGGCAGGAGGAGAAGGGGATGACAGAGGATGAGGTGGCTGGATGGCATCACCGACTTGATGGACATGAGTTTGGGTGAACTCCGGGAGTTGGTGATGGACAGGGAGGCCTGGTGTGCTGCGGTTCATGGGGTTGCAAAGAGTCAGACACGTCTGAGCGACTGAACTGAACTGAGGATGTAGAACAAGAAGTAAGGAAGGAAGGTTAGAATGAGTTTTCGGAGTTCTGGTTTAGGCAACAAGGTTGGTAGTGCTATTTTCAAACAGCAAAAGAAAAAAAAAAAGAAGATTTGAAGATTAATCAGTGAGTTCACTCCAGAAGAGATGAATTCAAGATGTCTGTGAGTTTCAGGTGGTAATGTCCAGTGAGCAACTGTAAACAGACGTGGGACTTTTGGACACAAGTCAAGGAGCCGTTTAGGGAGTTATCAGCATACAGGTGAGACAATTTTGAGGGCTATAATAAGCAACAGGAAGAAGAGCATTGCTGAATAAACCAGAGATGTGGGCAAGAAAACAGCGAAGAAAATGATGTCACAAAAATAAAACAAGAGAATTAAGGAAACAATTCTATTTATAATAGCATCAAACCCAAAATACACTGGTATAAATTTAACAAAAGATGTACACTGAAAACTATAAAACAATGTTAAAAGAAATTAAAGATCTATGTAAGTAGAAAGATATCCATATTTGTAGATCAGAAGGTCTTCATAATTTAAGAGGCTAATATCCCTAAAACTGATCTGCAGCTTCAATGCAACCCACATTAAAATTTCAGACTATTCAGCAGAAACTGACAAACTGATCCTAAAGGAAATGCAAGGGCAAATAATCTTGAAAAAAATTGGAGGACTCACACTTCTTGATTTTAAAACTTAACCATAGCATGCTTTGGTATTCAAGACAGTGGGGTACTACCATAAAAATAAACATATAGATCAATGGAATAGAATTGAGAACCCAGATATTAACTCTCAGCTTTATGCTCAACTGATTTTTCAACAAGGGTACCCAGACCATTCAATGGGGAAAGAATTGACTTTTCAACACATGATGTGAAGACTACTGAAAATCCACATGCAAAAGAACGAAGGTGGATTCCTAACTCACAATATACACAAAAATTAAATTCAAGATGGACCACAAACCTGAATATAGGAGCTAAAACTATAAAGCTCTTAGAAAAAATATAGGAGTAAATACTCATGAACTTGGGTTAGGCAATGCTAAGTAAGCTACGACAGCAAAAGCACAAGCCATAGAGCAAAGACTAGATAAACCAGATTCATCAAAAATAAAAACCATCTGTGCTACAAGTGGCACACTCAAAGAAATTAAAAGGCAACCCAGAGAATGGTAGAAACTATTTGCAAATTATATATTTGATAAGAGACTTATGACTAGAATGTAAAAACTTCTTTCAATTGAATAATAAAAAGACAACTCAATTGACAAAGGCTGTCAATTATAACTCAATCAAGCTGAAAATAATAAAATAAAATAAGCAAAGGATTTGAATAGATAGTTCTCCAAAGATGATCAGCAAGGACCAACAAGCATATAATAAGATGTTCATATTACTAGCCAGCTGCTGCTGCTGCTAAGTCACGTCAGTCATGTCCGACTGGAGTGGGTTGCCATTTCCTTCTCCAATGCATGAAAGTGAAAAGTGAGAGTGAAGTCGCTCAGTCGTGTCCGACTCTTAGCGACCCAAGGACTGTAGCCCACCAGGCTCCTCCATCCATGGGATTCTCCAGGCAAGAGCACTGGAGTGGGGTGCCACTGCCTTCTCCAAATCAAACGATGAGGTACTATTTCATACCTCTAAGTTGGTTAACAACAAATGCTGGCAAAGATGTAGAGAAAATGGAACCCCATATATCACGAGTGGGATTGTAATATAGTACAGATACTCTGGAAAACAGTTTGGCAGTTGCTCAAAATATTAAGCGCATAGCTATGACATGACCCAGCAATTTCACTCCTTGCTATATACCTGAAGAAAATGAAAACACAGGTCTATGAAAAAACCTGTACAGTAATGTTCGGGGCTGCATTATTCATAATGATCAATCCAAACGTCCATCAGCTGATGAATGGATAAATGAAAATATATGTACACAATAGAGTATTATTCAGCTACAAAAGAAAGAATGAAGTACGGATACATGCAACAACATGGATGATTCTTAAAAATATTATGTTACGTGAAAGAAACCAGTCACCAAAAACTACATCCTGTATTGTTCCATTCACACGAGATGGCTGGAACAGATACATCTACAGAGGAACAAAGATTAGCGGTAGCCTAGGACGCAGAGTTGACTCATTGGAAAAGACCCTGATGCTGGGAGGGATTGGGGGCAGGAGAAGGCGACGACAGAGGGTGAGATGGCTGGATGGCATCACGGACTCGATGGACGTGAGTCTGAGTGAACTCCGGGAGTTGGTGATGGACAGGGAGGCCTGGCGTGCTGCGATTCATGGGGTCACAAAGAGTTGGACACGACTGAGCGACTGAACTGAACGGAGGATGCAGAGTAGTGGGGCTAGGGGGAAGTGAGTCCCTGTGAATGGGTATGGGGTTTCTTTTAGATTGTGGTGAGGGTGCACAACCTTGTGGCAGGCACGGTGAGAAGAACGTTCTCTGCGTGCTGCATGTGTTAACTGCCTCAGTCGTGTCTGACTCTCTGCGACTTTATGGACTGTAGCCCGCGAGGCTCCTCTGTCCGTGGGATCCTCCAGGCAAGAATACTGGAGGTGGCTGGGTTGCCAGGCCCTCCTCCAGGGGATCTTCCCCACACAAGGATCGAACCTGCATCTCTTCTGTCTCCTGTTCTGGCAGGCGGGTTCTGTATTGCTGTTGCCAACTGGGAAGCCCAACGTTCTCTGTGTTTTTGTATTTAAACCTCCTAAGCCTTTAATGCAGCTATTGGTGCACAACCTTGTGGCAGGCACGGTGAGAAGAACGTTCTCTGCGTGCTGCATGTGTTAACTGCCTCAGTCGTGTCTGACTCTCTGCGACTTTATGGACTGTAGCCCGCGAGGCTCCTCTGTCCGTGGGATCCTCCAGGCAAGAATACTGGAGGTGGCTGGGTTGCCAGGCCCTCCTCCAGGGGATCTTCCCCACACAAGGATCGAACCTGCATCTCTTCTGTCTCCTGTTCTGGCAGGCGGGTTCTGTATTGCTGTTGCCAACTGGGAAGCCCAACGTTCTCTGTGTTTTTGTATTTAAACCTCCTAAGCCTTTAATGCAGCTATCATCATCTCTTTTACAGATGAAAAGAACCAAGGTATAGAAGGTGAGTAGACTGCCCAGCATCACAAAGCTTGTAAATGAAGGAACCAGGATTTGAGCTCAGATAACCAGGCTAAGCAGAGCACAACACAAGCAGGCATCAGAATTCTCACTCTCAACCACTGTATGCTCCATTCCATGGCTTCCAGGACCCTCATGATCCCACCCCTAATAACCACTCCACTCTCATCTTTTAGCTGCGATTCCGTCCACCCTGAAATTATAGCATTTCTTGCATGAAATGTGCATGGCTTTTGTGCTGTGCCTTGACACAGCTGTTACCTCTGCCTAGAAAGTTCTCCTTTTCTCTTGGCATCTGGGGACCTCCTACTCATTTGCAAAGACTGCACAGGGGTGAACAGCCTCTGGGATCTTCACCTGTCTTTGCTCCCACTCCTAGAGCCAGGCCCCTTATGTGTAACCACAACACACCTGCTCACCAGCGTCACTCAGTCCCAGTGTGCGAATGAATAAATAAATGAATGAGAATATTCAATGGTCCTGTAAAAGAGTATACTCTATTTTTTTGGAGATAGCCTGAGCCAAGTCTGATAAATTCAGTGGGGGATCAGGCTGAGTATAGTCTTTTGTTTCCAAAAAAGAGGTGTGATAATAAAGTAAAGATGCTGATTTTGGGGTTTGGCTCATAAAATAGTTCTGAAGACAACTCCAAAAGAGTCTGAAAATGTTTTGCTCAATTAGGACCGAGCTAGAAAAATTGGAGTACCTGCCATGGGACAAGATTTATTTGGTTATGTAAGTTCTAGTACCTGTGTTTTTTTTTTTCCCTTGGTTTCATTATTTTCAAGTCACACAGTGTAAGACAACTTCGTTTTTATGAAAAATATTCCATTTCCTAAAGAGCAAGCCACTAAATAAGCTATCCCCACTTTTTTTCCCTGCATGCTTTCTTTCCTCGGTAACCGTCCTGACATGTTAAAGAAATACTTTATTATCACAGGGTGATTTCGCTTATTTCCAAAGAGGAAAGCAATTTGCTACTCTTTAATTTAAACCTACCCTTAAATCCAAGGAATGTCTGGCTCATGAAAGGAAACATAAGGTCCAGAATCTATTAACTTGTGATCCACAGCCTTCAAAGCAATTTACTTGCAGTATACATTTGAGTTCATTTAGCTGTTAGAGTAGAGCTTAAACCCCTTGTGTATCTTGCCAGGATAAAAGTATACTGAGGCCAAAACTAGGTCACAAAATGTGTTCGCACCAGTGTTTCACTCGTCCAACATTTTGAGAAATATCCAAGGAACTACAAAAAGGAAGCTTCCAGAAAGGAACAACTTCATACCTAAATCACATCCGAGAGAAGCCCCATCTGGATTTAGGGCCTGATCAAAACCATAGAAGAGAGCTCCTCTGCGCCACAGCACACATCCACCCTCACTGTTCCTCCCAAGGAGATCTGGACACAGCACCAAGCCCATCCATGCGTAACTTGCCCAATTCTCTAAATACAATGACTCATATATTTTAATCTAACCCGTTTTTCTCGTGCCAGAAATGTATCAATTTTTACATAATGTATTTGGAATTAATATACACAAAGGTCACAGCCAAGTGTCAGCCCAGTAAGCACAGCTCGGGTATGACAGTGAATGTCAGTTACTAGTCTTTCTAAGCTACTGATAGGATTTCATTCTGCAAAGCCACCCTCTTATAATCTCGGATATAGGAGTTACTTGAGTCTACAAGCACTGAATAAGATGGCTGTCTGCAAAATACCCACTGGAACTAAGGTGAGAAACAGCCAGCACAGCAGTGTTATCAAATACAGACAGAGGCAACGTCACTGGCAGCAGAAATTAATTGGAAAAAGAAATCCTATCCTATGGGGATGGAGGAAAATTTCACTTAGAATATTTCAGTTTTGCTAGACAGTAAACAAGAGTTTTGAAAAATATAACCTTAGGAATGAACGTATTTATACAGCTTTTTAAAAGTTATAGGACTTTCCTGGCAGTCCAGTGGTTAAGACTCTGCTTTCAACTAAGATCCCACATGCTGCAGAGCAAGACCAAAAAATTTTCAAACTGAATAAAAATAAGAAACTGGTTTTTTTTTTTTTAAGTTTTAGACATATGTATATTTAATCATTGCCCTTTTGGCTGGTATTTCTTTGTCAGAAGTAAAACCAAAAAGTCAAATCAGCTATATATCCCTCTTTAACAGAGCAATGAGCTCACAGTTTCTACTGACCTTTTTCAGATGCTAAAATGATAATAAAACTGATAGTTTACAGTCTTTCTAATCATTCTCATAGAATACTCTGAGGTTATATCTTACAAGTTGCTAATATAAAAGCGTTAATTACTATAACATATTGTTGGATCTTTTTCTTTGATGTTTCTCTTTTCTTTTACAGATAAACAGTATATTTCCCTTTCAGAATCAGAATAGCAGTTTCTTTTTCAAAAACTGAGTAGTAAGAGTAGCGCATTTCCTCCTTAAATACATGCATATTATTTTTTAGATATTCAAAAAAAACTATGTAAGAATATTCTAAAACCTGACATATTCAATTTATAGTTCAGTTCAATCGATCAGTCGTGTCCGACTCTTTGCGATCCCATGGACTGCAGCACTCCAGACCTCCCTGTCAATAGCCACTCCCGGAGTTTACTCAAACTCATGTTCATTGAGTTGGTAATGCCATCCAACCATCTCATCCTCTGTCGTCCCCTTTTCATCCTGCCTTCAATCTTTCCCAGCATCAGGGTCTTTTCAGATGAGTCAGTTCTTCACATCAGGTGGCCAAAGTACTGGAGCTTCAGCATAAGTCCTTCCTATGAATATTCAGGACTGATT
>SJXQ01006302.1:0-13880 GCA_006408695.1 Aepyceros melampus | reverse complement strand
AGAGAGAATGCATGCAATAAAACATTTTATATATATATATATATATATATATATATATATGTATATATAATGTCAAAGATTTCTGGTAGTCTTGTCAAGATTCCTGCTAGTCATGAGGGGCAGACATCACCATGAAGGATTTTAGTACTTTTCTAGATATGAAGAGATGCAAGAATTGAGCTTAAAAAAGTAACTCCTGAACATATCTAACTATATGAAGACCTATTCTGCCGGTTTTTCCTAGAGCACAAAGCACCTCATTCCTGCTTTCTGCCCTGAACTCTTTTCAGGGACTCTTGAAATTCAGCAGCTGCAGCAGAATCTGATTTAATCCTTGTAAAGGTAGTTGGCCATTGCCAATTTGTAGCTAACAAATGAGTAACTCTACAGTCAGAAGTAATTTAACTCAACTATTTTATTCTAGCTTACTCAAACAAGAAATAGGTGGGTTTATTTATTTATGTATGTATTCATTTTTGTCTTTTTTTTTTTTTTTACCAAATATTTATTAGGCACTTGCTTAGGATCTGATACATTTAATGATGTCTTACTCTCTAGCATAACTCACATAATCAATGCAATGAAAATTACAATATTGCAAGATTTTAGAGATGGGTCATTTAATATGCTATCCCAGGAAATTCAGTTTCTATACTTTACAAATGTTCATTTATTTCATCTTCACATATGCATATACACACAAAGATTGGTTTTAACATTTACTTCATTTATAGAGCCAGAAGTGGGTATCTGTCAATAACTTGCCTAATTTGACACAGCTTGTAAATGGTGAGGCTGTGATTTGGAAAGTCTGCCTCCTGTGTCTGCACTCTTACTCACCATGAATATAATTGGTTGACATTCATTTATTAATATAATTAATACATAGAAATTTTGCTTAAATGAAAAAAGTTTATAACATATATTTAATGTAAGAAATATATGCATGTAACTGAGGTTGTGGGGCAGGGAAGGCAGATGGAGAGAAATGGACAGAGAAATCCATTTCTAAAATGACTGCTGTGCCTGGTCCACCTAGGCAGGTATTATACATCATTTTACTCAAGCAAAGGAAAAATCCAGGCAGATTCAGATTTAGAAGTTTAGTTAAGGCTTCACAGTTTTTCATCCTCAGTGTTTCAATATTAAATTCCAAATGAAAACAGTGTAGATAATAGGCCCACATGAGATAAGAACAATCTTGCAGAGATAACTTAAATCAAATAAAAGCCTTAGAAGACAACTATTTCTTTCCTGTGAAGCCATCATCTCTCATTCAGTCTAACCAAAATACATTTTCAGTGATGACACAATTTATCTTTGCTCTAAAATCTGCTGAAATCCTAATATGACATTTTCTTTACAGGGGCTCTGGTTCAGAAATGTTTAATTTTTCTCCTTAAAAAAATACAGAATTTGTTTCTACTGTCTCAATTTATGTCAAGGTTAACTTTTATCAACTCAACTTGTCTTAATAAGTAACCTAAAACCATTTCTCAATTTTTTATATTAATATTTTGAATTTTAGGTCTTACTAGCATAATTTTTAAAATTCCAAGTTAAATATTTTTAGATTTGAAAAGCGTTTTAAATAAAAATCAAATTATGGAGATTTGTTTCTGTGGTGGCTCAGCAGTAAACAATTTGTCTACAATTCAGGAGTCACAGAAGACTTGGGTTCATTCCCTGGGTCAGGAAGGTCCCCTGGAGGAGGAAATGGCAACCCACTAGAGTATTCTTGCCTAGGACATCCCATGGATAGAGGAACCTGATGGGCTACAGTCCATGGGGTCACAAAGATTTGGACACAACTGAAGCACCTGAGCATTCATGGAGATTTATAACTGTAATTTTAAAGTGACTATAATACTCAGAAGAGTAGCACTGGTTATGATTAGAGATGTATTTGGTGATTCTCAAAAGATTTCTGCATTCTGAAAAAGCAGCATATGATTGAAAATCATAACATGACTGAAGCATGCTAAGTGACTTCTGTCGTGTCTGACTCTTTGTGACCCTATGGGCTGTAGCCTGCCAGCCTCCTCTGTCCATGGGATTCTCCAGGCAATAATACTGAAGTGGGTTGCCATTCCTTCTCCAGAGGATCTTCCTGACACAGGGATTGAACTCTGGTTTCTTGCATTGCAGGTGGATTGTTCACCACTGAGCCACCTAGGAAACACTAGAAAATCATTAGAGAAATGCAAATCAAAGTTACAATGAAGTATCACCTTTCGTCAAACAGAATAGCCATCATCAAAAAATCTACAAACAATTTATGCTCAAGAGAATGTGGAGAAAAGTGAATCTTCTTACACTGTTGGTGGGAATGTAAATTCATATAGCCACTATGGAAGACAGTATGGAAATTCATTAAAAAACAAACTAAACTAAACTAAAACTAAAAATAAAGCTGATATAATAAACTGGAAAATTCTTCAAGAGATGGGAATACCAGACCACCTGACCTGCCTCTTGAGAAATCTGTATGCAGGTCAGGAAGTAACAGTTAGAACTGGACATGGAACAACAGACTGGTTCCAAATAGGAAAAGGAGTATGTCAAGGCTGTATATTGTCACCCTGCTTCTTTAACTTATATGCAGAGTACATAATGAGAAATGCTGGGCTGGAAGAAGCACAAGCTGGAATCAAGATTGCCAGGAGAAATATCTATAACCTCAAATATGCAGATGACACCACCCTTATGGCAGAAAGTGAAGAAGAACTAAAAAGCCTCTTGATGAGAGTGAAAGAAGAGAGTAAAAAATTGGTTTCAAGCTCAACATTCAGAAAATGAAGATCATGGCATCTGGTCCTGTCACTTCATGGGAAATAGATGGGGAAACAGTGGAAACAGTGTCAGACTTGATCTCTTTGGGCTCCAAAATCACTGCAGATGGTGACTGCAGCCATGAAATTAAAAGATGCTTACTCCTTGGAAGAAAAGTTATGATCAACCTAGATCACATATTGAAAAGCAGACATTACTTTGCCAACAAAAGTCCGTCTAGTCAAGGCTATGGTTTTTTCAGTGGTCATGTATGGATGTGAAAGTTGGACTGTGAAGAAGACTGAGTGTCAAAGAATTGATGTTTTTGAACTGTGGTGTGGAAAAGACTCTTGAGAGTCCCTTGAACTGCAAGGAGATCCAACCAGTCCATTCTAAAGGAAATCAGCCCTGGGATTTCTTTGGAAGGAATGATGCTGAAGCTGAAACTCTGGTACTTTGGCCACCTCATGTGAAGAGTTGACTCATTGGTAAGACTCTGATGCTGGGAGGGATTGAGGGCAGGAGGAAAAGGGAATGACAGAGGATGAGATGGCTGGATGGCCTCACCAATTTGATGGACAAGAGTTTGAGTGAACTCAGGGAGATGGTGATGGACAGGGAGGCCTGGCGTGCTGCAATTCATGGGGTCGAAAAGAGTCGGACATGACTGAGCGACTGAACTGAACTGAACTGAACTGCATTTCATACTCTTTTGTTGACTCTGATGGCTACTCCACTTCTAAGGAATTCTTCAACACAGTAGTAGATATAATGGTCATCTGAGTCAAATTCTCCCATTCTAGTCCATCTTAGTTTGCTGATTCCTAAAATGTCGATGTTCACTCTTACTATGTCCTATTTGACTTCTTCCAATTTTCCTTGATTCAGAGACCTAACATTCCAGGTTCCTATCCAATATTGTTCATTACAGCATTGAATTTTTATTTCCATACTCAGTCACATACACAACTGTTTGTGTGTGTGTGTGTGTGTGTGTGTGTGTGTGTTTTGTTTTGTTTTATTTTTTCTTTGCTTCTTTCTCTTCATTCTTCCTTGAGTTATTTCTCCACTGTTCTGCAGTAGCATATTGGGCACCTACCAACCTGGGGTTTTCATCTTTCAGTGTCATATACTTTTGCCTTTTGCACTGTTTATGAGGTTCTCAAAGCAAGGATACTGAAATAGTTTGCCACTCCCTTCTCCAGCGTGCCACGTTTTGTCAGAACTTTCTACCATGACCCATCCATCTTGGGTGGTTTTACATAGCATGGCTCATAGTTTCATTGAGTTAAATAAGGCTGTGGTCCATGTGATCATTTTGATTAGTTTTCTGTGATTGTGCAGTGTGTGTTTTGTTTTGTTTTATTTTTTCTTTGCTTCTTTCTCTTCATTCTTCCTTGAGTTATTTCTCCACTGTTCTGCAGTAGCATATTGGGCACCTACCAACCTGGGGTTTTCATCTTTCAGTGTCATATACTTTTGCCTTTTGCACTGTTTATGAGGTTCTCAAAGCAAGGATACTGAAATAGTTTGCCACTCCCTTCTCCAGCGTGCCACGTTTTGTCAGAACTTTCTACCATGACCCATCCATCTTGGGTGGTTTTACATAGCATGGCTCATAGTTTCATTGAGTTAAATAAGGCTGTGGTCCATGTGATCATTTTGATTAGTTTTCTGTGATTGTGCGTTTTCATTCTGTCTGCCCTCTGATGGAGAAGGATAAGAGGCTTATAGAAACTTCTTGATGGAAGAGACCAACTGAGGGGGAAACTGAATTTTGTTCTGATGGGTGGGACCATTAGAGTAAATTTTTAATCCAGTTTTCTCTTGATAGGAGGGGCTGTGTTCCCTCCCTGTTGCTTGACCTGAGACCATGGTGAAAGTAATGAAGATAATGGCAACCTCCTTCAAAAGGTCCCATGTAAGCACTGCTGCACTCAGTGTCCCTGACCCTGAGGGACACTGATTGCTGATCCATGCCTCCACCAGACACTCCTGGAAATTCATGGGCAAGTCTGGGTCAGTCTTTTGTATGGTCACTGATCCTTTCTCCTGGGTTCTGGTAGGCACAAGGTATTATTTATGCCCTCCAAGAGTCTGTCTCCCTACTCCTGTGCAAGTTCTGGTGGCTCTATGATGGAGTTAGTGGCAATCTGCTCCAAGAGGGCTTATGCCATACCCAAGTCTGCTGCACCCAGAGCCCCTATCCCTGCTTCAGGCCACTGGGTATGGGTATGATGACCCATACCTTCACAGGAGACACTCAAAGTCAAAGGCACATCTCTCTGTGGGGTCTCCTGGTGCACACAAGGTTTTGTTTGAACATTCCAATCATCTCTGGTGGGTGTGGGGTTTGATTCTATTCGTGATTTTTCCTGCCTACAATCTTGCTGGCATTTCTTCTTTGCCCTTGGACATGGAGTTCTTTTTTTGGTGAGATTCTACTTTCTCCTGTTGATGGCTGTTTAGCCACGAGTTGTAATTTTGGAGTTCTCACAGAAGAAGATGAGTGCACATCCTTCTACTCCACCATCTTGCAACCTAGGACATCATTTAAATTGATTTAGAAAATCATATGAAAATGAAAAATACCTAGACGAGCAAAACAACATTGAAAAAGCACACAGTTGTATATCTAACACTACTTATTTTAAAGACAGAGTACAACATGCAATCATCAAGACTACATGGTACAGCAACCAATAGATAGATTAACAGTTGGCAAAGTCCAGAAAGAGACCAATGTCTTATGAACAACTCTTTTTCACAGTTAAGCTGGAATGGTATAGTGTTTTCAACAAACTGTGCTTCATCAATTGGATAGTGGCAGAAAAAAAGAAATAAAAATAACTTCCATCTATGTTTTTAAAGACATTAAAAAAAAAAAAAAGGATCACAAGCCAGAAATAAAACACAGAACTCAGAAATGTCAATAAGAATATTGGGAAAAAAAGTTTGTGTTCTTGGGATCAATTCAATTCAGTTCAATTCTGTTGCTCAGTTTTGACCAATTCTTTGCAAATCTGTGGACTACAGCACACCAGGCTTCCCTGTCCATCACCAAATTTACTCAAACTCATGTCTATTGAGTTGGTGATGCCAGTCAACCATCTCATTCTCTGTTGTCACTTTCTCCTCTCTCCTTCAGTCTTTTCCAGCATCAGGGTATTTTCCAGTGAGTCAGTTCTTCATATCAGGTGTCAAAAGTATTGGATTTTCTTCTTCATCATCAGTCCTTCCAATGAGTATTCAGGACTGATTTCCTCTAGGATTGACTGGTTTGATCTCCTTGCAGTTCAAATGACTCTCAAGAGTCTTCTCCAACACCACAGTTCAAAAGCACCAATTCTTTGCTGATTTTGGATAGAAAATATTTATCAGATATGACAATAAAAATAAGATAGACAAAATAACAAAGTTATAAATTAAATCACATCCAATTTAAAGTTCTTCTCTTCAAAAGGTAATGTTAAGAGATTTGAAAGATAAGTCTGGGAGAAAATAACTTTTCTTTCAGTTCAGTTCAGTTCAGTCACTCAGTCATGTCTGACTCTTTGCGACCCCATGAATCGCAGCACACCAGGCCTCCCTGTCCATCACCAACTCCCGGAGNTATATATATATATACATAATTTATTATTTTAAAATTAAAAATAAAAAATTAATTTAAATTAAATCATTTAAAAGTAAAATCAGTCACTTAAAATTAATTTTTTTCCAGTTTTTTCCTTTTGTGTATTGGTGATTTATTTTCCATTATGCTTGATTTCTCCTTGTCTGGTTTTTGAGAATCTATTGTATGTTTTTTATTAATGATTATCTTAATTTTCAAATGTTAACCTATTCTTATATCTACTTGCTTTAGTTGTGTCAACTCAAACACATTCTATAAAATCTATATTTTTTTCCTTCTCTTCCCCACATTTTATGGTTCTGATGTCCTATATCACATCTTCATGTTTAACTTTCTGATGTTCATTGTAGTTTTAGTCACTTACATAAATTTTTAATTTTTTTTAAGTCTGTACTGACTTAAGTCACCTATAATCCTTTCACATATGTGATTATCTTATTTTCACTTTCCCTTTCCTATAGATTCTTACTTCTTTTCTATTTAAATAAGGTCTTTCTATATTTCTTTCAGGATAGTTTTAGTACTGCAAATTTCTTTATTTCCCTGAATATTCTAAATAAAAATCTTGCTGAATAGAGTATCCTAGATTGTAGGGTTTTCCCTTTCAAGACTTTGAATATGTTATGCCAATCTCTGTAGCCTGGAAAGTTTCTGTAGAGGGTCCCTTTTTAATTAACTCCTTACTATTTCACTTGCTGCCTTAGAATCCTTGATTATTGTTGTGTACTAAGTCATGTCTGACTCTTTTGAGATCCCATGAACTGTAGCCTTCCTGGTTTCTTTCTCCATGGGATTTTCCAGCAACAAGACTGGAGTGGGTTTCCATTTCTTTCTCCAAGGGATCTTTCTGACCCAGGGATTGAATGCAGTATCTTCTGCATTGTGGATTCTTTACCACTGAGGCACCAGTGAATATCATTAACTTTTGTCATTTTCATTATGATAAGTCTTGGTGTAGGTATATTTGGGTTCATCTTGCTTGGGATCCTTTATGCTTCCTGTTCCCATATATCTATTTCTTTCTCTAGGTTTGGAAAGTTTTTAGCATAATTTCTTCAGATATAATGCATTTGCAGTCCTGGTTTATCTCTCTTCTCCTTCTGGGATTCACTATTATGTGTAGATTGACATGCTATATTATCCCATAAATCTTATATGTTGGTTTTTATATTTTATTTTGTTTAATCTGTCTGATGTTCTGATTGGATGATCAGTTATTCATACTTCTTATTATTTAGTTTTTTATTTTATTCCTTTAGCTTGGTTTCTTCTCAGAGAATAAGTTCTCCAGTTTTGATTGGCTTAACTTAACCACTTCTAGAGTTTGTTCTGCATATCTAATAACAGCCTTTCTTAATTCTTTTAGCATTTTTATTACCACCGTTTTGAACTTTTGATCTGGTAGACTGAAAATATGTTTCTTTGTTCTTTCAGGAGATTTAACTTTCAACTTCAAGTGGGAATAATTCATTTCCTTTTAATTGTATTTATATTCCTTTGACTTTATAAATTTAGGGAAAATAATTATGTAATGTGGTACATTATGCGAGAGTGTCCATGTGTCTAATATTTTTGGTGGAAGGGATGTTTTCATATGCATGCCTGATGTGTCTTTCCTCAGGGTGACTATTATCCCCTTAATGGAGAATGTTATTAATATTATTCTAACCAGGACCTACTCTTTGCTCTGTAGTTATCTCAGCTCTGTCAAGGGATCTACTCCTCAGCTATTGGAGAAAGCACTTAGATAAAGTTCTAAGGTGTTGTATGTGGTAGGCAAGACTGGAGTGCTCCCTTTGGGAAAGGAGCTACTGTATATTTCTCCCAAGAAATTGTCCACCAATACATGCACTCTATGATGTCACCTGTCATCTGGTGTGTGTGCTCACAAAATAAGCTATAACTGGCATTGCCTTTGACCCTGCTTCCATTGTCCTTTGCCCTAGTAATTGGCTTAGATTTCAAGCCCCAATTCTTTCTGTGTTCACCAACAAAACCTGATGTGGATGTGCCACTAATGTGCCCCAGGCACTGTTGTAAGTCATATGCTGCACCTGCTATGAGCACGAGAGAATGGCATGCTTTGGTGGAAGCTGCACCACCACCCCCAACACACACACACACTTTATGTCTTAATAATGGGGTTTATGCATAGGACTTGGGCTCCACACACCCTCAGTTGTGGCCCCAACCACATTTCAGGCCCTTCTGAGTGTCTCCACATCACCAAACAAAGTTCTCTTCCTGGGTCTGTCTGCTGAAGTCTGTTTCAGCACCTAACCACTGTTCACACCAGCAGATGCCTTTTTTGGGCTGGAAAATGTAACATGTGGGCAGAGACTTTCTGTGCTGGTCTTTCTCTGTCCTGTCTGCTGCAAGCCAGCCGCCATACTCTTCTCTCAGTATCTGTGGCTCCCTATCTGTTATTAATTATCTTCTAGTCAATGAAGGGGGTTCCCATGGTGAGAGAATATTTCTCATTTCACAGCTCCCTCCCAAGGGCACAAGTCTAATCCAATTCATTTTTTTCCTTTTTATACTGGTCAGTAATATGATGATATTTCATGTAGCTTTAGTTGTATGAAATCTTCTGCAACTTTTAAGTGAGTATTCTGCAAGAGGTTTTCCACATGTAGTTATATTATTATGTACATATTGGAGGAAGTTATCTTCATGTCTTTGTATTTTGAAACCTTGATTGTTGCACTCTTTTCCTGTTTTGCTAGCCTTTATGTTATTTTTCTCTGCTCTAATACTTATATTACTATTATTATTTACTCTACCTTTCTAGATTTGATTTTAGTACAATATTCCCTATTTCTTAAAGATTTAGATTATTGATTTGAGATCTAAAATTTTTAATATAGATATTTACACCTATAAGTTTCCCTCTGAGATTTGATTCAGTTCAGTTCAGCTCAGTTCAATCACTCAGTCTTGTCCAACTCTTTGTGACCCCATGGACTGTGGCACGACTGTCCATTGCCAACTTCCTGAGTTTACTCAAACTCATGTTCATTGAATCAGTGATATCATCCAGCCATCTCATCCTGTTGTCCCCTTCTCTTCCTGCTTTCAATCTTTCCCAGATCAGGGTCTTTTCAAATGAGTCAGTTGTTGGCATCAGGTGGCCAAAGTATTGAAGTTTAAGCTTCAGCATCAGTCCTTTCAATGAATATTCAGGACTGATCTCCTTTACAATGGACTGGTTGGATCTCCTGGCAGTCCAAAGGACCCTCAAAGGTCTTCTCCAACATCACAGTTTAAGAGCATCTGTTTTTCAGTGCTCAACTTTCTTTATATTCCAACTATCATATCCATTCATGACTACTGGAAAAACCATAGCTTTGACTAGATGGACCTTTGTTGGCAAAGTAATGACTCTGCGTTTTAATATGCCGTCTATGTTGGTCATAGCTTTTCTTCAAAGGAACAATCATCTTTTAATTTCATGGCTGCAGTCATCATCTGATTTTTGAGCCCCAAAAGACAAAATTTATCACTATTTCCCATCTATTTGCCATGAAGTGATGGGATCGGATGCCATGATCTTAGCTTTATGAATGTTGAGCTTTAAGTCAAATTTTTCACTCTCCGCTTTCAGTTTCATCAAGAGGCTCTGTAGTTCTTCTTCACTTTCTGCCATAAGGGTGGTGTCATCTGCATATTTGAGGTTATTGATATTTCTCGTGGCAATCTTGATTCCAGCTTGGGCTTCTTCCAGCCCAGTGGTTCTCATGAGGTACTCTGCATATAAGTTAAATAAGCAGGGTGACAATATACAGCCTTGATGTACTCTTTTTCCTTTCTGGAACCAGTGTGTTGTTCCATGTCCAGTTTTAACTGTTGCTTCCTGACCTGTGTATATGTTTCTCCAGAGGCAAATCAGGTGGTCTGGTATTCCCATCTCTTTCAGAATTTTCCAGTTTATTCTGATCCACATAGTCAAAGGCTTTGGCATAGTCAATAAAGCAAAAGTATATTTTTTTTTTTTGGAATTCTCTTGCTTTTTTGATGACCCAGCTAATGTTGATAATTTGATCTCTGGTTTCTCTTCCTTTTCTAAAACCAGCTTGAACATCTGGAAGTTCACAGTTCATGTATCACTGAACCTGGCTTGGAGAATTTTGAGCATTAGTTTACTAGTGTGTGAGATTACTGCAATTGTGCAGTAGGCTGAGCATTCTTTCACCTTGTTTCTACATAGAAAACCCTAAAGGCAACAGCAGAAAATTACCAGAGTTAATCAATGAATTTAGTAAAGTTGCAGGATAAAAATAATAATAATAATAATACATATTAATCTCTTGCACTCCTGTACACTAACAATGAGGATAACAGAAAGAGAAATTCAGGAAACAATCCCATTCACCATTGCAATGAAAAGAATAAAATGCTTAGGTATAAATTTACTTAAGGAAACAAAAGACCTATATATAGAAAACTATAAAACTCTGATGAAATAAGTCAAAGATGACAGAAATAAATGGAGGGATTGCATTTAATCTACCAACAACATTTTTCACAAAACTGGAACAAATAATTTCACAATTGGTATGGAAACACAAGAAAACCTCCAAGAGCCAAAGCAATCTTAAGCAAGAAGAAGAGTGGGACTTGAGGAATCCACCTGCCTGACTTCGGACTATAGTACAAAGCTACAGTGATCATGACAGTATGGTACTGGCACAAAGATAGAAATATAGATCAATAGAACAAAATGGAAAGTCCAGACATAAATCCATGCAAATATGGAAACTTTACCTTTGACAAAGGAGGCAAAAATATACAATGGGGAAAAGACAACCTCTTTAACAAGTGGTGCTGGGAAAACTGGTCAACCACCTGTAAAATAATGAAACTAGAACACTTCTTAACTCCATATATAAACATAAATAAACTCAAAATGGATTAAAGATATAAAATAAGGCCAGAACCTGTAAAATTCCTAGAGGAAAACATAGGCAGAACACTCTCTGACATAAATCACAGCAAGATCCTCTATGACCCACCTCCCAGAATAATGGAAATAAAGGAAAAAATAAACAAACTGGACCTAAATAAAGATAAAAGCTTTTGTGCAATGAAGGAAATTGTAAGCAAGGTGAAAAATCACCCTTCTGAGTAGCAGAAATAATAGCAAATAAAACAACTAAGAATTATTCTCAAAAATATACAAGCAATTCATGCAGCACAGTACCAGAAAAATAAATGACACAATCAAAAACTGTATCAAATAACTAAACAGATGTTTCCTTAAAGAAAACATACAAATGACTACCAAACACATGAAAATATGTTCAACATCACACATTATCAGAGAACTGCAAATCAAAACCACTCCGAAGTACCATCTCACACTGGTCAGAATGGCTGCTTCAAAAGTCTACAAACAATAAATGCTGGAGAGGGTGTGGAGAAAAAGGAACCCATTTACACTGATATTTGGAATGCAAACTGTTAAATCCACTATGGAGAACAGTGTGGAGATACCTTTAAAAACTGGAAATAGAACTGCCATACGACCCAGCAATGACACTGCTGGGAAGCAACGTAGAAGTCCATTGCCAGAAGAATGGATAAGAAAGTTGTGGTATATGTACACAATGGAATATTACTCAGCTATTAAAAAGAATGCATTTGAGTCTGTTCTAATGAAGTGGATAAAACTGGGGCCTATTATACAGAGTTAAGTAAGTCAGAAAGAAAAATGCCAATAGAATATATTCAGTTCAGTTCAGTCAGTCAGTCATGCCCAACTTTTTGCAACCCCATGAATCGTAGCATGCCAGGCCTCCCTGCCCATCACCATCTCCCAGAGTTCACTCAAACTCACGTCCATTGAGTCAGTGATGCTATCCAGCCATCTCATCCTCTGTCATCCCCTTTTCCTCCTGCCCCCAATCCCTTCCTGCATTAGAACCTTTTCCAATGAGTCAACTCTTTGCATGAGGTGGCCAAAGTACTGGAGTTTCAGCTTCAGCATCATTCCTTCCAAAGAACACTCAGGGTTGATCTCCTTCAGAATGGACTGGTTGGATCTCCTTGCAGTCCAAGGGACTCTCAAGAGTCTTCTCCAACACCACAGTTCAAAAGTATCAATTATTAAACACTCAGTTTTCTTCACAATATAACCCTAGCATCCATACATGACAAGCAGATAAGGAGAAGGAATGTGTGAGGGCTAAGATAGGGATAGCATTTTAAGAGTTGTGAACTATTGTCTGTAAAATATATAAGTCTGAGGATACATTGTACAACACAGGAGATATAGCCAGTGTTTTATAATAACCATAAATGGCATAAAACCTTTAAAAATTCTAAATCATTATACTTTACACCTATAGCTTTTATAATATTTTATATCAACTATACTTCAATAGAGATATCTCTAAAAAGTATGTGGTTAGGGAAGTCATTTGATTTCCCTCTCATTTTTTTCTATCCATTTTAGTCTGCTTTCCTGATATAAGATAGGGATAGCATTTTAAGAGTTGTGAACTATTGTCTGTAAAATATATAAGTCTGAGGATACATTGTACAACACAGGAGATATAGCCAGTGTTTTATAATAACCATAAATGGCATAAAACCTTTAAAAATTCTAAATCATTATACTTTACACCTATAGCTTTTATAATATTTTATATCAACTATACTTCAATAGAGATATCTCTAAAAAGTATGTGGTTAGGGAAGTCATTTGATTTCCCTCTCATTTTTTTCTATCCATTTTAGTCTGCTTTCCTGATTAAAACAATCTCTACATAGTATACAAGCATTCAGTTATTATGGATAGAGCTTAATATTTATTGAATACTTTCTAGGTTACTAACACTGTGTCATCAAATGTCTTGAATTTATCACCTCAAATCTATACTAAGTATAGAAATTTAGGAAGAAGAAATAGTACCACATGACAAGTTTTTTACTTAGTCTATTGTTTCTTATTTAGTCTATTAAAAGATATTCAAAAGCAGAGGCAGGGCATTCGGGATGATACAAAGTTTGAGCCACACAGAGTTTAAGATGTTGGTGGACATCAGTTGAAAATATCAAATTTGACTGAGGAGCACTTAGAATTGTGGACTTAAGTCATTTGTGTGTATTAGTTGCTCATTTGTGTCCGCATGCACTGTAGACAACCCCATAAACTATAGGCAACACCATGATCTGTAGACAAACAAGGTTCTTTTGTCCATGGAGTTCTCCAGCCAAGAAAACTGGAGTGGGTTGCCATTCCCGCCTCCAGGGGATCTTCCTGACTCAGGGATAGAACCCAGGTCTCCAACATTACAGGCAGATTCGTTACCATCTGAGCTACCAGGGAAGCCCTAAGTCATTTGCATGAAAGCCAACTTCAGGATATTAACCACATTAGTCTCAGATACTTTGGAACCTGAACAATAGCTAGTTCAGTTCAGTCGCTCAGTCGTGTCCGACTGCAACCCCATGAATCGCAGCACGCCATGCT
>SJXQ01006301.1:19310-124076 GCA_006408695.1 Aepyceros melampus | reverse complement strand
AGACAATCCTAATTCTCCTTCAAAACACTGTTCAGACACCACCCAGCTGGCCTCATAAGAGCCCCTTCTTTGGACTGATCATACATACCCTGCTTTTCATTTAATATGTGTTCATTTTGATTTCTCTTTAAGATGATGGTGTCTTAAAATATAAGGACTCTGAGAGCAGCTCCCTCAGCACTGAATGTATTGAGTGAAAGTCACTCAGTCATGTCTGACTCTTTGTGATGCCATGGACTACAGAATCCATGGAATTCTTTGGCCGGAATACTGGGGTGGGTAGCCATTCCTTTCTCCAGGGGATCTTCTCAACCCAGGGATTGAACCCAGGTTTCGCACACGGCAGGCAGATTCTCTACCAGCTGAGCTACCAGGGAAGCCCCTTACTGAATGTATTGGATGCACATAATTAAATTCTGGTGGATTAAAGGACGCATTACGATCAAACCAGGCATGCCTGGTGGCTCAAATGGTAAAGAATCTGCCTCCAAAGCAGGAGATCTGGGTTTGATCCCTGGATTGGGAATATCCCCTGGGGAATAGGAATACTGGGGTGGGTAGCCATTCCTTTCTCCAGGGGATCTTCCCAACCCAGGGATTGAACCCAGGTTTCGCACACGGCAGGCAGATTCTCTACCAGCTGAGCTACCAGGGAAGCCCCTTACTGAATGTATTGGATGCACATAATTAAATTCTGGTGGATTAAAGGACGCATTACGATCAAACCAGGCATGCCTGGTGGCTCAAATGGTAAAGAATCTGCCTCCAAAGCAGGAGATCTGGGTTTGATCCCTGGATTGGGAATATCCCCTGGGGAATGAAGTAGCAACCCATTCCAGTACTCTTGCCTGGAGAATTCCACGGGCGGAGGAGCCTGGTGGGTTACAGTCCATGGGGTTGTAAAAGTTGGACACGACTGAGCAACTTCACTTTCACTTTTATGATCAAACAAACAAACACCGTGTCGTGCTTTGTGATCTGCCAGTAACTTCCACAAACCTTATTTCATTTAATCCTCCCAACACTCAGTCAGCTAAGACACTGTTATGTGTCTCCTGCAAATTCACATGCTGAAGCCTTACCCCCAGCACCTCAGAATGTGGCTGCATTTGAGGAGAGGATCTTTGAAGAGGTAATTAAGATAAAATAAGGATATGAGTGGATTCTAATCCAACATGGAGCTTTCCCAGTGCCTCAGCAGAAAAGAATCCGCCTGCAATGCAGGAGTTGTAAGAGGTGTGAATTCGATCCCTGAGTTGGGAAGATCTCCTGGAGGAGGGCATGGCAACCCACTCCAGTATCCTTGCCTGGATAATCCCATGGAGAAGCCTGGTGGGCTACAGTCCATGGGGTCACAGAGGCGGACACAACTAAGTGATTTAGCAGGCAGGCACAATCCAACGTGATCATTGTTCTTATAAGAAGAAGAGACCAGGACACAGACACTCACAGGGAGAAGATACCCATCCACCAGCGAAGAAGAGAGGCCTCAAAGGGACACTTGATCTTAGGCTCCCAGCCTCCGGAATTGTGAGAAAATAAAATTTCTCTTGTGTAAGCCACCCAGTCTGCAGCCCTTTCTCATGGCAACCCTGGCAACCTAAGGCAGGCATTTCCATAGTGATGCTGTGACAAGGCTGGTGCCTCCTTACTGGGCAGTCGTCCTGGACCCAAGTCCAGGGTTGTGAAAGCACTTAGAGCTTTAGAAATAGAAGTTGATTGGGTATGTTTTGCCTTTATTTTACAATCTTGACTTCATGTTAACCTTATAAATCTTTTGAACTAATCAAGTCAGTTAGGGCCAAGCATAAAACCTTACTACTTGCTTTGTTCATAATGAAATGAATAAGATTTAAAATGAGCAGACGCTGTAGGGCTTCAGTTATCTTTGAAGCCCATAGGGCTGAAAACATTTAACTGAGTGTATTTTTATGTGGAAAATTATATGCAACTTTATTAATCTAATATCTTCCACTCTGCTTCTTAATTCTAACCATCATTTCAGTACAGAGTTATAAAAAGCAATTTCTTTGGAACATTAAAAAAATGATCAAGTTTCTCAGAGATTAAGGGCCATGATGTCTGCTGTTTGCTTTTAATGTGAGGGAAGCAGATAAAATGAGACTAGAAAAATATTGAGAATAGTTCCAAATGGATGGTGAATACATGGCATTCATTTTGCCCTTGTTTATTATTTTATATAAGTTCAATATCTTTTTTGAATGGGAAAATAAAGGAAACAGCAAGCAAAAGCTGAAGAGTTGTTGACTTTAATACTGATGAACTCAGAGAGAAATGATATAGGTCCTCCTTTGTTACTGAGGCCAGAAGAGAAACTTGGGGATGTTATCTGTCGCCCAAGTAGAATTCAGGACCTAGAGTCCTTCCCAGAAAATTTAACTCTTAGCTACTTAGACTATGAAGTGTGATGAGATGACTGGAATCAAGAGAAAGGTCAGTGAGAAAAAAATAACTTGGCAAAAATGGGTGAGGACTGTGGGTGCCTGAGTTGGCAGAGAATAGGGCTCCAGGTATGCCCAGAGAACTTTGGGGTTCTTCAGGGAAATAAGGGATTTTGATCAGCGACAAGGGAGAGAGAATTCTAGGCAGAGGAATAATGTGAGCGAATTTAGGGAAGCTAAAAAAAATGATGGTGCATTTATACTTTAGTAACCTCATTAAAAAGTCAGAAAAATGCCTTCTATAACATTATTATAATTCATGTCACGAGTCACATATAATATGTGAATTCACATATATAATTCACAAATAATTATAATTAAGCAATAACTATGATTATTTATGGAGAACAAAATGGCAACCCACTCCAGTGCTCTTGCCTGGAAAATCCCATAGACGGAGGAGCCTGGTGGGCTGCAGTCCATGGGGTTGCTAAGAGTCGGACACGACTGAGAAACTTCACTTTCACTTTTCACTTTCAAATGCATGGAGAAGGAAATGGCAACCCACGCCAATGTTCTTGCCTGGAGGATCCCAGGGACGGGGGAGCCTGGTGGGCTGCCATCTATGGGGTCGCACAGAGTCGGACACGACTGAAGTGACTTAGCAGCAGCAGCAGCAGCATGATTATTTACAGAGTCAACGCACACTTCTGAGTATTGTCTTCAGTAATACTGAATACTAACCATAGTAAATTAATCCAAATATCGTTTTCATTTATTAATTCAGTTAACATCCATGCTGCACTTCCTAGGCACCAGTCACTGCAGGTGGGACTTAGAACATAAAGCAGGTAAGACGCATGCTTTATTTTCAAGCAGCAGTGGATGGAGGAAAAGAATAAGTTAATAGGCCATCAAGATGCAGCCAAATGGTCCTGTGATGGCAAGATGCCCCACCTTAGGGCTGAGAGAGCTCCCAGGAGAGCAAGGTGGCTCAGACAATGGGAGAGTAGTTATTAGAACAGAAGTTTTCTAAAAGAGGTGATACTTGGTCCCCATCATCCAGCAAAAAAAAAAAGGAATTAGATAGAAGTAAGTCATGTAAGGATGTGAGAGCTGGACCATAAAGATGGCTGAGCACTGAAGAAGTGATGCTTTTGAACTGTGGTGTTGGAGAAGACTCTTGAGAGTCCCTTGGATTGCAAGGAGATCCAACCAGTCCATCCTAAAGGAAATCAGTTCTGAATTTTCATTGGAAGGACTGATGTTGAAGCTGAAACTCCAATACTCTGGCCATCTGATGCAAAGAACTGACTCATTTGAAAAGACCCTGATGCTGGGAAAGATTAAAGGCAGGAGGAGAAGGGGACAGCAGAGGATGAGATGGCTGGATGGCATCACCGATTCAATGGACATGGGTTTGAGTAAGTTTCGGGAGTTGTTGATGGACAGGCAAGTCTGGTGTGCTGCAGTCCGTGGGGTCGCAAGAGTCGGACACGACTGAGCAACTGAGCTGAACTAAAGGTATGAGGGGGTCGTTTATAGCTGAGCATGGATGTGCACAAGTCGGAGGCAGGAGAACAGAGAACGGCAGGTATTATCTTCTGTGTACTAAGAGTCAAATGAGAACGGGCGCTGCTAAGACTCAAGGCTGAAAAGATAAGCAGCGAATGGATAATTAAGAGCCCTTATACGTTAAGCTAAGGAATTAGGTTTTTATCCTGAAGGAACAGGAAATGAAGTAAGCGTTTCAGATAAGACAGAATGAAATTTGCATTTAGAAAGACACTTGGGCCGCAACATGAGGGCTGATTGACAGGATCTATTCCAAAGGTGGAATTTAATTTCATTCATTCCTGTCTAATAACATTAATGTTTAGGTCAGTGAATTTCACGTAAGCACTGCCTAACCCACATCTTAAATCTCTGTTACGTGTCAAATAGATATCTTCTTCCTCCGAAGACTATATGTCCTCCAGATTTCAGCAAAGTAAAACTAGTCAGTGTAAAAAGGGTGAGGGTAAGCATGGTCGTCCTGTGCTAAGGAGAACGTGAGTTTGGACACATTTTAAAATTTGATTGTGCACGTAAAATGTGCTATGAATTTTGTGTTTTTTAGTTCATTAATCACACTTGTCATTTATCCAAGGAGATGGTTAGAGATACAATAAGAGCTTTCTATAACAAGGATGTCAACCTCAGTTCTGTTTACAGACTTTGGAAGCAGCAAACGTGTCAGACAATGGTTTTTGGTGCTAAAAAATGTAAATTTCAAAAAAAAAAAGTCAAACAGTGGAACAATACACTTAAGTTTTGGTACATTCATGCTATGGGGTATTTTGCAGTCTATTATTTTTATTCTAAAAATGTTCACTAAATCACCAAAAGTTATCTTCTTAGAGGGTATTTAAAATTAAGAATACATCAAAAGAAAAATCTTAAGAGCAGTGTGTCTTCAGCTTTGTAAGAGAATCATTTGTAAAGTACATGTGATTATTTATGGGTGGTGGAGATATAGGTAAATGACACTTTAACTTTCCCACAAATTCCCCACATTATTCCTGTATTGCTTTTATAATAAAACACACTATAATGAGCATTTTGCATAACATGTGGGAATACAGAGGCCCAGTTTAGGAAGCAGCCTGGGCACACAGCTCACTGTATAAAATTATCTGGTGCTGGTGCTGGTTGTTTTCAGAGCATAGACTCTTTAAATCTCCCAGGCCTCCAGTAGTGATCAAATATTTAACTATCAAAATCATTCCTCAGCACGCACAGTTAATTGTTAGTTGAATGTTAGCGGCAGTCGACAGACTGTAAATGAAAGTAAACCAGATAAATAAAAGATTTCCGAGCTCATGTTTGATAAAAACGAAAGAGGGTGCATGTTTCAGGCAGCAGAGAAGGAAGTACCATTTCTTGTGTGATTAGCTTGTCTCTAAAATATTCATTGATATTAGTCAGGGATCTGAATGATTGATATGTAAGGTCGGAACCACAGGCCTATGTTAGAAGGGAGATGCTCTTCATCAGATAAAAGCTATAAAACCAATTTCAAGTGAGCACGCTTGATTTTTCAAAGCTCAGTCTTAACATTTTCTTTAAATTTTTATTGAAATAAAAGAAAACGGAAAAGTACTCAACGTTGAATCAAAGCTGCTCGTGAAAACTACACAAAATAAACCAAAGAAGAGCAATTCAGTGCTTCTTCAGGATCTGAATGGATGGACAGGGTTTCTCTAAGTTCTCTTTTAAGGAGCCATTCTGAGTAGAAAAAAAAAAAAAAGGCAGAGGGAATATTGTAAAGCACGTTTGAATCTTGTTTTTGGAGACTATCTGGAAATTACTGATGTTTTAAAACTATCTTTTTGTAAATCAGAACTAGACCACATGAATGAGATTGAAGTTTTCCTTCTCCAGAGGATCTTCCTGCCCCAGGGATCGAACCCAAGTATCTCGTGTTTCCCACATTGGCAGCTAGATTCTTTATCACTGGCACCACTTAGGAAGCCGTCTATCTTGAATGCTGCTGCTGCTGCTGCTAAGTTGCTTCAGTCGTGTCCGACTCTGTGCGACCCCATAGATAGCAGCCCACCAGACTCCTCCGTTTTGGGATTCTCCAGGCAAGAATACTGGACTGGATTGCCGTAACCCTAACCCAGTACATAGAAATTTAATGAAAAAAAGAAATGATATTTAAAAATTGTCCTGATAATCCCTTGCACTGCTGAATTATTTCAATCCTTTCACCAATAACAAGAAAAAGAAAACTGGTTCTGAAGGATGTGATTTGGATAGCACAGATCTTGCTCTATTTTTGCCTCAACAAAAGCAGTCAGTCTGAGATAGAGGTCTTGCATTTCTGTGGAAGCGGAATTATGAGTAAAATCCTAGGGGAGGATTATTTATGATGCAAACAACTTCCTTTGGACTCCTGGAAGTGGCAGTACTTTTTATAATATATCTTGAGAGTGATAATGACAGAAAAAAAGCAGCCATGTGCAATTGCATTAATCTGACTTTGAAAGAGAAAGTCTGTTCTAAACTTCTCTACTACTTGTTTTTGTTTCTTTTTATGAAGCTAAAGCTAAAGTGTGACAGCGAAATTATTGCTTCTAAGCAGAGCTACATGCATTTTCAAATAGTATCTTGTGTAGAAAGCTAAGCCAGGTCTATAGAAGCGCTACACGTGGAGATATTTTTCATCAACGACTCTAGGATTTCTAATAAGATTCCTGCTGTGTGTCTCAGTTTCAAGTACTTCCTGGGAGTCAGTTTGGGCTGTTATTTTACAGTGTGGACTTGATGTCTGACCAGCCCCGTCTGAAGCCGTGTGACCTTGGGTGAGTGGCATGGTTCTGGGTCCGATTTCTATCATAAAATGAAGAGTAGCAGTAGAGGCTGCTAATGTGAGGATTAAACGTGGGCACGTTTGTTGGTATCGTTAGAACAGTGCCTGGTGACGTGGCTGCTTCTGCGATTGCTCTTAGGATCACTGTCTTTACCACTATTTGATTCTTCGGGAAGCTGCCATTGACCCTGAGGCCTGCCTAGATGGTCGAGGAACTCTGTCCAAGGCCATTCCTCTGTGTCTACATTCAGGATTTCCCATCTCATGTCTGAGTTCCGTTCTCTCGCCTCTGGAAGTTCCCAGACCTGCATGCACCTGCTCATTAATTTCACCTCTTCTAACAGCAGAGATGACGGCAGTCAAGACTCGACAGGGTCTTTCATCCAAAGAGTATTTAGTAAAAGGAAGAGCTAAGAAAAGTGAGACTCTCCCAGTGGAAATGAATCGTCTTCAGTAGTGGATGAATAAGCAGCAAAGGAATCCAACCTGAATTTGGAGAGGTTAGAGGTCATTTTGTAGAGTCCAGGGATCCTGCAGGAATCATGATACCAGTTTAGATACTTAATTTGTGCCAGACATGCTGGGAGGGCTGTACAGGTATCCATTCGTTTGTTCTCTTAACAGACATTCAAGACAATTGCCATTGTCATGCGCATAGTACCAAGCATGGAGTATTTGAAGGTCCTTGCACGTGGACACTTTGATCTTAAGGAGCAGAGCCTTGGAGCCACGGAGCACAGAGCGTGCCCTGACCCTGTCCTGCCACTCAGACGTGCATTTGCAAACACGGTTCTTACACAGGTTAACTCAGGTGCATCATGAAATTTACTGGACTATCATCTGCTTATGTTTCTTCTGAAAGTTGGAAATCTCAGCTGTGTTTTTCCTCCGTCCCCCAGTTTATAGCATCTGCCCCTTCCCTATAGCCTGATAGCTTCATGACTCCTAGTTTAACTTATTTCTCAGTTTTTAAATTAATAGTAGTTGGAAGTACTTCTCAGAGTGTCATGCATAAGGCAGGCGACTTCCACCCCTTTTCCTCCAACCAGGAGGACAGTTCTGAGGACTCAGTGAAGACACAAAACGCAAAGAAGCAGGTGCATGCACGTGGCAAGGAAGGCCCACCAAGTGCCGCCGGGCACCACTCTCTCCCTGGTACTGCAGCTGCAGCATTTAACAGGCAGCGTTGCCCGTGATCCCCAGGCTATCCTGAGATTCCAGGCAACAAAGAGCTGAGGGGTCACCGATGCCCGGTGGACTCCGGATCCCGCATCAGGTAAGAATTTGTCAGGAAGACACGGGGCACAGGTAGCTTATGCACAGCTTGCATTTTCAGGATCTCTCAGGAGCCTTTGTGCTGTGCGTCCACCCATTTGATGGTAACACCAAGTGAAAGTAACCTTAGCTGCGTCGGAGTCGTTCTTGTGGTGAGCCCTGGAACTGAAACCAGACTTTGTGGTTTGGCCTTTTCTACTTATTTCTGCTCTGAGTTGAATACAGTGATGTGTTCTGAAACCAAAACTGTCAGATGGGTCTTTAATAGACATTATTGATGATCTGTTTAAAATATCACGCTGCTGCATTTGTTTCCTTCTTGGAGAAAAACAAGTTGCAAATCTCCCAAATGGCTTATGCATATAAATGTAGATTAATGGGCTCTATCACTGCAGAATTAAAATTAGAATAATTGGGTCACCAAAGCTGTTTTAAATTGTCCCACATTAAAATCTTAAATGATCAGGAAAAGCAAAGCTGAGTTGCCTTTGGGTGCATCAGTCAGAAAGAAGAAAGAGTCTGATGACTCCAGCAAGTACATCATTGCTTTTGAAGAGCCATTCCTTATATTTTGATTAAAAAAAAAATTCAGAGAAAACCAAACGCGTAATTGTATGAATTCTTTCTTGAAGATCACCTTTCTTTTGATGACTCAAGTCTAAATGCGGTGGCCCTTCATCATTCCTGACAAAAATGCTAGAATTGGTTAATCGCAAAATAAACAAATGTGTAAGGCGGAAAAGTCACTGCTTGCTCCCTCTCTAATCCATCTCAACGGAGGTCTCTCTGAGACTCCTCAGAAACACTCCTTTCCAGTTTTCTAGGTCCATTCCCTCACTAAACATTAGCTACAGCACAGTGGGGAGAGAGAAGGTCCATGTCCCCCCAGGTTTAGGATAACCACCAAGTCCGAAGCAGGGGAGTGGGATGATCATGGGGTGACCGGCAGACCCAGCTCTGCTCTGCGCATCTGCCTGTCTGATACCCAGTGTCATTGTCCATATCACAGTATCAGCAACTTTCTGGTCCTCTTACCACAGATCCAGTACGTGGCCTGGACCTTGCCACCCTTGGCTTCAGCCTGCTGCAGATTTCTCAGCATAGAAATTCCTACCGGAACTAGGATTTGGGAGTTTCATGTAAAATAATCCCACGAGAGACTGCTGAGTGCCCTAAAATCAAGACATACTATATGATTTGATTTTTCCTTTCTGTATAACAATGTTAGTAAGAAAATGAATGATGTTAGTTTTTTACACCTTGTGGTCTTCCCTGGTGGCTCAGATGGAAAGAATCTGCCTTCAGTGTGGGAGACCTAGGTTTGATCCCTGGGTCGGGAAGATCTTCTAGAGAAGGGAATGGCTGCCCACTCCAGTATTCTTGCCTGGAGAATTCCATGGACAGAGGAGCCTTGCAGGCTGCAGTCCATGGGGTCCCAGAGAATCAGACACGACTGAGTGACTAACACTTTCACTTGCACACCTTGGTTTTAGAGAACTTGCTTTGGTTCTGGGTTTAATGATTACTTTCTTTTTTTGAGGAAGGAACTAGTTCTTATCCACATACTGAAATCAGACCTACACCTTACCCAATGAGGTTAGATTGGTCATTAATTTTTAAATTTTATTTAAAGAAATTTTTATTGAAGTATTGTTGCTTTTCAATGCTGTGTTAGTTTCAGGGGTACAGCACAGTGAATCAGTTATACATAGACATATATCCACTCTTTTTTAGATTCTTTTCCCATAAAGGCCATTACAGAGTACTGAGGAGCATTCCTTGAACTACAGAGTAGGTTACCTATTAATTAACTAATATTAATATTAATTGTTCATTAATAATGAATTAATATTAACCTATTAATTAACTAATATTATTAGTTACCTGTTAATATTTTATTTATAGTAGTGTTGGACTTTTCCCATTCATTCTTTCTCTATAGCCTTTTTTGAAAAGACCAGTTAAAAGGAATTTAATAATGACTGATAGAACCAGACGCAGTGTAATAAAACATTGTTCTAAAAAACAAGGCCACACATAAGTAATAAAATGAGAGTAATTTCTGAATGACTAGCAGGAAAAGCAGTGCTGATTTTGCCATGGACAGTGGTGTGAACCCTCGCAGAAAGCATTCACTTTGGTGCTTGGATTTGAAACCCTGTGAACCTTTAGAAAATATGGGTTTCAAGAAATAAAGAACGAAAAAAAAAAAAAAAGACAAAACCCAACAAACTAGGCTCAGAAAATGAGTGCTACCACTCTTGTAAATCCGCCAAGATTCTCAATTCAACTGCCAAAGTTTTGATGTTCGGAGGAACACAGCGGAATTGCTGACATGCATGCTGCATAAATGACTATTCATTGCATCAGTGCTGGAGCTTATATGTGGCTGCGCTCCCCGGCTGACTAATATATCAAGCATGGTCCTTGCTTTGTGCTCGGACAAACTTTCTCCATTGCCATAGTAACCTCTAATGTCGGCGGAAGCTGATGTCATTCAAGATATTAGTCATTCCTAGTGAATTGATACTCAGAGTGCTAATAAGTCTCAGAGAGATAAAGGGAACTAAGTATACATCCTGGTTAAACATTACTTAACCCTTTCACCCCACACCTTCTGCAAATGCCCACCGAGGGGATTCCAGAGGAAAGCTGAAAATGCCATCCACCCTCACCATGGTTATGCAGCAAGGGTCGCAGTTAAATTACAGCTCACTTTTCTCAGCAGGTTTATGCCATGGTATTAGGCTGCCATCTCGAAACAGCACATGTTGAGTGGCTTAAAAAACAGAAAGGGATTTTCTCACAGTCCTAGAGGTTGGAAGCCCAGGTTCAAGGTGTTAGGAATTTTGATTTCTGGTGAGAACTTCCCTCTTGTCTTGCAGATGTTCACCTTCTTTCTGCTTGTGTCCTTATATGATGGAGAGAGGAGAGTCTTGGTGTTTCTTTCTCTTCTTATACAGACATCAGTTCAGTTCAGTCGCTCAGTCGTGTCCGACTCTTTGCGACCCCATGAATCGCAGCATGCCAGGCCTCCCTGTCCAACACCAACTCCCAGAGTTCACTCAGACTCACATCCATTGAGTCCATGATGCCATCCAGCCATCTCACCCTCGGTCGTCCCTTTCTCCTCCTGCCCCCAATCCCTCCCAGCATCAGGGTCTTTTCCAATGAGTCAACTCTTCGCATAAGGTGGCCAAAGTACTGGAGCTTCAGTTTTAGCATCATTCCTTCCAAAGAAATCCAAGGGTTGATCTCCTTCAGAATGGACTGGTTGGATCTCCTTGCAGTCCAAGGGACTCTCAAGGACATCAATTCTATCAAATTAGATCCCCACCCTCATGACTTCACTTAACATTAATTATTGCCAAAGACGGTCACATAGGTGTTTAGGGCTTCGACATATGAACTTGGCAGGAGAGAGGCACAATTGAAACTGTCCAGCCTCCTTCACACCCGTGGGCAAAAGCCCAGACAGTACACTTCTAGTGTGTGTATGGTTTTCACTGTTTTATTGAAATAGGTTAAAATCAAGTTCATGTAGAATGAAGACCAGAATAATCTTGTATCTGAGGCGGAACACCAGGCTAGTATCAGTGTAAATACAGGTCTGCCTGTGAATGTTGTAACTGTGTGTCTACTTAAGTTGATGTTAGAAATACTAAAAATTCATTGGAATTAAAGAGCAAGAGAAAAGAGTAGCTACATTAATTGTGTTTTGTTTAAAAAAATTCAAATATGCTCTTGCATGGATTTCAGCTGAATTTAGTTTTTACACTGGATTTGCTTCCATGTTAAATGTGTTTATTGTAATAGAATTCAGACGAACTGAAGAGGGGACAGAAGCTGGAGTAATTTCCTGCTAGAAAGTGTGCACGAGTATATTCCAGTCAATGAAGACTAGGGTGGAGGAGCCTGGTAGGTTGCAGTCCATGGGGTCTCGGAGGGTCGGACACGACTGAGCGACTTCACTTTCACTTTTCACTTTCATGCACTGGAGAAGGAAATGGCAACCCACTGCAGTGTTCTTGCCGGGAGAATCCCAGGGACGGGGAAGCCTGGTGGGCCGCCATCTATGGCGTCACACAGAGTCGGACACGACTGAAGCGACTTAGCAGCAGCAGCAGCAGCAGAGCCAAAGTACATTGTGGGCACTCATGACTTCACTTAACATTAATTATTGCCAAAGACGGTCACATAGGTGTTTAGGGCTTCGACATATGAACTTGGCAGGAGAGAGGCACAATTGAAACTGTCCAGCCTCCTTCACACCCGTGGGCAAAAGCCCAGACAGTACACTTCTAGTGTGTGTATGGTTTTCACTGTTTTATTGAAATAGGTTAAAATCAAGTTCATGTAGAATGAAGACCAGAATAATCTTGTATCTGAGGCGGAACACCAGGCTAGTATCAGTGTAAATACAGGTCTGCCCGTGAATGTTGTAACTGTGTGTCTACTTAAGTTGATGTTAGAAATACTAAAAATTCATTGGAATTAAAGAGCAAGACAAAAGAGTAGCTACATTAATTGTGTTTTGTTTAAAAAAATTCAAATATGCTCTTGCATGGATTTCAGCTGAATTTAGTTTTTACACTGGATTTGCTTCCATGTTAAATGTGTTTATTGTAATAGAATTCAGACGAACTGAAGAGGGGACAGAAGCTGGAGTAATTTCCTGCTAGAAAGTGTGCACGAGTATATTCCAGTCAATGAAGACTAGGGTGGAGGAGCCTGGTAGGTTGCAGTCCATGGGGTCTCGGAGGGTCGGACACGACTGAGCGACTTCACTTTCACTTTTCACTTTCATGCACTGGAGAAGGAAATGGCAACCCACTGCAGTGTTCTTGCCGGGAGAATCCCAGGGACGGGGAAGCCTGGTGGGCCGCCATCTATGGCGTCACACAGAGTCGGACACGACTGAAGTGACTTAGCAGCAGCAGCAGCAGCAGAGCCAAAGTACATTGTGGGCAGGGTACAGAACAATTAGTAATACACAAACCACAGTGCTGGGAAAGACTGAGGGCAGGAGAAGGGACGACAGAGGATGAGACGGTTGAATGGCATCACCAACTCAAAGGGCATGGGTTTGGGTGGGCTCTGGGAGTTGGTGGTGGACAGGGAGGCCTGGCCTGCTGCTGTCCCTGGGGTCCCAAAGAGTCGGACACGACTGAGCAACTGAACTGAACTGAAGGTCTGAATGTTTGTGTTCTTTGAAGATTAGCCTATGGAGGCCTATTGCCCATTGTGATTGTGTGAGGAGACCAGTGAAAGTCACTTGGTTGTGTTCAACTCTTTGTGACCCCATGGGCTATACAGCCCATGGAATTCTCCAGGCCAGAATACTGGAGTGGCTAGCCTTTCCCTTCTTCAGGGGATCTTCCTGACCCAGGGATTGAACCCAGGTCTCCCACACTGCAGGCAGATTCTTTACCAGCGGAGCCATGAGTGATGAGGGGAACAATGTGGAGGTTAATTCAACAGCCCAGGTCACAGATAAAGATGGCTCCAACCAAGTGACGGGATGTGAGTAGCTTAGGAGACTGTGTCTGCAATTTGAAGGAAGAGTCAGGAGAACTGGCTCCCGAATTACATGTGCAAAAGAAGACCCAGGTTTACTCTCAGGAATTCGGCCCAAACAGATGGAAAAAAGAGCCACCCTGTGCTTTGACGGCTAAGGCCAAAGGGCAATATGTTGTCGTTCAGGCACTAAGTTGTGTCTGACTCTTTGTGACCCCATGGACTGCAGCACGCCAGACTTCCCTGTCCTTTGCTATCTCCCAGAATTTTCTCAAACTCTTATCTACTGAGTGATGATACCATCCAACTATCTCATCCTCTGTCACCAAGCCTGGACAAGTGGGGTAGAGAAGAGAAGGTTTGAGAAACTCACTTAGCACCCAAGGTAGACGTGGATCGTGGCATTTTCCTTCTTACAGGAAAATATGTGTACTTCTTTAGACCTAATATCTGATTAGCTTGGATCCTGCCTTCAGTGTTGGACAACACACGTCATCGAACAAGAGGTCAGTCTTGAACGATTCCTGCTATACAAGTTGCTATAGGTCTTTAAATTGCCAGTTAGTTCAGTTTAGTCACTCAGTTGTGTCCAACTCTTTCTGACCCCAAGGACTGAAACATGCCAGGCTTTCCTATCAGCAACTCCCGGAGCTTGCTAAAACTCACGTCCATCGACTCGGGGATGCCATCCAACCATCTCATCCTTGTCATCCCTTGCCATCCCTGTCATCCCCTTCTTCTGCCTTCAATCTTTCCCAGCATCAGGGTCTTTTCAAATGAGTCAGTTCTTCACATCAGGTGGCCAAAGTATTGGAGCTTCAGCATCAGCCCTTCCAATGAATGTTCAGGACTGATTTCCTTTAGGATGGACTGGTTGGATCTCATTGCAGTCTGAGGGACTCTTCAAGAGTCTTCTCCAACACCGTAGTTCAAAAGCACCAATTCTTCACAGCTCAGCTTTCTTTATGGTCCAACTCTCACATCCATAATGACTACTGGAAAAACCATAGCTTTGACTAGATGAACCTTTGTTTGTAAAGTATGTCTTTGCTTTTTTAATATGCTGCCCAGGTTGGTCATAGCTTTTCTTTCAAGGAGCAAACATCTTTTAATTTCATGGCTGCAGTCACCATCTGCCATGATTTTGGAGCCCAAGGAAATAAAGTCCGTCACTGTATCCATTGTTTCCCCATCTGTTTACCATGGAGTGACCCTGATGCTGGGAAAGATTGAGGGCAGGAGGAGTATGCTGCCCAGGTTGGTCATAGCTTTTCTTTTAAGGAGCAAACATCTTTTAATTTCATGGCTGCAGTCACCATCTGCCATGATTTTGGAGCCCAAGGAAATAAAGTCCGTCACTGTATCCATTGTTTCCCCATCTGTTTACCATGGAGTGACCCTGATGCTGGGAAAGATTGAGGGCAGGAGGAGAGGAGGGCAACAGCATCACCAGCTCAATGGACACAAGTTTGGGTAAACTCCGGGAGCTGGTGATGGACAGGGAGGCTTGAACTGACCAGATCTGAACTGATGGGACCAGATGCCATGATCTTCATTTTTTTGAATGTTGAATTATAAGCAAGCTTTTTCACTCTCCTCTTTCACTTTCATCTAAAGGCTCTTTAGTTCCTCTTCTCTTTCAGCCATAAGGGTGGTGTCATCTGAATAGCTGAGGTTATTGATATTTCTCCCGGCAATCTTGATTCCAGCTTGTGCTTCATCCAGTCTGGCATTTCACATGATGTACTTTGCATGTAAGTTAAATAAGCAGGGTGACAATATACAGCCTTGACGTACTCCTTTTCCTATTTGGAACCAGTCTGTTGTTCCATGTCCAGTTCTAACTGTTGCTTCCTGACCTGCATACAGATTTCTCAGAAGGCAGATAAGGTGGTCTGATATTCCCATCTTTCAGAATTTTTCACCATTTATTGTGATCTACACAGCCAAAGGCTTTAGCATAGTCAATGAAGCAGAAATAGATGTTTTTCTGAAATTTTCTTGCTTTCTCAATGATCCAATGGATGTTGGCAATTTGATCTATGGTTCCTATGTCTTTTGTAAATCTAGCTTAGATATCTGGAAGTTCATGGTTCACATACTGTTGAAGCCTGGCTTGAAGAATTTTGAGCATTACTTTGCTAGCACGTGAGTTGAGTGCAGTTGTGCAGTAGTTTGAACATTCTTTGGCATTGCCTTTCTTTGGGATTGGAATGAAAACTGACCTTTTCCAGTCCTGTGGCCACTGCTGGTATATTGAGTGCAGCACTTTCACAACATCATCTTTCAGGATTTGAAATAGCTCAACTGGAATTCCATCACCTCCACTAGCTTTGTTCGTAGGGATGCTTCCTAACGCTCACTTGACTTTACACTCCAGGATGTCTGGCTCTAGGTGAGTGATCACACTATCATGATTATCTGGGTCATGAAGAACTTTGTTGTATAGTTTTTCTGTGTATTCTCGCCACCTCTTCTTAATATCTTCTGCTTCTGTTAGGTCCCTTCCATTTCTGTCCTTTATCGAGCCCATCTTTGCATGAAATGTTCCCTTGGTATCTCTAATTTTCTTGAAGAGATCTCTAGTCTTTCCCATTCTGTTGTGTCCTCTATTTCTTTGCACTGATCACTGAGGAAGGCTTTCTTATTTCTCCTTGCTGTTCTTTGAAACTCTGCATTCAGATGGGTATATTGTTCATATCTTTAAGTTACCATTTACAGAAAATTCACAGGAAAAATTCAAAACAGTTTGAGCTACCCATGAGCATGTATTCATTTTGTAAATTAAGATCCTCTAATCCTGGAATTTAATACCATGTAAGAATAAGATTTTTAAGGGAACATGTGAATATTGTGGAATGCCAGAAATGCCTAAAACTTCTTGCTTAGTTTTTCCACCTGTCCTAGGCTGCTTCCTGCTGAAACACTGTAAATTATTTAAACAAGGATTCCCGTTTCAGGCTCTGCTTTTTGGGAGCCTGACCTAAGAGGTATAAACACACAGGCAGCCTTTCCAAGGACTTGGATATCTGATTATCTCAGATAGCAAGCACTGCTTTTTATTGTATAAAATACACATGAACAGAGATGATAAAATTCACTTTAACCCCACTGTCCACAGATAGGAACACTGGGCACAGTTTATATATTTGATGTCTCTCCATATATGTATGATTAAATAATAATGCTAGTTATACTATTCTGCACTGGCTTATTCACTAAATAATGAACATTAGACACCCTGTCTGCCACTACACTTCCTCTAAAGCTTTGTTTATAAGGGCTGGGTAAATTCTATGATTTAGGCAACTGAAACGGCAATCAGAGTTACCCTGCTTTCTAAGCTGTCTAAGAGATTGGCTCAAAATCCCCATATGATAGACAGGAAGTTCAGTGCCCTCATCAGGATTTCTGTAAATTACTAGAGGTGTCATTTTCTCACCATCCATCCTAACTGGATGTTCAGGCTTTTCAATTAAATCAGTTCACCCTGAGAATCTTCTCACCATCTCACGCAAGATCCCCCAGTGCCACACAGACCCAGATATGAATTTCAGGTATTTTCCTTAATAAAAATACCAGGAAGGCATCTGTATGTGTGACTGACGGAGGATTTGGAGAGCTGGAGGGGTCCCCCTTGGATAGTGCAGGCACCCTGAAGGCTGACAGCAGGTGTCACTGCTCATAATAAGGTCCTGGTTGAGGAAGCTTTTTCAAGGTTCCAGTTTCAGACTTAATTTTTCAGCATTTCAGCATTTATCTCTCTTCCTTCTTGCTTTTCTGCACATTTACCTACTCGTCTGTCCCTGTTCTCTGAGGAGCAAAGCGGAGTGTGTCCTTTGTACTCGAGGAAACGGTTCATCTTCTGGACGATGTCGTTCCCTGAGTTGAACTGGGGCAAGTTCTTGGAATATTCTCTGACTTAGAAGGGGCTCCCTCCACTAGGCCTTCTTACTCAGACTCTTATTTACAAATGCCTCCACTGCTTTGCTTCCTACTGAGATGAGGGGTGTGCGTGCCGCTTCTCCATCTGCAGGATCGATTTCCCTCACGTTGAATGTTTAAATGTTCTCACTTTCTTCCCATACGAGTCCTTCTCTGACAAATATCTTCCTGCTCTACTCTGCTTCTACATCTTCTTTCTTCTTCCAAAGGCCTGGAATGATAATTTCTATATAAAGCATGCAAGCACTTTTTAAAGCTTACTGTGTGTGTGTGTGTGTACACGCACACACTCTTATTTACAAATGCCTCCACTGCTTTGCTTCCTACTGAGATGAGGGGTGTGCGTGCCGCTTCTCCATCTGCAGGATCGATTTCCCTCACGTTGAATGTTTAAATGTTCTCACTTTCTTCCCATACGAGTCCTTCTCTGACAAATATCTTCCTGCTCTACTCTGCTTCTACATCTTCTTTCTTCTTCCAAAGGCCTGGAATGATAATTTCTATATAAAGCATGCAAGCACTTTTTAAAGCTTACTGTGTGTGTGTGTGTGTACACGCACACTCCAAAGTGCCTGATTCTTTGTGACCACAATGGACTATAGCCCACTAGGCTCCTCTGTCCATGGGATTTCCCAGGCCCAGAATACTGGAGCAGGTGGCCATTTCCTTCTCCAGGGGATCAAAACCATATCTGCTGCATTAGTAGGCAGATGTTTTACCGCTGCACCACCAGGAAGCAAAAGCTTATCATACTCACAGGTAACTTATTTCCTCAAAAAAAGAAAAACAAACAAAAAAAAACCCACAAAATTATATCAGTTTCTACTACCATTAGTCATGTATATTTTCTCTAAGTATTATTTTTTTCCTTTTTACCTATCTGATGTTGGAAAGCATAATTTTACTTTTTAATGAGTATTTTTTTTCATTGCTACTATGGTTGAATTTTTTCCCCCTATATGTCTGGTGGGAGTATGAATTCCTTTTTTTCTGAACTGCTTTTTGGTTTTCTGGGAACTCTTAAAAATTAATTTATTATTATTTATTAATAATTATTTTTAAGAGCTCTTTGTATATTTAGATCCTTAATAAGCTCTTTATCAGCTGCCCAATTTTTGCAGATTGTTAAGTATCTCGAGTATTAAGAAACACCTGGAGTAACCGGAAAATTTGGCCTTGGAATATGGAATGAAGCAGGGCAAAGACTAATAGAGTTTTTCCAAGAAAATGCACTGGTCATAGCAAACACCCTCTTCCAACAACACAAGAGAAGACTCTACACATGGATATCACCAGATGGTCAACACCGAAATCAGATTGATTATATTCTTTGCAGCCAAAGATGGAGAAGCTCTATACAGTCAACAGAAACAAGACCAGGAGCTGACTGTGGCTCAGATCATGAGCTCCTTATTGCCAAATTCAGACTGAAATGGAAGAAAATAGGGAAAACCACTAGACCATTCAGGTATGACCTAAATCAAATCCCTTATGATGATACAGTGGAAGTGAGAAATAGATTTAAGGGACTAGATCTGATAGATAAAATGCCTGAGGAACTATGGACTGAGGTTCATGACATTGTACAGGAGACAGGGATCAAGACCTAAGACCGGGAGCTGACTGTGGCTCAGATCATGAACTCCTTATTGCCAAATTCAGACTTAAATGGAAGAAAATAGGGAAAACCACTAGACCATTCAGGTATGACCTAAATCAAATCCCTTATGATTATACAGTGGAAGTGAGAAATAGATTTAAGGGACTAGATCTGATAGAGTGCCTGATGAACTATGGACGGAGGTTCGTGACATTGTACAGGAGACAGGGATCAAGACCATTCCCATGGAAAAGAAATGCAAAAAAGCAAAATGGCTGTCTGGGGATGCCTTACAAATAGCTGTGAAAAGAAGAAAAGTGAAAAGCAAAGGAGAAAAGGAAAGATATAAACATCTGAATGAAGACTTCCAAAGAATACCAAGGAGAGATAAGAAAGCCTTCCTCAGTGATCAATGCAAAGAAATAGAGTAAAACAACAGAATAGGAAAGACTAGAGATCTCTTCAAGAAAATTAGAGATACCAAGGGAACATTTCATGCAAAGATAGGCTCGGTGAAGGACAGAAATGGTATGGACCTAACAGAAGCAGAAGATATTAAGAAGAGGTGACAAGAATATACAGAAGAACTATACAAAAGAGATCTTCATGACCCAGATAATCATGATGGTGTGATCACTCATCTAGAGCCAGACATCGTGGAGTGTGAAGTCAAGTGGGCCTTAGAAAGCATCACTACGAACAAAGCTAGTGGAGGTAATGGAATTCCAGTTGAGCTCTTTGAAATCCTGAAAGATGATGCTGTGAAAGTGCTGTATTCAATATGCCAGCACATTTGGAAATCTCAGCAGTGGCCACAGGATTGGAAAAGGTCAGTCTTCATTCCAATCCCAAAGAAAGGCAATCTCAAAGAATGCTCAAAGTACTGAACGATTGCACTCTTCTCACATGCTAGTAAAGTAATGCTCAAAATTCTCCATGCCAGCCTTCAGCAATACGTAAACCATGAACTTCCAGATGTTCAAGCTGGTTTTAGAAAAGGCAGAGGAACCAGAGATCAAATTGCCAACATCCGCTGGATCATGGAAAAAGCAAGAGAGTTCCAGAAAAATATCTACTTCTTTTTTATTGACTATGCCAAAGCCTTTGACTGTGTGGATCACAATAAACTGTGGAAAATTCTGAAAGAGATGGGAATACCAGACCACCTAACCTGCCTCTTGAGTAACCCGTATTCAGGTCAAGAAGCAACAGTTAGAACTAGACATGGAACAACAGACTGGTTTCAAATAGGAAAAGGACTTCGTCAAGGCTTTATGTTGTCACCCTGCTTATTTAACTTATATGCAGAGTATATCATGAGAAACGCTGGGCTGAAAGAAGCACAAGCTGGAATCAAGATTGCCAGGAGAAATAACAATAACCTCAGATATGCAGATATGCACCACCCTTATGGCAGAAAGTGAAGGGAACTAAAAAGCCTCTTGATGAAAGTGAAAGAGGAGAGTGGAAAAGTTGGCTTAAAGCTCAACATTCAGAAAACGAAGATCATGGCATCCGGTCCCATCACTTCATGGGAAATAGATGAGGAAACAGTGGACACAGTGTCAGACTTTATTTTTTGGGCTCCAAAGTCACCGCATATGGTGACTGCAGCCATGAAATTAAAAGGCGCTTACTCCTTGGAAGAAAAGTTATGACCAATCTATATATCATATTCAAAAGCAAAGACATTACTTTGCCAACAAAGGTCCATCTAGTCAAGGCTATGGTTTTTCCCATGGTCATGTATGGATGTGAGAGTTTGACTGTGAAGAAAGCTGAGGGCTGAAGAATTGATGCTTTTGAACTGTGGTGTTGGAGAAGACTCTTGACAGTCCTTTGGACTGCAAAGAGATGCAACCAGTCCATTCTGAAGGAGATCAGCCCTGGGATTTCTTTGGAAGGAATGATGCTAAAGCTGAAACTCCAGTACTTTGGTCACCTCTTTGGAAGAGTTGACTCATTGGAAAAGACTCTGATGCTGAGAGGGATTGGAGGCAGGAGGAGAAGGGGACAACAGAGGATGAGATGGCTGGATGGCATCACTGACGGGATTGATGTGAGTCTGAGTGAACTCCGGGAGTTGGTGATGGACAGGGTGGCCTGGCGTGCTGCACTTCATGGGGTCGCAAAGAGTCGGACACGACTGAGTGACTGAACTGAATTGAACTGAACCATCTGTCCTATTCTAGGATGTGATAGCTTAGGAGTGAATTTTATTTCAACTTATGTGTCTGCAATTGAGAACCAGGCATGTCTATCTACTCTGACCCTAAAGTGAAAGATAGTGAAAGTGAAGTCGCTCAGTCGTGTCCGACTCTTTGCAACCCTGTGGACTGTAGTCTACCAGGCTCCTCCAACCATGGGATTCTCCAGGCAAGAACACTGGAGTGGGTTGCCATTTCCTTCTCCAAGGGATCTTCTCGACCCAGGAATGGAACCCGGGTCCCCACATTGGAGGCCGAAGCTTTAACCTCTGAGCCACCAGGGAAGCCTAAACCCTAAAGATGCATCTAAGTATACATTGCTTGAAGAAATTAGATCTGAAAGATTATGGGAGTGGAGGGGCGGTGTTTTAAGTAGTTCCATATCCAAGCAGAGATCAAAGAAACCCAGCTAAAAGCATTGTGGACAGACATGGCAATGGTAAAATAAGAAAGTCATTTTATAAAGATCTGTCGAGAATTATAACTCAAAGTTTGGAGGAGCTAACGTGATTGTGGAAGGATTCACAACATGTGCAATTCCTTAAAATAACATTTTATTGACATAATTTTGTCTATGTTACACACAATTGAAAAAGAAAACACAAAACCTTTACACTTAAAAAATGACTCACTCCAAAGGTCATGAACAATAAAAACTGTTCTCTCCATGAGCATTGGCTAACACCAGGGAAGTCCAGAGGTACAGTGGACTTTAGAGCAATGGACTCAAATTCTCACATGTTATCAAAGCTCTTCCTACATTTCATGGTACTATCTGTGCTGTGCTCTTTATCCTAAGGTCAGCTTTCTTTATGTTTCCAAGAAGTTGTTAGTAGCAATAATGGCTATATGCTTCTATCCATGTCTACCAGAAGGAAGAAAGCACCTTTTCCAAGTTATCAAAGAAATGCTTTTTCTTTCAGACTGATTGGGACAATTTAAATCATATGTTTAGCCCTAAGCTAATAATTGATACCAGAGGAAGCAAAGGGTTGATTGGCTTAGGCTAAGGCTGCTGACCAATCATCTCCAAGAACGATGAGACACATGATTAGTTAAAATCAATCAGGAACTAACCAAGAACTCAGTCTATTCTGCAAACTACTAATGGAAGAAAATCCAAGTAGATTTGGTAGGGGAAAACTATAATGTTCATAAAGCAAGCAAGACTTGAAACGACCTTTAGAACACAAAACTTTTGACATCGTTTTGACATGAGCTGACATGAGTCTACATTCGAGGGTATACATAATATTTTCAATGCTCATCTCTAAAACTTCTGATATTAAACATACCAAATGCCTTGGACAAGACATCTGTAACACCTGCTGAAGATACTCCTCTAAAGACATTCCTGCATGAAATGAAATCCCTTCTTCCTTCAAAGTAGTCAACTGACTGATTTCACAGCTTTTTAGCAAGAGAACAAGCAGATTAACTTGTGCATTCCTTTCTTCTTGGACTCCTTTAGAAAGTTGTAGAGCATTATTTTCCTTTTGTATTTCAGCAGTTTTGTTAGTGGGCTTCTTTTTTTTTCCTAAGCTGATCGTTACAGATAAACATAAAATCTCTAAATAGATTTTCCTAGTCAGTTAACCATATTCTTGGGGGGAAACATAAGGTAGAATCATTATTAAAAAGCATTCTCAGTAATACACATCTTTATTATGTCAGTCTTTTGCCAAAAAAAAAAATAAGATTGATAGTAAAATCCGCTTAATTTTTTTCTTCACAGAATCAAGCCATCTGCCTCAATATATACCACCAGCCTCTGTTAGATGAATTCACACATTTTAAAGCCCCGGAGTAACCATTTGAATGGAAATTGGACACTTCTTGTCATTTAGGAAGCTCTTTTAGACTGGAAAGTCTTCTCGTTTGTTCAATTAAATGTGTGTGTATGCAATACACTTTATGAAATTTATCCCAAAACAGTGAGGGCTGAAACAATATTTGAAACAGATGGCACAGCTGCTGTACTTCAAGAGCTACTCATGGACATAGATGGATATGATGAGGGAACTCTGAAGCACAAGTCAAAATATTATACAATCAAGAATGTCAACCGCAATCATTAGAGATGAGTCCACCCCTTCTCTGATGGAGGTGTGTGGAAAGTGTGCAGATTTAGTCAAATGGAGCTTATGTACTTCTCTGGATGAATTATTTTCTTCTCAGCTGAGTTTTAAAATTTGAAAATGCTGGATCTGCCACCTCACAGCTTTCTCTCTCTCGAATACTATTTGAAAGCAGAGTTACACACTGCAAGTGTCCTTCCCAAAGGATGTCAGCTAGTGTTGCTTGCATCACAGAGAAAGTGAAATAGAGTGTTTGGGGCTGAAGGGGCTGACAGGGGAGGGACCATATAGTTCCTATGTCTCCAGTCTGTAAGAGAGGATACAAAGGCCAAGGAAGGTTAAGAGACATCACTGGCATCCTAGAGAACTGCTCTCTTCAGACTCATTCCAGGGAAACTTTCACCACAGACACTGCTAAATAAAATGAAAAGAAAGTTTGGGTACTTCTGAATTTTACTTTATCTCATTTTGTATTAAGAGTGTCACATTTTTTGAAAAGGTCATAATTTTTATAAGGCAGACTTAGAATGACAAAGCAGACAAAAAGATGGATTTTTCTTAAAATTGCTTTTAGGTAAAAAATTTTCATAAAAATGGGGGTATATATACTTTAATTTCTATAAACAATGTTTTTGTTAGGATATTTGGCTAAGTTTTTCATTTTACATTAATCACATGCAGAATTCTTGAATAGGTGAAATACACCAGAGCAAACACACATACACACACAAAGCATAAACAGAGACTTAGGAGGAAAATATTTCAACCATCATAGCAACAATTCTTTTTAAATGCAGCAGTGTCTGGGGTTTGAAAGTTCACACATTTCCCTCTCACTTGTGGTTTTATAGACATGAGTGTTGAAAGCAGATGCCTTTAGTTTATTTCAGGGAGATCCCTGAGCTGCTGAAAATGACAAATCTCAGCAATCACATTTAGGCTCCCATATTCTTCTACATTGAAAAGAAATGGATAAAACCCTTAACAAGAGAAGCAACAAATAACTAAGTTTATCCATCATCTTCTCTGCAGTAAGAACTAATGAAACCATGTCCATCTTCACAGGAAATTTCCCCAAAAGACTATGTTCCTGTACTTCAGTAGAGCCCTCCTGGAGAGAGCAAATTGATTTTCTGAAACATCCTAGGTTATTCCAGGGACAGAATAAAGTCACAGTCTGACATGTCAACCTTCTACCACATTTCAAAGCCAATCTATACAGCTGGAACAAGGAAGAATTAGGGCAACTTCAGATCACCTCAGCAGAAAGTATATTTAGGCCTGAACTACCCCAACAAGTGGTTTATTCACCACCTTTGCCTCACCAATTATTTCACCGTGGCTCTTGCAAATACATGGCTGTAACCCAGTCTTTGTTTTCCTGTAAGTCAGAGCAGTGGCTCCTAAAAAGCAATAACTGCGCATAACTGACAGACACTGACACCTGCGCTGGGGTGGGGGTGATGGGGGGGTCTCCCCAGAATAAAGTTCCGCTTCTATATCTTTTGCTCTCAGAGAAAACAAAGAAAGTTCCCATTTCCCAGAGAAGTTTCAGCCTCCTTGTTACCATTACATAACCTTTTTGACAAGATTTTGTAAAGAATTTTAAAATTAGAAAAGCTCAAACGCGTTGATCTTAAATGTTTTTTTAAGTTACTGACATTTCTTTTCTCACATAATAAGTGGTGAAAGCCTGTCAACAGCTCAAGAGTGTTTCTCTTTCTTTGATGTGGTCTTGTGTTTAAAAAAAAAAACAACACTGAAATTCATTTCTATAAAGTTCTATGATAGGATGTGTGAGTCACTCACACAAACATACAGATTCATTCTTATAGAACCACCAACTGGAGAACAGAGAGAAAAGGAGACTTGGAAAAAGTCAGTTCAGCAAACCTATCCCTCAAGCATTTTTAGCATTTCTTTCGTCCATGGGTGGAGTAGAAGGTCTTCCTGAAGGCAGCAAAGAGAGCTAATCTATCCCATGTTCACTTCTAGAAGCTCTCACCTGATGGGCAGGGAACTCATCCTAAGGTAAGAGACCATACAGGTGTTCCATACCATGTGGGATCATCTGCAACTGTTAGTGCAAGAGGTGGTTTAGAATGTTGAATTAAACAGCATTGTTCAAGGGGTGTGTGTATGTGTTAGTCACTCAGTCATGTCCGACTCCTTGTGACCCCATGAACTGTATCCTACCAATCTCCTCTGTCCACGGGATTCTCCAGGCAAGAATACTGAAGAAGGTAGCCATTCCTTCTCTAGGAGAGCTTTCCAACTCAGGAATCGAACCTAGGTCTCCCACATTCCAGGAAGATTCTTAACTGTCTGAGCCATCAGGGAAGCCCATTGCTCAAGGTATCATAAGACTAATTATCTCTGAGAAGTCATGAGAAACTGAAGCATTAGTCATTCAGTCATGTTGGACTCTTTGCAATCATGTGGATTGTAGCCACCAGGCTCCTCTGTCCGTGGAATTCTCCAGACAAGAGTACTGGAGTGGGTAACCATTTGCTTCTCAAGGGGATCCTCACTACCCAGGGATTGAACCCAGTTTCCTGCATCACAGGCAGATTCTTTATCATCTGAGCCTCCAGGAATGCCTAAATAAAAGAGTTTTGCCAAAGGGCTTTTATAAGAAACAAAGAACAATGCCCTTTATTAGGTTCTAAAGAAAGAATGAAAAGTTAGATGAGTGGGTGTATCCTTAATCTGTTTGATAAAAGTAAGACAAACAAGGACCACTCACTATAGAAGAAAAATGCCATCAAAATGAGTGTGATAAATTCCCCAAACCCTTTGAAAGTCAGAGTGACATCAGAAGGGACTTCCCTGATTGTCCAGTGTCTAAGAGTCTGCACTCTCAGTGCAGAGGACCCAGGTTCCATCCCCAGTCAGGGAACTAGACCTCACCTAACACAATAAACTGTGGAAAATTCTGAAAGAGATAGGCATACCAGAGTCATACCTGTCTCTCGAGAAACCTATATGCAGGTCAGGAAGCAACAGTTAGAACTGGACATGGAACAACAGACTGGTTCCAAATAGGAAAAGAAATACATCAAGGCTGTATAGTCACCCTGCTTATTTAACTTCTATGCAGAATACATCATGAGAAACGCTGGGCTGGAAGAAGCACAAGCTGGAATCAAGATTGCCAGGAGAAATATCAATAACCTCAGATATGCAGATGACACCACCCTTATGGCAGAAAGTGAAGAGGAACTCAAAAGCCTCTTGATGAAAGTGAAAGAATAGAGTGAAAAAGTTGGCTTAAGCTCAACATTCAGAAAACTAAGATCATGGCATCCAGTCCCATCACTTCATGGCAGATAGATGGGGAGACAGTGGAAACAGTGGCTGACTTTATTTTGAGGGGCTCCAAAATCATTGCAGATGGTGATTGCAGCCATGACATTAAAAGATGCTTACTCCTTGGAAGAAAAGTTATGACCAACCTAGATAGCATATTCAAAAGCAGAGACATTACTTTGCTAACAAAGGTCCATCTAGTCAAGCTATGGTTTTCCCAGTAGTCATGTATGGATGTGAGAGTTGGACTATAAAGAAAGGTGAGTGCCAAAGAATTGATGCTTTTGGACTGTGGTGTTGGAGAAGACTCTTGAGAGCCCCTTGGACTGCAAGAAGATCCAACCAGTCCATTCTAAAGGAGATCAGTCCTGGGTGTTCATTGGAAGGACTGATGTTGAAGCTGAAACTCCAATACTTTGGCCACCTCATACAAAGAGTTGACTCATTGGAAAAGACCCTGATACAGGGAAAGATTCAAAGCAGGAGGAGAAAGGGACAGCAGAGGATGAGATGGTTGGATGGCATAATTGATTCGATGGACATGGGTTTGGGTGGACTCCGGGAGTTGGTGATGGACAGGGAGGCCTGGTGTGCTGCGGTTCATGGGGTCACAAAGAGTCGGACACGACTGAGTGACTGAACCGACCATACCTAAGTGTTCCCATGCCACAGCTAAAGATTGTCCATGCCACGACAAAGATCGAAGATGGTGTGTGCTGCAACTAAGACCAGATGCAACCAAATAAATTATTTATTAAAAATGGACTTGTGCCACAGGGACGGCTGCAACCACAATTTAAGCTTTAGGCAAAATGTATAGGCCACCATATAAAATTAAAGCTATTTCTTTTTTCTCTACTATGTATTTATAAGTCGTTTAGTTCTATTCCTTAAAAGCAGACAGATTTCCCTTCACTGAGACCTTCTCTAACTTCTCCACAGACCCATGCTTCTTTCATACAGCAACCTCCAAACTTACTTGTGATATGACAAGTGGACTTTTCTACAGGTATATGATACCTCAATACAAATAATAACACATCAATCACATACAACAAGCAGATATACTAACTCAGTCAGACCATAGCTACTCAGGTCTTCTGTTTTCTGAAGAAAACTGTGCATTTGCTCCATGACTTCTTCAGCCTCCATTTTCTAGCATAAAAAGATGTACCCTCCTCAGAGATAAAGCTCAGCCCTCCTACCCAGAGATCCCCTTCTTTTAGGTCTAGTACACTATAAACACCACCGTCTCACATGGAACTAAGACTCATTTGTTCCTCAGTCTATAATTTCCATGTCAGGAATTGGCATATGCAATTTAATAAGATTCAAATTCATTTGATTCTAGTATTCAGTTTTATGCTGTGATTTCAAACCAACATAAGTTACCTGGACCAAGTTATTTCATCTTAATTTCATATATGCTTTATATATCTTAAAAAGTATAAAATTACCCTCTCTTCTCCAGTGTAAACAAAAACTCCTCTTCCACCGCACACTCATACACACAGTCCTGTAAAAGTTAACAAGTAAAGGGCTAATTTAAAGTGTGCTTATGAATGAAAATCTAAAACTAACTGAAAGTAAATGAAAATTCTGTGATCAGGAAATTTATTTGGGACAATTCAATTCACAACCAGCACATTAAATAATTTCTTAACAACAAGCATCTCATTCCATCTTTCTAATCAATGCTGTTCAGTCAAATGCATCATTGCATATATAAAGAATTATTTTCCTCTATACAACTTGGATGTTTTTGGTTTTTAAAAAGGAAGACAATTCTTGGCAGCAAATGGATAAAGTTCCATATGGCTCCTGTCTATTTTTTATTTCTGTTGCAATTAGGATTCTTCCCTATAATAAAACCATGATGAGCCTGACAGTTTTCTGAAATCATAGCTGGTATTTTAAGAAAACTTACTCTTGGTTTTCTATTACTAGGCAGCATAACTCAAGCATAAATTGCTGATCAAAACTGGCCTAAAATTTTAACCATTTTCTTGGCAATTGCTTCCCCACAAGGTAGAGTTTAACTTTAGGAAGTCCTCATGTATAAAGGAAATGAGTTATAAATTTCTCCGCACTTCAAAAAATAAAATTAACTGTTCTCTTCTAAAATTTATTTTTAAAATGTTTTCAAAGTATATGTAAGTTAAATTGGAGTTATTTAAAAGTAGAAAGTAGCTTGTAAGACACATCAATCTTGAGAATGTGAATGAGACAAATATCATATTTAAAACTCTATTTTCAGAAAAGCTTTAAAATTCCAAGTTATCTCGAGACATTTGAATATGCTTCAATGACACAAAATTATTTTTTCTCACCTTTCCACCTATCTCTCCATCAGCTTTTTTTTAATGAGTCTGATTATTAGTAGTCATATTAATTCTCATCACTCAATTATAGATATTTTTTCAACAGATCAAGGAACTACACTCCAGCCAACATCTGCTAGTTTTCTTTGTGTTGTCCTTTAGACTTTTGTTTCTGAGACTATGTACTCCTCTTTCCCTAAATCTCTTCAACTTTTTTATTCCAGAGACACTTTTAATTGAGGTAACATTGGTTATAACATATATCTTTATCCTTTCATCCATTGATGCACACTTAGGGTGTGTTCATATCTTGGCTATTGTAAATATTGCTGCAATAAACTTAGGGATGCATATATCTTTTCAAACTAGTGCTTTCATATTCTTCAAGTAAGACCCAGAAGTGAAATAGTTGAATCATGTGATAGTTCTATTCTTAATTTTGGGAGGAATCTCCATACTGTGTACCATAGTTGCTGTACCGATTTACATTTACATTCCCACCAACAGTGTATGAGGTTTCCTTGTCTATACTCTCTCCAGTACTTTCAATTTTTTGCTATTTTATTAATAGCCATTCTAACAGGCATAAGATGATATTATGGTTTTTATTTGAATTTTCCTGATTTTAGTAATATTGATCTTTTCATGTGTCTGTTGTTCATTTGTATTCAAACCCCCTGCCAGTTTTTTTTTTTTAATAAAATAGTCATTTTGTTATGAGTTACATGAGTTATTCACATATTTTGGATATTAACCTTTACCAGATATACCCTTTGCAAGTATACCCCTCCATTCAGTAGGCTGACTTTTCATTTTGTTGATAGGTTCCTTCGTGAGGAATTTTTTTAGTTTCATATAGTCCCATTTGTTTATTTTCCCTTTCGTTTTCCTCAACTGAGAATACAACGAGAAAGATATTGGTAAAATGTCAGAGAGCATACTGCCTATGTTTCCTTCTAGGAATTTTATTATTTCAAATTTTTAATCAATTTTGAGTTGATTTTTGTGCCTGGTGTGAGAGACTGCTTTAGTTTCATTCTTTTGCGTATGGCTGTCTAGATTTCCTCAACACTATTTATTGAAGAGACTATCATTTCCCTATTGTATGCACTTTGCTCCTCTGTTATAAATTAATTATCCATATTTATATGGGTTTATTTCTGGGATCTCAACTCTGTTCCATTGATTTCAGTGTCTATAATTTCTTGTGTTTTTGTTTTGTTTTGTTTTTGCCAATGCCAGTTCATATTGATTACTATAACTTTTTAGAATAATTTGAAATCAGGGAGTGTGATACCTTTACCTTTGTTCTTTTTTCTCTTTGGGGTCTTACATGGCTCCATACAAATTTTAGGCTTTTTTGTCTTATTTCTGTGGAAAATGAATTTTGATAGGGATTACCCTGAATCTGCAGATTGCTTTAGGTGATATGAATATTTTAAAAATATTAATTCTTCCAACCCATGAACACAGAAAATCTTTCCATTTCTTTGTCTCTTTTTCAATTCCTTTCAACAGTGTAAGTTTTCAGTGTACAGGTCTTTCACTTCTTTGGTTAAATTTATTCTTAGGTATTTTTTTTTCTTTTTAATGCAATTTTAAATTAATTGTTTTCTTGACTTTTCTTTCTGATAGCTCTTTATTACTGTATATAAATGCAACAAATTTCTGTGTATTAATCTTATAACCTAAAACTTATTTTGCTTATTGGTTCTAATAGCTTTTTGGTGGGTACTTATGGTTTTCTATATATAGTACTGTTATTGGCAAAGAGGGACAGTTTTACTACTTCTCTTCTAATTTAGTTGCCTTTTATTTCTTTTTCTTATCTGATTTCTCTGGCTAAAAATTCCAATACCACATTGAATAAAAGTAGGGATAATGGACATCCTTGTCTTGTTCCTGATCCTAGAGGAAAAGCTGTCAGCTTTTTGACCATTGAGTATGATGTTAGCTGTGAGTTGTCATATATTACCTTCTTACATTGAGGTATGTTCCTTCTATACCCATTTTATTGAGTTTTATCACAAATGGCTGTTAAATCTTGTCAAATGCTTTTAACAGATCTATTGAGATGTTTGTGTGATTTTTATTTTTTGTTAATACGGTATCATGTTGATTGATTTGTGGCTATTGAACCATCATCCTTGCATCCATGGAATAGGTCCAACTGGATCATGGTTTATGACCCTTTGATGTATTATTGTTTTCAGTTTGCTAGTATTTTGTTAAGGATTTTTTGCATCCATGTTCATCAGAGACATTGGCCTGTAATTATCTATTTTATGTTGTTTTTGTCTGCTTTTGGTATCAGTATGAATGCTGGCTTTGTAAAATATGTTAGGAAGTAGTCCCTTCTCTTCAGGCTTTTGGAAGAGTTTGAGGACAGGTGTTAATTATTCTTTGAATGTTCATTAGAATTTTCCTGGCAACCCATCTAATTTTGTCCATTTGGTTTGGGGAAGTTTTTGATTACTGTTTTAATTTCCTTACTAATTATCAGTCTATTAAGATTTTCTGTTTCTCACAATTCAGTCTTAGAAGGTGGTGTGATTCTAAGAATTTGTCCATTTCTTCTAGATTGTTCAATTTGATGGTGTATAGCCGTTCATAGTATTCTCATAATCTTTTGTATTTCTGTGGTTTGCACTGTAATTTTTTCTTCTTTCATTTTTTATTTTATTTACTTGAGTCTTCTCATTTTTTCTTAGTCAAGCTAAAGGCTTTTCAATTTTTTTTTTTTTTTTTTTTTTCAGAGAACCAGTTCTTGGTTTCATTGTTCTTCTTCTATCATCTTTTAGTCTTTGTTTCATTTATTCCCACTTCGATGTTTATTTTTTCTTTTTTCTACTAACTTTGGGCTTTGTTTGTTCTTCTTTTTCTAGATTCTTTAGATGTATTAGGTTTTTTGAGATTTTTCTTGTTTCTCAAGGTGGGTCTGTATTGCTATTAACTCCCCTTTTAGAATGGCTTTTGCTGCATTCCATAGACTTTGGTGTGTTATATTTTCATTTTCACTTGTCAAGTATCTATGGATTTCTTCTTTGATTTCTGCACTGGCCCAAAAGTTGTTCATTAGCTTGTTGTTTAGGTCTTCCCTGGTGCTCAACCGGTAGAGAATCTGCCTGCAATGCAGGAGGCCCTGGTTCTATTCCTGGGTCAGGAAGATCCTGTGGGAGAGGGCATGGCAACACACTCCAGTATTCTTGGGCTTCCCTGGTGGCTCAGATAGTAAAGAATCTGCCTGCAATGCAGGAGTCCTGGGTTCAATCCCTGGGTTGGGAAGATCCCCTGGAGGAGGGCATGGCAACCCATTCCAGTATTCTTGCCCAGAGAATCCCCAAAGACAGAGGAGCCTGGCAGGCTAAAATCCATAGAGTCACAAAGAGTCGGACACAACTGAATGACTAAGCACAGCACAGCATGTTGTTGAGTCTTTACCCATTTGTGGTTTTTTCAGCTTTCGTCTTGTAGTTGATTTCTGATTTCACTGTGGTTAGAAAAAGATGCTTGATATTATTCTTGATATTCTTGATATTATTCAGTACGTGACTCTTAAATTTGTTGAGACATTTTGTGTTCCAACATAAGGTCTCTGTTTAAGAATGTTCCATGCACACTTGAGAAGAATGCATTATTAAGCTGCGTTTGAATGGAATGCTCTTTGTAAGTCTATCTGGTCGAGGGTTTTACAGGGTTTCTGTTTGGGTGATCTATTCATTGACATAAGAAGATTGTTAAAACCCCTGCTATCATTGTGTTGCTGCCAGTTTTCCCCTTTGATCTGTTAATAACTGCCTTATATATTTTGGTGCTCCTATATTAGGTACACATATATTACTAAGTGTTATGTTTTCTTGATAAATTCACCCATTTATCATAATATAATATCTATTTTTGTCTCCTGTTACCATTTTTGGCTTGATGGTCTGACATAAGTATGGCTACACCATACTTTCTTCTGGCTGCCATTTGCTTGGAGTATAATCTTTCATTCTTTTTCTTTGATCCTATATTTGTCTTCAGAACTGAGTCTCCCAGAGATAGAATAACATTGGATCTTGTTTGTTTTCTTAATCCAGCCAGTAACTATGTGGCTTTTGATTGATGAATTCAATCCATCTACACTTGGAGTAACTGTTGATAAATGAGAGTACTGCCATTTTATCTTCTGTTTTCTGGTTGCGCTATACCTCCTTTTTTTTTTTTCTTATGTTTCTATCTGCCATTTTAGTTTGATGATTTTCTAAGATGTTTTCTCAGTTCCATTTTTTTTTTAATGTTTTGTATCTCTGCTCTAGATTTATGTTTTGTGATTACCATGAAGTTTGTATATAAATTCTCATAAATAAAATAGTCCTTTTCCTACTAATAGCATTTTGTTTTATTTTGCCTACACAAGCTCTGACTTATTACTCTTTTATGTTTTTTTTTTTTTGTCTCAAATTAGTCTTTTTTACTTTGTGAGTTTATAACCAAACTGAAGTTGCTACAGTTATTCTTACTGACTTCTTTGCCTTTAACCTGTATGCTACAATTAAGTATTTAACAGCTTATTCTGATACAGAATTTCATTATTTTTGCCTTTTCATTTCAGGTAGGAGAGCTCCTTTCAACATTTCTTATAAGGTGGGTCTAGTGGTGATGAACTCCCTCAGCTTTTGTTTGTCTGAGACAGCATTTATTTCTCCTTCAGATATGATAATACCTTTGCTGGATAGAGTATTCTTGCTGAACATTATCTTTCAATATTTTTGATATATCATTCAACTCTATCCTGGCCTATAGGGTTTCTGCTGAGATTCTGCTGATAGCCTAATAAGGATTCGTTTGTAGGTCACTGTCCTTTTTCTCTTGCTATCTTTAGAATTCTTTGTCACTCACTTTTGACAATTCTAGTATAATGTGTCTTTGATAAAGTCTTTTTGTGTTGAGGTAATCAGATGTTCTCTAAGCTTCATGGACTTATATATCCAGCTCTTTTCCCAGGTTTGGAACTTTCTCAGCTGTTATTTAAATAAATTCTCTGCTTCCTTCTCCCTTTCTTCTCCATTTGTAATACCAATTATTCTTATGTTGAGCTTCCTAATGTAGTTATATAAGTCTCACAGAATCTCCTCAATTTTTTATATCATAGTTCTCTTTCCTGTTCTAACTGTATTTCTATATTTCTGTCTTTGAGCTCACTCTGTCTTCCATATAGTCTACTCTATTTACAATGCTTCTGAATATGTTCTTCAACTCATTTATCGAGTTCTTCAGCTCCAAGATTTCAGTTTCATTCTTTTTATAAAGAAAATATCTATAGAAAATCTCTATAAAGTCTTTTTATAGAGAAAATCACTTTGCAAAGTATTTTTTCTATTCATTATCTTTATTCCTAAGCTCACTGAATTTCCTTTCTGAGTTCTTTTGTAGCTCACTGAGTTTATTCATAACAACTGTTTTGAATTCTCTGTTAGTTCAATCACAACATTCCATGACTTTAAGTTCAGTTTATGGGGTTATAACATCTTCTTTTTGTGATACCATGATACCATGTTTTTTCATGTGCTTGATGGTTGTTCCTCTACCTGTGCATCTGAGGTAACAAACACATTTCTCCTTTAGGCAAAGCTTTTTTTACTTGATTCTGACAATTCACCATTAGTAATTAAAGGTCTTTCTTTTGTTATGGGTCTTTCTATAAAGGTCTTTTTTTCTTGGTGCTATAGTGCAAATTTTTGATTTCTCTTACCCGAGCTATGCTGTTCTGTGAAGTCACTTCAGTCATGTCTGACTCTTTGTGACCCTATGGACTGTAGCCCACCAGGCTCCTCTGTCCAGGATTCTCCAAGCAAGAATATTGGAGTGAGTTGCCATTCCCATTCCAGGGGGTCTTCCCAACTCAGGAATAAAATCTACATCTCTTACATCTCCTGCATTGGCAGGCAGGTTCTTTACCACTAGTGCCACCTGGGAAGCCCCAACCTGAGCTGACTCTGGCTATATTTAAGATCAGTACTTTTTATCATCTACCACCTCTGCCAGAGGTATTGCCCAGTGCCCCTGTTGCTGTTGCTTATGCCTCCTGGGTCTCCAGTGCCTTGCTGCTGCTGATGTCGCAGCTGTTGCTGGCATGCCTGTCTGGAACACAGGGATGGCTGGCGCTTCCACCTTGACTGGCGTTGCGGCCTCTGACACCACAGGTGAAAAGGGGAAGATGAGGGTGTCCCTGCTACCTCTGGGCTTGTCAGGTTCACGGGTGCCACTGCTACAGATTGGTGGGCCAGAGACACAGGTGCTTCCACAGCTGGAGGGACAGAGTCATAGGCCGTGATGCTGCTGTCCACTTCTCTGTGGCCATGGACACTGCTGTGGCCAGGAAGCCAGATTATGTGCAAAGCTTCTTCTCCTGATCCTGGGTTCTCTGAGCTGGCAGGCTCAGCTGCTGTGGCTAAGGGTGCAGTATTACAGTCACTGCCTTTACTCTCCCCCAAGTTTTTCCTCCTCCATTTGCTTCAATACACCCACGTTTAGATATATGGATATGTGGAATTTTCCAGCATCCTAGTGTGTTGGGCAGCAGAACTTTTGGTAAGTTATGGACATTTTACCAATTGTAGATTGAAATGAATATCTCATGCTGCCACAATGCTGATGTCCTGACTGATATTTCTCCAAATCTTACAGTCAGAGTACTCTTCCAGACCCTAACCACCTTATTCTCAAATAATATAAATTATTATAATCAACATCTTTATCATAGATATATTAGTAATAGTAATAAACTCACCTTCCCCCAAATTATTTTAATACAAAAGTAGGAAAATCACAAACAACATGATGCTAAAGTCAAATTGAATTTATCTCAAATTTATTCAGTTGTATCTTGAGTTAAGCAGAAACTAAGCCTGAATTTTGTGTCCCAGAATTGCCTTATGTGCGTAAATGTCATCTACAAAGTATTAACCTATGCTAAGAAGAGACATAGATTTGAGTATCTAATTCCAGTCTAACATATGCAGACTTTATTATGGTGTTTTATTCAAAACAGATGATCAATTTTCATTGACTACTTTTTGGACATGAAAATTCTGAAGAGAAAACAAATTAATTCAGCATTACCTTACTTAGAATAATACTAATTGATAACGACACACAAAGAATCCACATCTTCCACTGAGAAGATTTCTAGAATAGTTAGAAGCAAATGCTAGTTTGAAGGGTGCTATTTAACTTTCCAGGGCCATTACACAATCTTCACGGTAAATAACACTGGAAGAGAGGGCATTAGTGTCAAGTCATGGAAGAAGAGAGTATCTGTAACATCGAATGAAAAGATGTTTAAATCTAATTGTCTTTCTCTTCCACAGAGTCCATCACAATATAGAGGCAAAGAAGTATTTTTATTTATGAGGTTTTCAATTCCTGTCAGCAGAAAGAGCCTAGAAAGCTCTCAGATCAAGATGCTAATCTGATTCCAAAGAAGCGGATGCATTTTATCAAAGTTCTATGAGAAAAATGGCTTATGAATATGGCCAGATGGAGAGCTCCATAACTTTGCGGGGGAGAAATTCACTTGAGAATTACAATGAAAAGAGGGAAAGAACCCCTGCAAAGCTCTAATTTCTAACAGCTCTAAGCATAAATTTAACCAAATTAAAAACTTTTCACATGGGTGCAACTGAGCTAGCCATTAGTATAAAGAAATATATTAAAGCAAAAGCAATTTGGAGGCATTGAAGTATTATTCCAAGAACATACCAACATGGGTGCAGATCTTTTTTTTTTTTTTTTTTTTCCATTCAAAAGACTGCGTTTTCATTACTGCTTATTGTCATAGACTCAAATGGAAAAAGAGTGTTTGGATATTCCCTCTCAGGATTACTTCAAGAGACTTTGCTAGGTAAAGGCAGAATGTTACCAGAACATGCAGATCAGGTTGCAGGCTTTTAATTTTAGTGGCAAAATGGCCCTGAATGAGATAGGCCACTAGAGAATCAATTTGTCAAATCCCCATAACCTAGGCAAAATGACAAGAGCAGTGGGTCCAAGAACAAGAACAGTGACTTCTGACTGCTATAAATTGGCCAGGAAGACATCCTCAGTGAAACAACCAAACTTCTTACCAATAGAAGAAAAAAAGACTGCCAAGCATAACAAAGCAACCTGTCCATGATCTTTTTCTTTCTTTGGCCCTCCTCTTCTTCACCATGTCTCACCTCACATATTTTCACCTCTAAAATCATATTCCTTTACATCTGCCAGCAAATTTTACCATAGAATCATTATTTCTACCAGGCCACACTGCCATTTCCAAATGTCTGCTATTCAGCTTCACTAAAATGAGGCATTTACAGCCTCACATTCAACATGTTCTAAAACCAAACCTTGGCTGGCTAAGCCAGTTCCCCCTTAATTTTCATTATCTGTTAATGAAACACATTCTCCAAGGCACTCAGGTGAAATATTCCAACTACCTTTATCCTCCCATTCCTTCTCATCCTAACCCAGTGAATCCCTTGTCACAAAATCCATCTCCTCTGCCATGTTTCCCACCTAGAATGACACCATAAAAGCAAAGCTGAAGGTTGCTCCTTGTGAGACGTGGCCTAAAGAAAGGAGTCTATGGAGTGGTTGAAAAGGGAAGTGCTTCACAGAACACAAGAGATAGGGAAAAAGGCAGGAGACAAGAGATGGGGGAAAAGGCAGGAGATAGTTGGTTAGAAGAAAAGCACAGAGAGAAAAAATAAAATCAAGAAAATTATTTTTACTTCTTCTGGAGAAAGTGACAAGTTTTCAAGAGCCTTGAAGTGAAAAGTGCCCACAGCTGAGGCAGGCAGCATCTAGCAATACAGGTAATGGATCTCATAAGAATAGACGCGGAATGATCTCAGAGATCATGGTAAGTACTGAGCAGGATTACAGCCAAACCAAGGAAGGTGGAATATAAAGAGGCTCTCCTCCTGTCCAACCAAGAAAATCAGGCTGGCTCTGAAGATCAAAATTATTTCAGCACTGGGGCTAACTGAAGTAGTATGTTTCAAGTTAATTAAATTGCTTGTAAATATAATCTTAAGTTAAGCACATTGGCCTTGAATTTCACAAATGCCCAAAGGTCCACAAGATAGAGAACCTCATCTAGATAGGGTCAGTGCCCTTCTAACTATTTTCCTGCCAATTAATCGTTCTTCCCTTTATTCTTCAGCCAGTTTTCCTTTCTAAAGTGATTATTGACTAAGGCTCTACCTTTTTCTAAAAAAGCAACAGGTTTTTAATATATCAATTTATTATTTTTAATATGTGTTGGATAAAAATAATGGACTTTGTCTAATATTCAAAACGTTTTACAATCTGGTTCCAGCCTAAGCTTCTCTATATCATTGCATTCTGAATACTTAATAAAATTTTAATTCAATAAAAACGTTTAATAATAAAATATTTTAGCAATATTAAAAAAATCAACCATACCATAATACTATCTCTATCCCAACATAGTACTTACTTTTGTTATTCACATTCCCTCTGCTTAGAATTTGTCTTCCTCATGTCTACTTCTTTAAATTGTATTAAACCTCAAAAACCCAGATCAAATGTTCCCCACTTCTTGAAGTCTTTTATGTCCTTTTGCTCTCAACTTCTGGAGGGCTTTGGTCATTGTCTCCATGGTATTTTCCATATTTTGCTTCAAATAGTCAAAACTGAATTGGCAAAATATGGGCACTGACATATTTCATGCTGTAATGCATATATATATATATATATATATATATATATATATTCCTATAGATAAAAGCTTTATTGGGCTTCGTGGGTGACTCAGACAGCTAAGGATCTGCCTGCAATGCAGGATACCTGGGTTTGATCCCTGGGTTGGGAAGATCAATTGGAGAAGGGCATGACAACCCATTCCAGTATTCTTGCCTGGAGATCCCTATTAACAGAGGAGCCTAACAGGCTACAGTCCATGGGGTCACAAAGAGTCAGACATGACTGAGCAACTAAGCACATAGTTCCTACTGTTAAGTTGCTTCAATCATGTCCGACTCTGTGCAACCCCATAGATGGCAGCCCACCAAGCTCCCCCGTCCCTGGGATTCTCCAGGCAAGAATACTGGAGTGGGCTGCCATTTCCTTCTCCAATGCTTGAAAGTGTAAAGTCAAAGTGAAACCGCTCAGTCGTGTCCGACTCTTAGCGACCCCATGGACTGCAGCTCACCAGGCTCCTCCGTCTATGGATTTTCCAGGCAAGAGTACTGGAGTGGGGTGCTATTGCCTTCTCCGCATAGTTCCTATAGGTATAGTTTTATTCCAGTAGGTTTCTAGGTCATTACAAATTATTATAATATAGTGGCTTAAAACAGCAGTGGAAACAGTGACTGACTTTATTTGGGGGGGCTCCAAAATCATGGCAGATGGTGACTACAGCCGTTAAATTAAAAGATGTTTACTCCTTGGAAGAAAAGTTATGACCAACCTAGACAGCATGTTAAAAAGCAGAGACATTACTTTACCAAAAAGGTAAAGTCTAATCAAGGCTATGGTTTTTCCAGTAGTCACGTATGGATGTGAGAGTTGGACTGTAAAGAAATCTGAGCACAGAAAAAGTGATGCTTTGAACTGTGGTTCAAAGACTCTTGAGAGTCTCTTGGACTTCAAGGAGATCCAACCGGTCCATCCCAAGAGAGATCAGTCCTGGGTGTTCATTGGAAGGACTGATGTTGAAGCTGAAACTCCAATACTTTGGCCACCTGATGAGAAGAGCTGACTCATTTGAAAAGACCTTGATGCTGGGAAAGATTGAGGGCAGGAGGAGAAGGGGACGACAGAGGATGAGATGGCTGGATGGCATCACTGACTTAATGGACATGAGTTTGGGTGAACTCTGGGAGTTGGTGATGGACAGTGAGGCTGCTGTTCATGTGCTGCGGTTCATGGGGTCGCAGATTCGGAACAACTGAGTGACTGAACTGAACGGACAACACAGTTTTACCATCCAACAGTTCTAACATGGGTTTCACCGGAATAAAATTGAGTCAGTAGCGTATCATTCCTTTCTGGAAGCTCTAGGAAAGAATCCATTTCCTTGCCCTTTACAGCTTCTAGATGCCACTCACATTCCTTGGCTTATGAGTCCTTTTCTTCATTTTCAAAGCCAGAAATATTAAGTCCAGTTAATGTCTTTGTTTTAAACTCTATTTTACCTGTTACAGAAATAGCTATTCTTGGTTTGGTTTTGTTTACATATGTTTTCATTCCATTCCTTCTGTTTCAGGCTGTGCATCCATATTGCTGAAGTGATCTTTCAGGCAACATAAAATTAGGTCTTGTTCCTTTATCCAATCAGCCACTCTGTCTTTTAATTGGAGAATCTTATCCATTTTTTATTTAAGGTAATTACTGATAGGTTTTGACTGAATATTGCCATTTTGTTAAGTGTTTTCTGATTATTTTGCAGTCCCTTTGTTTCTTTCTCTCTCTATCTCTTCCTTGTGATTTGATTATTTTCAGGAAATCATTTGATACTTTGACTCCTTTATCTTTTGTGTGTCTACTATGGGTTTTGCTTTGTGGTTACCATGAGGCTTACATGAAACATCTTACAGTTATAACAGTCTGTTTTAAGCTGGTAACAACTCAACTTCAAAAGCATACAAAAGCTCTACACTTTTACATTTCCTTCTCCCACATTTTACATTCTCAATGTCACAAGTTACATCCTTTATATTGTGTTTCCACAATATACACTAGCATATTGGTAATAGAAAACTGGCCTTTTTTGTTTTTACCCGCTCTCTGCACTGAGCCATGGAAGGTATACCTGCACTTAGTATCTGCACACCTTTTAACAACTACTTCTATGTTTGCTATAATCCTGTAGGACTCATGAATATAAGCCCCATTGGATTTCAGAACTGGGTGATTTGGGAGACTTATCCCCTAGGTAGGGAAGCCTTAAAGGTCTGGGCTGTATATTGTGGTTCAAACCCTTCACTCCTCATGGTTATTTGGAAGTTAGGGGTTCTCTCTGAACTATATGGTGCTCTGATGGGGGTAGGAATATTTATGTTAAGAATATGTTTCATATAGATCAATGGAACAAAATAGAAAGCCCAGAGATAAATCCACACACCTATGGACAGCTTATCTTCGACAAAGGAGGCAAGAATATACAGTGGATTAAAGACAATCTTTTTAACAAGTGGTGCTGGGAAAACTGGTCAACCACTTGTAAAAGAATGAAACTAGATCACTTTCTAACACCATACACAAAAATAAACTCAAAATGGATTAAAGATCTAAATGTAAGACAAGAAACTATAAAACTCCTAGAGGAGAACATAGGCAAAACACTCTCCGACATAAATCACAGCAGGATCCTCTATGATCCACCTCCCAGAATACTGGAAATAAAAGCAAAAATAAACAAATGGGATCTAATTAAAATTAAAAGCTTCTGCACAACAAAGGAAACTATAAGCAAGGTGAAAAGACAGCCTTCTGAATGGGAGAAAATAATAGCAAATGAAACAACTGACAAACAACTAATCTTAAAAATATACAAGCAACTTATGCAGCTCAATCCCAGAAAAATAAATGATTCAATCAAAAAATGGGCCAAAGAACTAAATAGACATTTCTCCAAAGAAGACATACGGATGGCTAACAAACACATGAAAAGATGCTCAACATCACTCATTATCAGAGAATTGCAAATCAAAACCACAATAAGGTACCATTTCACACCAGTCAGAATGGCTGCAATCCAAAAGTCTACAAGCCATAAAGGGAACCTGCTTACACTGTTGGTGGGAATGCAAACTAGTACAGCCACTATGGAGAACAGTGTGGAGATTCCTTTTAAAAATTGCAAATAGAAATGCCATATGACCCAGTAATCCCACTGCTGGGCATACACACCGAGGAAACCAGAATTGAGACACATGTACTCCAATGTTCATTGCAGCACTGTTTATAATAGCCAGGACATGGAAACACCTAGATGTCCATCAGCAGATGAATGGATAAGAAAGCTGTGGTACATATACACAATGGAGTATTACTCAGTCATTAAAAAGAATACATTTAAATCAGTTCTAATGAGGTGGATGAAACTGGAGCCTATTATACAGAGTGAAGTAACCCAGAAAGAAAAACACCAATACAGTATACTAACGCATATATATGGAATTTAGAAAGATGGTAATGATAACCCTGTATGCGAGACAGCAAAAGAGACACAGATGTATAGAAAGTACTTTTGGACTCTGTGGGAGAGGGAGAGGGTGGGATGATTTGGGAGAATGGCTTTGAAACATGTATACTATCATGTAAGAAACGAATCGCCAGTCTATGATCAATGCAGGATACAGGATGCTTGGGGCTGGTGCACGGGGAAGATCCAGAGAGATGATATGGGGTGGGAGATGGGAAGAGGGTTCAGGATTGGGAACTCATGTACACCCGTGGCGGATTCATGTCAATGTATGGCAAAACCAATACAGTATTGTAAAGCAAAATAAAGTAAAAAAAAAAAAAAAAAGTCTCATTCTCTCCTTCCTATTTCAATGCTGCTATTCTCTTAGTCTCCCCATGTGTAGGAGTCACTCAACTAGTTTCTGGATTCCTCTTTAAAGGAACTGCTCTATGTGTAACCACATATTCAATGTATAAGTAGGAGGAAGGAAATTTAGGGGCTTCCTGTGTCATCATCTTGGTCCAGAGTATTATATGCATTTCAGGTAGCCAGCTATTGTTCTGAGTAAAAATTGGAATTTGTAGTATTTTAGTAATGGACAAGCAGGGGAACTGTGACCAACATCATTTACACTAGAGAGTTTGCCAAATATAGGTAATATTTTGCTCTTTTTATTCTCTATTTCAGGATTGGTAGATCTGACATAGTCAGTGAAAAACATGATACAAATTCCAAAAATACAATTGTAGGAGCCCCTTAATCAGTCTCCTCTCTGCTAATCTTTCTTCTCTTCTATCTTCAATCCATCTTTCTTCAACAGTAAAGTGAAAGTGAAAGTTTTATTTGCTTAGTGTATCTGACACTTTGCAATCATATGGAGTGTAACCTACTAGGCTCCTCTATCCATGGAATTCTCCAGACAATAATACTGGAGTAGGTTGCCATTTCCTTCTCCATGGGATCTTCCTGACTCAGGGATAGAAGCTAGGTCTCCTGCATTGCAGACAGATTTTTTACCGTTTGAGCCACCAGGGAAGCCAGAGTTATAATCAAATGACTTCCCTTGTAAAGATGTCAATGACTCCCTCATTTCCTACTAAACAATGTTGAAACTAACTAGACCAAAGTTAAAACTTGCAGTCTTATCCAAACCTTTGGTTTTACACATTCCAACCACAATTTTGTGAGTTAATGGCTCAGTAATAATAATATTATGGGAATATGAACATGAATGAACACTATTGAGTTCTCAGTGAAAATTTTGGTGATGCCTTAGTAGATTTATATTTTGATAAAATTTTCACAGAATTTAGTCACTGTGAGTCCCTTAAAAATAATTTGTAATTAGATTTCTTTAGAATTTAAAAAAAACAAATCCCCCACTGGAAGGGGGATTTCTAATTAATGATAGTGGTATAAATGTTTTTTTGTTTAATAGTCTTCCTCAAAGCACAATGAAAGCAGTAAAATGTGAAGAAGAAACATCATCTCTAATGAGACTGGGAATACACAAATCTGAATCATAAACTGGAAAGAATATTTGCCAAAACAATAGTAGTGCCTCATAACTGGGAAGCAGTTCAACAGAAAAATAGAAAACAGCAGAGAGGGCAAATGGCAATTGCAATTCTACTGCTGGAGGGAGCTAAATGTGCATTAAGTACATGCTAGATTATCCATGGAAGACTTTTGACATTCCAACCGTCCTTGCACCCCTCCCCCCACCACCCAAGGACCACCTGATTGTCCCCCAAAAGAGAAATACACAAATTAAGGGGAGATACGAATCAGAGGGAAGATAATAGAGGATTTTTGGTTTAAAAAAAAATGGAGGAGAACAAGAGGCAGAGGAGTAGGTGGACATGGAATGCATATCTCTCCACCGATACATCAGGAACAGAAGGGCATGCAAAACACCGGATGAGAGCAGACAGGAGTACCTGACCAGTGGAAAAGAATATATACAACCACGCAAAACTCAGTAGGATGAAGGAATTAGAGGGAAAAATAGGAGTGATAGTAGGACTAGACTTGCCCTTGGCAGGTGGGGGAACTGAAGCAGGGTTCTGATTCCCACTTCAGGGTAATTGTCTGAGTCAGAGGAGAAACATTTAAGGCTGAGAGTGAAAGGGCTGATCTGTCGCAGCCTAAATAGAATGAGAATCAGTCCTTGCCTCAGCCATACATACCCAGACAGGAACGCTTCCCCTGGAAGGTGCAACGACTGGGAGCTGGAGTTTAGGGATTATGGAGCAATCCCAGGGCGAGGGCTGCTGTTGACTGTGGAGACATGGATTGAGGGGAGGTGAGGGAGAAGACTGTGGGGGGAAATGTCTATGGAGGAAAGCTGTGCAGCCATGGAAGCAAGGCGATACAGCTGAGTAACACGTATGGGGTGGAGCTATCACCATAGTGTCTCTCCCCTCACATGCCAGCATCCACAGCTGAACAATAGAAAGCCTGGCCAATTACACTGAACTACAGATAGAACCCCACCCAGGGTGCTCCTTTACATACCTGACACCAAACTACAGAGAAGGACCCCAGGCAAAGGAAACTAAGTGCCTGAATGGGAGGAGCTGAAAGACTGGCCAAAGAGGGCTTCAGATCAACAGATACAAGAGGCTCAAAAAAAGATTCTGATAGGTCCATAACTCCTGTGGTGGAGGCAGTTCGTGTCCCTGCACTCTTGGTGCCACCAGGATCCCCATAAGCCAAGCAACTGCACAAACTTCATGATCAACTCTCAACAGGGTAGAGCTGCCACAGGCAAAAAATGTCTTACATTTATGCGAGCAGGGTCGCCTTGGTCGTCTCTGAATCTTTACGACCCTGTAGATGTCAAGGCTGTATATTATCACCCTGTTATTTAACTTCTATGCAGAGTACATCATGAGAAACGTTGGACTGGAAGAAACACAAGCTGGAATCAAGATTATCAGGAGAAATATCAATAACCTCAGATATGCAGATGACACCATCTTTTTGCAGAAAGTGAAGAGGAACGAAAAACCTTCTTGATGAAAGTGAAAGAGGAGAGTGAAAAAGTTAGTTTAAAGCTCAACATTCAGAAAATGAAGATCATGGCATCCAGTCCCATTACTTTATGGGAAATAGATGGGGAAACAGTGGAAACAGTGTCAGACTTTATCTTTTTGGGCTCTAAAATCACTGCAGATGGTGATTGCAGCCATGAAACTAAAAGATGCTTACTCCTTGGAAGAAAAGTTATGACCAACCTAGATAGCATATTCAAAAGCAGAGATGTTACTTTGCCAACAAAGATCCGTTTAGTCAAGGCTATGGTTTTTCCAGTGGTCATGTATGGATGTGAGAGTTGGACTGTGAAGAAGGCTGAGCACCAAAGAATTGATGCTTTTGAGCTGTGGTGTTGGAGAAGACTCTTGAGAGTCCCTTGGACTGCAAGGAGATCCAACCAGTCCATCCTAAAGGAGATGAATCCCGGGTGTTCTTTGGAAAAAATGATGCTAAAGCTGAAGCTCCAGTACTTTGGCCACCTCATGCAAAGAGTTGACTCATTGGAACAGACTCTGATGGTGGGAGGGATTGGGGGCAGGAGGAGAAGGGGACGACAGAGGATGAGATGGCTGGATGGCATCACCGACTCGATGGACGTGAGTTTGAGTGAACTCCGGGAGGTGGTGATGGACAGGGAGGCCTGGTGTGCTGTGATTCATGGGCTCACAAAGAGTTGGACACGACTGAGCTACTGAACTGAACTGAACTGAACTGAGACAGGCTTCTCTGTCAGGGAGGGGATTTCTCCAGGTAAGAATATTGGAGTGAATTGGCCAATACTGGTTGCCACACCCTTCTAGAGCACTGTATTTCCTGCTGCCCTAGCTGCCAACTCCCCTGAGTACCTGTGCTGCCAGTACCCCTGTGGCCCAAGCAGCTGCACTACCTCCACACCTGGCCCTCACAGGGGCAAACCCAAGTACTCCGAGGCAGCCTGAGGAGCAGACCCCAGTGGATGACCCACATGTAGAGGTGGAAATAATACCACAATCGAAACCCAGGGGCAGTGTGGCTAAGGAAGAAGACCCAAAGCCTTCCCACCAGCTGTACAAGCTGCAGATTAAATCTACACAATCAACCAGGCAGACTGTGTGTCTTTGGAATATATAAAGGATCATTGAGAGCTCCCACAAAAGAAAACGCAGTAGTTCTGATAGCTGTGGACATGGGAGGCAAGAACACACAGGAGTAGCACCAGATTAGAATCTGAGCTGCCCCCACAGCATGTCCAGAGATCAGCACAGTGTTGGAGGGCATCCAGGGGAGGTGAGGTGGACTCTGACCCCCAGCGAGGGAAAGGACTCTGACAGCAGTGACTCAAGAAAAACATTTATTATTCTTATGTTAAGATTTGTTCTGTAGATTCTTTTGAATCGGATTTTTTTTTCCTTTGTCTCCCCCACCCCCCCCCATTGTAGTTGTCGATTTTATTGGCACTATGAAATATAATTAGGCTTTTGAGCTTTTTTTTTGCTCAACCACATTTTTTATTGCTGTTATAAACCTCTGCCTTTGTTTTAGGCTTTTGCAGTTCTGTAGAGTTTTCTTTTTATTTTCCTTCTTTTCTCTCTTTTAAATTTTAACTTTGAACTTTTTAAACCTATTATTATTTATTTTACATTTATCCTTTTGTTTGATTTTCCTACTGTTCTTTCCCTTTTCAGTTAATCTTTAATATATATAAATCTTCATCTACCTCTATTTAACTTTGCATATCTATTCTTTCTTTTTTTCTTTCTCTCCTTTATTTGTTAGTTTTATTTTCATTGCTTTATTCCCTAATTGGCACCTTGCTTTAGTTTTATTTTTCAGTTTGTGCTTTACTTAGTTTTGTTCTGGTGGATCTAATTTTTGGTTTTCTTTGTCTGCTTGTCAATCTATTGTATTTTATTTTTGTTGGACTATTTTGATTTTGCTTATGGGTGTACATGCATTTGTGTATAGTCAGTCACACATTTTATTGTTGTTATAAACCTCTGCCTCTATGTTGGGCTGTTGCAGTTCTGTGGAGTTTTCCTTTTCTCTTTCTTCTTCTATTTCCTTTTCTCTTTTTTATAATCTTAATTTTTAATCTTTTTAAACCTATTACATTTTTTCTACATTTATTCCTTTGTTTGCCTTTCCTACTGTTCTTTTCCCCTTGCAGTTAATCTTTAATGTATATAAATCTTCATCTACATCTATTTAACTTTGCATATCTATTTTTCCTTTCCTCTCAACATATTTGTTAGTTTTGTTTTCATTGCTTTATTTGCCACTTGGCACCTTGCTTTAGTTTTGTTTTCCAGCTTCTGCTTTAGTTTTGTTCTTAACTAGTGAGTATAATTTTTTTATTTCTTTTGTTCACAGGGTCATTAGACTGTACTTTATTTTTGATGGACTGCTTTGACTTTGCTCATGGGTGTATATGTATATGTGTATATTCCATTACTTTAACTATTATTTACCTGATTTTGTAACTACCATTTGTCTAGGGTTCATCTTTGTTTTCTTGTTTTCGGATATTTGCTTTAGTTTCATTCAATGCAATAACAAACCACTTGTGGAATCTCTGTTCCTGATCAGAGATCAATTCTTGAGCCATTGGAGTGGGAACACTGACTCTAAGACCCTAGGCTACCAGAAAACTAAGCCTCAGTTCAGTTCAATCGCTCAGTTGTGTCTGACTCTTTGCAACCCCATGAATTGCAGCACGCCAGGCCTCCGTGTCCATCACCAACTCCCAGAGTTCACCCAAACCCACATTCATTGAGTCAGTGATGCCATCCAGCCAAGTCATCCTCTGTCATCCCCCTTTCCTCCTGCCCTCAATCCCTCCCACCATCAGAGTCTTTTCCAATGAGCCAACACTTTGCATGAGATGGCCAAAGTACTGGAGTTTCAGCTTTAGCACCATTCCTTCCAAAGAACACCTAGGACTGATCTCCTTCAGAATGGACTGGTTGGATCTCCTTGCAGTCCAAGGGACTCTCAAGAGTCTTCTCCAACACCACAGTTCAAAAGCATCAATTCTTCGGTGCTCAGCTTTCTTCACAGTCCAACTCTCACATCCATACCTGACTGCTAGAAAAACCATAGCCTTGACTAGACGGACATTTGCTGGCAAAGTAATGTCTCTGCTTTTGAATATGCTATCTAGGTTGGTCATAACTTTCCTTCCAAGGAGTAAGCATCTTTTAATTTAATGGCTTCAAGAGTCTTCTCCAACACCACAGTTCAAAAGCATCAATTCTTCGGTGCTCAGCTTTCTTCACAGTCCAACTCTCACATCCATACCTGACTGCTAGAAAAACCATAGCCTTGACTAGACGGACATTTGCTGGCAAAGTAATGTCTCTGCTTTTGAATATGCTATCTAGGTTGGTCATAACTTTCCTTCCAAGGAGTAAGCATCTTTTAATTTAATGGCTTCAGTCACCATCTGCAGTGATTTTGGAGCCCCCCCAAATTAAGTCTGACACTGTTTCCATTGTTTCCCCATCTATTTCCCATAAAGTGATGGGACCAGATGCCATGATCTTCATTTTCTGAATGTTGAGCTTTAAGCCAACTTTTTCACTCTCCTCTTTCACTTTCATCAAGAGGCTTTTTAGTTCCTCTTCATTTTCTGCCATAAGGGTGGTGTCATCTGCATATCTGAGGTTATTGATATTTCTCCCGGCAATCTTGATTCCAGCTTGTGCTTCTTCCAGCCCAGCATTTCTCATGATGTACTCTGCATCTAAGTTAAATAAGCAGGGTGACAATATACAGCCTTGACGTACTCTTTTTCCTATTTGGAACCAGTCTATTGTTCCATGTCCAGTTCTAACTGTTGCTTCCTCACCTGCATATAAGTTTCTCAAGAGGCAGATCAGGTGGTCTGGTATTCCCATCTTTTTCAGAATTTTCCACAGTTTATTGCGATCCACCCAGTCAAAGGCTTTGGCATAGTCAATAAAGCAGAAATAGATGTTTTTCTGGAAAACTAAGCCTAGGGGATATTAAATAGTGAGCACACAAAGGAAAACACTTGAATACAAGACCCAGCATCACCCAACCACCAGTAGCACCCTGTGCTGCTGCTAAGTCTCTTCAGTTGTGTCCGACTCTGTGTGACTCAATAGATGGCAGCCCACCAGGCTCCCTCATCCCTGGGATTCTCCAGGCAAGAACACTGGAGTGGGTTGCCATTTCCTTCTCCAATACATGAAAGTGAACAGTGAAAGTGAAGTCGTTCAGTCATGTCTGACTCTTAGCGACCCCATGAACTGCAGCCTACCAGGCTCCTCCATTTGTGGGATTTTCCAGGCAAGAGTACTGGAGTGGGTAGCCATCTAAACAACAAACAAAACAAGAATACAAACCCAGTCATCAGCAGACAGGATTACCACCTCACTCAGGCTTGTCCATCAGAGGAAAAACAAACAAACAAAAACTCAGCACAAGTCTCACCCTATAGGAAGCTTACACAAACCGCTGGACCAACCTTAGGAGGGCAGAATCTGAAAGGAAGAAAGAGTTCAATCTTCTTCAAGGAAAGAATTCAACTTTCCTTGAAACCTGGGAGAGTCAAGTGAAGTGAAATGAAGTGAAGTCGCTCAGTCATGTCTGACTCTTTGCGACCCTGTGGACTGTAGCCTACCAGGCCCCTCCATCCATGGGATTCTCCAGGCAAGAGTACTGGAGTGGGTTGCCATTTCTTTCTCCAGGGGATCGTCCCAACTCAGGGGGATCGAACCTGGGTCTCCTGCATTGGAGGCAGACGCTTTAACCTCTGAGCCACCAGACGAAAAGGAGACCTCAAACCAAATAAATTAAAAACAATAATGAAGCAGAAAAATACTACACAAATGAAGGAACAAACTAGAAACACAGAAGTCCAAATGAATGAAGAGGAAATAGGCAAACTCCCTGAAAAGGAATCAGAATAATGATATAGTAAAGATGATCAAAAACTTTGAAAACAAAATGGAGAAAATGCAAGAATCAATTAACAAAAACTTAGAAGAATTAAATAATAAGCATACAAAGATAAACAACACAATACTGAAATTAAAAATACTCTAAAAGGAATCAATAGCAGAATATCTGAAGCAGAAGAATGTATCAGTGAGCTGGAAGATAAAATGGTAGAAATAATTTCTGAATAAAGTAAAAAGAAAGAAAAGAACTGAGGATAGTGTCAGAGACCTCTGTGACAATATCAATATGTCCATTGACAGATATAGATACAGAATTATGGTACATATACACAATGGAATATTACTCAGCCATAAAAAGGAATGCCTTTGAGTCAGTTCTAATGGGGTGGATGAACCTAGAACCTATTATACAGTGTGAAGTGAGTCAGAAAGAGAAAGATAAATACTGTATACTAAAGCATGAATATGGAATCTAGAAAAATGGTACTGAAGAATTTATTTATAGGGCAACAATGGAGAAACACATAGAGAATAGATTTATGGACATGGGGAGAGGGTGAGATGCATGGAAAGAGTAACATTAAAATGTGCATTACCATATGTAAATTAAATAGTCAACAGGAATTTGCTGTATGGCCCAAGAAACTCAAACAGGAGCTCTGTATCAACCCAGAGGAGTGGTATGGGAAAGGAGATTGGAGGGATGTTCAAAAGGGAGGGGGCATATGTATACTTATGGCTGATTCATGTTGAGGTCTGACAGAAAACAACAAAATCCTTTAAAGCAATTGTCCTTCAATAAAAAGTTAATAAATTAATATAATTTAGAAAAAAAAAGTGTGTGAGACTGCATTGCAAGGTTAGGTCATTCCTCCCACCCCTCCCCATACTACTGTTGAGCAAGTAGATGGTCCAGGCCCCAGAAACATCAATATAAAAGGAAAAATAGGGACTTCCCTTGTGGTCCAGTGGCTCAGACTCTTCAGTCCCAATGCAGGGCACCCATATTCAATTCCAGGTAAGGGAACTAGATCCCACATGCCACAACTAAAATATCCTGCATTCCACAACTAAGATCTGGCACACCAAATAAAGAAATAAATATTTTTCAAAAAGAACAACAGAACCAGCACATGGTCTAAACTATGGTATTACAGGAAAGTTACAAAAGAATATAAGCAACAAAAATTGGTTGAAAATTAAACATCAGAAAAGGCATTTCAAAGAAACCTACAGAAGAAAATTTCAAAGAAAATAAATTCCATATAAAGTTAACTTGAACTCTAAGGGAAAGAATAAAAGCTCAAAGAAGACAAAGAAACCAAAGGAGAGATAATAAGATAATTTGACAGATGATAAATGGAAGCAAAAAATGAAATAAAATCATTATAGAAATAAAAACCACATAAAAAGCACCTAAAATTAGAAGACAGTTTTGAAAATACAATCAAAGAGAATTGGATTAAGAAGATAAAAGATGCATGTAATTAGAGTCAATGATAGATCAGGAAGAGACATATGGGGGATCATGGTACTTATGTTAATATTGAAGGAAATGTAACAGAGGAAAAACTTTTTCCAATTTTCCTCAACAATGTCTACAAAATTTTATTGAAAATAAATTGGACTCCAAGTCGCCAAGATTTATTATAAGTCAGACCTTATGAGAGAATGAAGAATATAATAGATATAAAGTAATTCTGAGAACTGTTTTTAAATTTTTTTTTTACTTTCTAGAATTTTTTTTAATTTTACTAAAAACAAAAATTAATTAAAATAAATATCTCAGGAGATTTATTGTGTAATAAAGAAATTGGATATGTCTAAATGACTGAGAGAATTGAATTATAGAATACAACGTAAATATTCTTAAAGAAGGTAGATTATTAAGTAAGGATGTGACTGGGAAACATGTCAATTTATACAAATTTCACAGTGGTAATTCAGTACATGCCATCTGAAAATCAAGAAATTGACTTAAGTATATATGCAAATTTGGAGAATTAACCACCAAACGCTTACATACAAATTATAAATTTTTTAATAAGGAAAAATAGATTAAATTTTAAAATCTAACTCTTTGACTGTATGACATTGATAAAGCATGACTCAGAACTCAAAAGGGATTAAAGACTTAAAATAAGGCTGAACACTATGAAACTCAAAGGAAAACATAGGCAGAACACTATTTGATATGAATCACAGCAAGATGTTTTTTGACTCATCTCCTACAGTAATGAAAATTAAAATAAAAATAAACAAATGGGACCTAATTAAACTTAAAAGCTTTGCACAGCAAAGGAAACTATAAATAAGACCAAAAAAGGCAGGGGTGGGGGGTGGGGGGTGGAATATTTGCAAATGCGACAACTGACAGAGGATTAATCTCCAAAATATACAAATAGCTTATGCAGCTCAATACCAAAAAAAAAAAGAAAAGAAAGAAAGAGGCAAAAGACCTGACTAGACATTTCTCCAAAGAAGACATACAGATGGCCAAGAGGCACATGAAAAGATGTTCAACATCACTAATTGTTAGAAAACATGTAAATCAAAACTTCAAGGAGGTATCACCTCACACCAATCAGAATGGATGGCTATCATCAAAAAATCTGTAAGCAGTAAGTACTGGAGAGGGTGTGAATAAAAGGGAATCCTGTTACACTGTGGGTGGGAATGTAAATTGATGCAGCCACTTCCGAGAACAATATGGAGGTTTCTTAGAAAACTAAAAGTAGAACTACCATATGACTCAACAAACCTACTCCTGGCCATATACCCAGAGAAAACCATAAATACAAAAGATACATGCACCCCAATGTTCACTGCAGCCCTATTTATTATAGCCAGGCCATGGAAGCAACTAAATGTCCAGCAACAGAAGAATGGATAAAGAAGATGCGGCACATATATACAACAAAATATTTGCACATATATACAATGGACTATTACTTGGCCATAAAAGGGAAAGAAATTGTGCCATTTGCAGAGATGTGGATGGGCCTAGAGACTGTCATATAGCATAAATTAACTCAGAAAGAGAAAAACAAATGTTGTATATCAACACATATCTGTAGAATCTAGAAAAATGATATAGATGAACTTATTTGCAAAGAGAACAAATGTATGGACACCAAGGGGGAGGATAAGAGGAGAGTGGTATAAACTGGGAGATTGGGGTTGGCATATATACACTACTATGTGTAAAATAGATAACTAGTGAGGACGTACTGTATAGCACAAAGAACTCTATTCAATGCTCTTTGGTGACAAAGAGGGGATATATGTATGGGTACAATTGATTCACCTTGCTATACAGCAGAAACTAACACAACATTGTAAAGCAACTAAGTGAAAGTGAAAGTCACTCAGTCATGTCTGACTCTTTGTAACCCCATGGACGATACAGTCAATGGAATTCTCCAGGCAAGAATACTGGAGTGGGTAGCCTTTCCCTTCTCCAGGGGATCTTCCCAACCCAGGAATCAAACCGGGATCTCTTACATTCCAGGCAGATTCTTCACCAACTGAGCTATCAGGGAAGTATAAAGCAACTAAACTCCAATAAAAAATAACTCCAATAAAAAAATTTTTAAACATGACAGAATGTTTTTTAAAAAGAGATAAGCAAAGACTTACCAAGAAAATTCAAACAAAAATGAAACAGTCTCTGAAATATTGACTCATAATGGGTGAATTCAAGGGGGAAATCATTACACTAGAAAAGGAAGAGATCTTTAAAATGAATCCAAAGCAAAACGCTTGAAACTTTTACCCTTAGCTAACATAGCATCAAATCTCATTTTAAAAAAAATGGCATACAAGTTAGAAATAAACAGTAAGAAGTACAGTAGGAGAAATACTTACCCAGCTTTCTGAATCTCTGCAAACAAAGTAGACAAAAGTATAATAAATAAAGATACATAAAATATTTAAATATTATAATATAACAGACTTAATAGATAACTGCATTTTAAAAACTTGAAAAAGATTGTATCTCTCCTTGGTTCAAAAATCTCCATTGTCTTTACAAACTCATTATTGTGATTCCTGCCTGTCTATCTGACCTATCTCCAGCCATGGTCCTCTTCACTCACTCTATGCTGCTCAGATGGACCTTCGTGTTGCTCTCCCCAAATACCCAAGTCTTCGAACCTCCAGTTCTATTTCTCTGCCAGGCATGCTCTTCTCTCATGAATAACTGCTCCTTCACTTACTTCACACAAGTCCCTGCTCAAATGTCACCACTCCAGAAGGCCTTTGCCAAGGACCCTCTAACATGGTGCTCTCTCATCGCCTCAGGCTAGTCATTCTCTATCTCCTTACATGATTGACTTTTCTTCAAAGTATCTATCAGAAATGAAAATGCATCTGTATGTATTTGCTTGATTACTTTCTATCTCCTTTACTAGAACAAAAGCTCCTCAAACGCTACTCAAAAATTTACTTTGTCTTACTCACTCTACCATTCCTAGTGCTTTGGATGGAATCTGGACATATAAATACTTATATTTAAAATTAATAATTATGCATTTACTTATCATGTATTGAGTGAATGAATGATTTACTGATTTCTGTATCTCCCAAAAACAGAACACATGTTTTTTTCAAGCTCAGGGGATGTGTACAAAAACTGATTACATATTTTGCCACAGAAGAAATCACAATACCTTACCCAAAGTGTAAATAATACAGAAACCATTCACTGGCCATAATACAAGAAAACTAACAGTTAAGTAACAAATGAAACAAAAAGAAAAATCCAGCCACTTGAAAATATTGAAATTCGAAAGTTAAGATTATAGTATATCTGGAAAGTCACAGCTATAAATGCCCTATACATTGAGACCAATTAAACACAGAAATAGCAAAGTTCTAATAGAACAATAATAGTCTAAAATGTATTTCTAAGCAAGGAAAAGTAAAAACTAACTCAACTAAAGTTAGAAAAAGAACCAAGAAATTTTAAGATTGAAGAAAATAATAAAAATTCAATAGGCAAAATATAGATTCAGTTCAGTTCAGTCACTCCGTCGTGTCCAACTCTTTGCGACCCCATGAATCGCAGCACGCCAGGCCTCCCTGTCCATCACCATCTCTCAGAGTTCACTCAGACTCACGTCCATCGAGTCCGTGATGCCATCCAGCCATCTCATCTTCGGTCATCCCCTTCTCCTCCTGCCCTCAATCCCTCCCAGCATCCAAGTCTTCTCCAATGAGTCAACTCTTCACATGAGGTGGCCAAAGTACTGGAGCTTCAGCTTTAGCATCATTCCTTCCAAAGAAATCCCAAGGCTGATCTCCTTCAGAATGGACTGGTTGGATCTCCTTGCAGTCCAAGGGACTCTCAAGAGTCTTCTCCAACACCACAGTTCAAAAGCATCAATTCTTCAGTGCTCAGCCTTAGGCAAGAAAATATATTCAAGAGCTGATTCCTTCAAAAATCAAATAAAAGAAAAACATTTAAGTAGGTAAACTAATCAAGATGTTTAAAAAGAGGCATAAAATTTTAGGACATAAACAGAAAATAAATTGAATTACAAGAGGATATATTGTCTGTACCATGCAATACATTTGAAATGTGGATAAAATTATAGTCCAGATGGTATGAATTTTATCAAACCTTCAAAAAAACATAGTTCTGAGGCTAAATATTCCAGGGCATGAAAAAGAAGGCAAATTTTAAAACTCATTACAACAAATAACACTGCTACAAAAGCACAATATACAGAATAGATAGACAGGTAATTTCTATACATAAATATAATACTGCAGGCCAAGCTAATCATCTGTGTACCATATCATAGATCAACCTAATTTTCAAATACAATAAAAAATTCAAAACACAGTAGGACAAAATACCACATTACCAATAGTAAAAAGGGAAGAAAAACTAAAACTAAGCTTAATAAGAACCTTACAAGACTAATAAGAAGAAAATTTGATGTCAGTTCTCCCTCCAATTAATCTATGAAATCAATGTAAACCTATTGATTTGTTTGCAATCTCTCTTAAAAGTGAACAAGATCATCTAGAAAAATGAAAAAAGAAAAAATCATGAAAAAAAGAGCAATGAGGGGAAACTAGCCCCACTAGGTAGTTAACATGCTTTAAAGCAATTGCCATTGAAAATTATTCAGTATTAGCAAAGAAAAATATATGCAGAGGAAAGGGGCAAAATGGATAATATGAAAATAAAGCTAAATATACTGATTATATAATTTTTAGTTGAAACCAATTAATTCATTTTAACATGAAATTACTTCACTAGGGAAATAATAAATTATTCAATAAGTAAGCTATGACACACTAGCCATTTACAAAAGATAATTAAAATAGTTTCCTGTCTCATTCTTTTCTACAAAATACATTCTAGATGCTTCAAAGACTTAAAAAGAATTAAAATGTAAAATAACAAAAATAAAATTTGAGTGAATATTTTTATAAACATAGAATGAGAAAAACCTTTCTATGCATCAAACAGAACTCCAGAAACTCTAAAAGAATTTTATAAATGTTGGTATATAAAATCAGTGTGCAAAAATAATCATTGACAAGTCAAAATGCAAAGAAAAACCAAAAGTATTTTCAGACTATGTGAGAGAATGATGAATCATTTCCTTAATACATAAAAAAGTTCTGAAAAATCAATAGAGAAAAATAAGCAATCTATGAGAAGATTAGTCACAAGGATATGAACTAACATTTCAGAAAAAAAAAAGAACTTAAATGGGAAACAAACACAGAGAAAGATCCTCAACCTCATTCTTGATTAAAGATATACAAATACAGCAATGGGATACCATTGTTTGCTATCAGATATTGTGGTAATTTAGTCAGTCAGTCATGTCAGACTCCTTGCAACCCCATGGACTATAGTCTGCCAGGCTCCTCTGTTCATGGAATTCTCCAGGCAAGAAAATTGAGTGGGCAACCATTCCCTTTTCCAGGGGATCCTCCCGATCCAGGGATTGAGACTGCATCTCCTGCATTGCAGGTAGATTCTTTACTGTCTGAACCACCAGTGAAGCCCTGGCAAAGAACCTCCCCGCCAATGCAGGAGACAGAAAAGATGTGGGTTTGATCCCTGGGTCAGAAAGATTCCTTGAGGAGGGCAAGGCAACCCACTCCAGTATTCTTGCCTGGAGAATCCCATGAAAAAAGGAGTTGGGGCTAGGGTACATAGGGTTGCAAAGAGTTGGACACAACTGAAGAAACAGCATACAATGGAATTTACAACTCCATTGAGGGACTTAAGCAGTTCTTTTCTCACACTTTTAGAGAGAAGACACTGATATATCCTCTTAAGGACAATTTGGAAATATGTGATAATGTTTAATATACACATGTTTTTCGTTTGGCAAAAACATCCTACACGAAAGAATATTTCCCTCTAGTTATACTTGCATGAGTGTGCAAATGTATGTACAAGGAGATTAATTGTAGCATTGTTTGTTTTAGCATGCATGCATGTGTGGGTTTGATCCCTGGGTCAGAAAGATTCCTTGAGGAGGGCAAGGCAACCCACTCCAGTATTCTTGCCTGGAGAATCCCATGAAAAAAGGAGTTGGGGCTAGGGTACATAGGGTTGCAAAGAGTTGGACACAACTGAAGAAACAGCATACAATGGAATTTACAACTCCATTGAGGGACTTAAGCAGTTCTTTTCTCACACTTTTAGAGAGAAGACACTGATATATCCTCTTAAGGACAATTTGGAAATATGTGATAATGTTTAATATACACATGTTTTTCGTTTGGCAAAAACATCCTACACGAAAGAATATTTCCCTCTAGTTATACTTGCATGAGTGTGCAAATGTATGTACAAGGAGATTAATTGTAGCATTGTTTGTTTTAGCATGCATGCATGCACACACAAACACACAAACATACACACAGGAGGAAAACTTCAGTTCAGTTCAGTCACTCAGTCATGTCTAACTCTTGTGATCCCACGGACTGCAGCATGCCAGGCCTCCCTGTCCATCACCAACTCCCAGAGCTTACTCAAACTCATGTCCATTGAGTCGGTGATGCCATCCAACCATCTCATCCTCTATCATCCCCTTCTCCTCCTACCCTCAATCTTTCCCAGCATCAGGGTCTTTTCAAATAGTCAGCTCTTTGCATCAGGTGGCCAAAGTATTGGAATTTCAGCTTCAGCATCAGTCATTCCAATGAATATTCAGAACTGATTTCCTTTAGGATGGACTGGTTGGATCTCCTTGCAGTCCAAGGGACTCTCAAGAGTCTTCTCCAACACCACATTCAAAAACATCAATTCTTTGATGCTCAGCTTTCTTTATAGTACAACTCTCACATCCATACATGACTACTGGAAAAATCTTGTAGCCTTGACTAGATGGACCTTTGTTGGCAAAGTAATGTCTCTGCTTTTTAATATGTTGTCTAGGTTGGTCATAACTTTTCTTCTAAGGAGTAAGCATCTTTTAACTTCATGGCTGCAGTCACCATCTGCAGTGATTTTGGAGCCCCCCAAAATAAAATCAGCCACTGTTTCCACTGTTTCCCCATCTATTTCCCATGAAGTAATGGGACAAGATGCCATGATCTTAGCTTTCTGAATGTTGAGCTTTAAGCCAACATTTTCACTCTCTTCTTTCACTTTCATCAAGAGGCTCTTTAGTTCTTCTTCTAAGCAAGGAGGAAAACTTAAATGTGTATTAATAGAGGTTGGCTAAAGACTTACTATAAAACACAAAATAGAATGATGTACCATCCTTTAAAAAAAGCTAAATCTAATGCACTGATTTGGAAAGATAAGATACACAAGATATTCAGGCAAGTAGAAAAGGTAATGTATAAAGCAGTATGCATTACTCATTTGACTCATAATCAGAAGCATTCTGATTCTGATATACAGTTTGTATGCTATATAATATACAGCATTGTGTATACACAGAGGTCAATGATATTATAGACACATTTAAAATCATATTAATTGAAAGAGTTAATATTTAAACTCCAGGGCATGGGAACAGGAGTCAGAGAAAGATTTTTTTAATTGTATTTATATTTTAATTGGTGGAAAATCACTTTATAATTCTGTGTTGTTTCTGCCATACAACAATGCAATATATGTATAATTGTATACATATCCCTCCCTCTTGAGCTCCTCCCCTCCACCGGCTCACCCTTCTAGGTCATGACAGAGCACCAGACAGGGCTCCCTGTGTTATTGATCAGTTTCCCACATGATGGTATATGTATGTCAATGCTACTTTTTCAATTCATCCCACCCTCAACTTTCCCCACTGTATCCACCATTCCACTCTCTATTGGATTATCAGTACCATTTTTCCAGATTTCATTTATGTGAGTTAGTATGCAATACTTGTCTTTCTCTTTCTGACTTACTTCACTATGTATGAGAGGCTCTATGTTCATCTGCCTAATTACAACTGACTTAAACTTGTTCCTTTTTATGGCTGAGTAATATCCCATTGTATAAATATACCACAACATCCACTCATCTGTTGAGGGACATCTAGTTTGCTTCCATGTACTGGCTATTGTAACATTGCTGCAGTGAACATTGGGGTACATGTGTCCTTTAGAACTGTGGTTTTCAGAATATATGCCAAATAGTGTGATTGCTGGGTATTATGGTAGTTTTATTCCTCATTTTTAAAGCAATATCCATTCTGTTTTCCATAATGGCTGTATCAGTTTACATTCCCACCATCAATGCAGGAGGGTTCCTTTTTCTCCACATCCTCTCCAGCATTTATCATTTGTAGATTTTTTGATGATAGCCAAGATAGATAGATAGATGGATAGATAGATAGATAGATTCTGACTGATGTGAAGTGATTCCTCATTGTAGTTTTGATTTATAGTTCTCTAATAATGAGTGGTGTTGAGCATCTTTTCATGTGTTTGTTGGCCACCCATATGTTTTCTTTGGAGAAATGCTTGTTTAAGTCTTCTGTACATTTTTTAATTAGGTTGTTTGTTTCTGATATTGAGCTGCATGAGCTACTTTTATATTTTGGAGATTAACCCTTTGTCAGTTGCTTTGTTTATAATTACATTATCCCATTCTGAGGATTTACTTTTAATATTATTTATAGTTTCTTGTATGAAGGTAAAGAAGCAACAGTGAGAACTAGACATGGAACAACAGACTGGCTCCAATTGAGAAAGGAGTACATGGAGGCTGTATATTTCATCACCCTGCTTATTTAACTTATATCCAGAGTACATCATGTGAAATGCTGAGCTGGATGAATCACAAGCTAAAACCAAGATGGCCAGGAGAAATATCAATAACCTCAGATATGCTGAAACTCTACCCTTGTGGCAGAAAGCAAAGAAGTACTAAAGAGCTTCTTGATGAAAGTGAAAGAGGAGAGTGAAAAAGTTGTCTTAAAACTCAACATTCAAAAAACTAAGATTATGGCATCCTGTCTCATCACTTCATGGCAAATAGATGGGGAAACAATGGAAACAGTGACAGACTTTATTTTTTTGAGCTCCAAAATCACTGAAGCCATGAAATTAAAAGACACCTGTGCTATGGAAGAAAAGCTATGACAAACCTAGACAATATGTTAAAAAGTAGAGACATTACTTTGCCATAAAAGGTCCGTCTAGTCAAAGTTATGGTTTTTCCAGTAGTCTTGTATGGATGTGAGAGTTGGACTATAAATAAAGCTGAACACTGAAGAATTGATGTTTTTGTACTGTGCTGTTGGAGAAGACTTTTGAGGGTCCCTTGGACTGCAAAAAGATACAACCAGTCCATCCTAAGGCAAATCAGTCCTGAATATTCATTGGAAGGACTGATGTTGAAGCTGAAACTCCAGTACTTTGGCCACTTGATGTGAAGAGCTGACTAACTGGAAAAGACCCTGATGCTGGGAAAGATTGAAGGTGGGAGAAGAACGGGACAACAGAGGATGAGATGGTTGGATGGCATAACCTACTCGGTGGACATGAGTTTGAGTAAGCTCTGGGAGTTGGTGATGGACAGAGTAGCCTAGCATGCTGCTATCCATGGGGTCGCAAAGAGTCAGACACAACTGAGCAACTGAACTGAACTGAACTGATAGTTTCCTTTCCTGTGCAAAAGCTTTTAAGTTTTATTAGGTCACATTTGTTCATTTTTTGTTTTATTTTCATTAATCTAGTAGTCAGAAGGAATCTTCTTGCAATTTTGTCTATATAAACATACTGCCTATGTTTTCTGCTAAGAACTTTATAGTTTCTGGCCTTACATTTGTCTTTAATCCATTTTGAGTTTATTATTGTATATGGTGTTTGGAAGTGTTCTAATTTCATTCTTTCACATGCAGCTGTCCAGGTTTCCCAGCAACACTTACTGAAGAGGGTCTATTTTTTCCATTTTCTATTCTTGCCTCCTTTATCAAAGATAAGTTGCCTGTATGTGTGTAGCTTTATCTCTGGGCTTTCTATCTTGTTCTACTGATCTATATTTCTGTTTTTGTGCCAGTACCATACTGTCTTGATGACTGTAGCTTTCTAGTATAGTTTGAAGTCAGAGAGGTTGATTCCATCAGCTCCTTTTTTTCTTTCTCAAGATTGTTTTGGTTATTTGAGGTCTTTTGTGTTTCCACACAAATTGTGAAACTTTTTGTTCTAGTTCTGTGAAAAATGCCACTGGTAATTTGATAGGGATTGCATTGAATCTGTAGATTGCTTTGATTAGTACAATCATTTTGACAGTATTCATTCTTCCAGCCTGAGAATTTGGCATATACCTCTCTGTGTCATTGATTTCTTTCATCAGTGTCACAGTTTTCTGCATACAGGTCTTTCGTCTCTTTAGGTAGGTTTATTCCTGGGTATTTTATTCTTTTTGCAATGGTGAATGGGATTGGTTTCCTTAATTTCTCTGAGAAAGACATACCTTTGCTTTCCATTTTAAACTTATCATGCACTATTTGAATTTTTATTATGTGTAAGATTTACTACTTTATAATCATAAAACAAATTTAAATAACAAAAACACTTTTTAATTAACTCAATTCTAAAAGGCATGGTCTCAAAGATCAAATGATGTTTTATTACTCTACGTATTTAAATTAATTTCTTTTTCTTTCCAATTATTTTGACAGAAAAATAATTTATATTGTCAGAACAAACACAGGAAGACTATTAAGAATACAATTAAAATGTTTTGTGAATTCTCAGTTTATACAAAAAAATATTTCAAATACCACTTGTGCCAATTAAAGAGTTTCCATGATGAAGGTAATACTTGGATTCAAGTCCTAATTTCCCTTTCAACTTTTTATACCTGTAGGTGAGTCAAATTTTCAGTAATTGTATTTGTCTTTATAATATAACCATATGCAGAATACCTCAGAAGTCCATGAAACACATTTACACTTTGCAAAACACTTTGAGTACTTAAAAAAAAAAAAAAAAACTAATGTGTAACAACTCTACAAGAGGACTATTAATACTTTCTCCACATTTTAGTAAATTATTTGGAAGTTTTCTTTATCATAGTACAACCTACCTTACCAATAAGGCTACTTTCTCTTTTCCTCTTTCCACAGGTTCTTATAATGCCTTTTTATGTTGCCAAACTCCTGCTGATTCTAATCAGGACAGCGTTTAGTTTTAGGAGCTTGTTACTGATAATATTTCTCAGACATTGCTTTTTCAGTTTGAAGCCATTTCTTCCATCTCCTACTAGTGACGCTAAATTATGCCCCAGGGATATGTTTCTAATAATGCCTCATTCTTCTTTCCCAAACATCTATAACACTTGCAATGCAATAGCAATTTTCAAACAATAAAAAGTAAATACGAGGAATTCAACTCTTCCTTGGTTTGCAGAGAACTTCGGCTGAATGGGAGTTATTGCAAAATGTATTCCCTCTAGGAAGTAGCTTCAGTTTATAGCTAACATCCCCTTATAATCATGCATTGTTGTAACACCAAAAATACTCAAGAATCCCAACTATAAAACAGAGCCATCTTTCCATAAATTTCAGGTCAATGTTTCATTTCATCAGAAGTTTTTGGTTTTAAATTGTCAATAAGTGTTAATAAATCTCAACATGTGGATTGTTCTATTATTCTAATAGAGGTATTTGGTTCCAGTGTGAAAATTTGCCCCAACCTGATCTTCATACTTCCTTTGATGAGCTGTTCTAAAATCCCACTGATTCCAAAGACATGTCTCTTTATTGAACAGATGTGTATCAGTGGGAATTAGGCAGACTCTCTGAGACCTATTATCAGGAATAAATTTTTCTCTAGGAAACATCACACCATGAACACTTCTATTCCAGGAAAATTTTTCCCACAAATGAATCTTTGTAACTGCCTGTAGGGGAGAAGATTGTTTCAATTGATGAAACTTGGATAAAGAAATTGTCTAGAACAAAGGAAAACTATGACCATATCCTCACCACAGCAGGCAATTTTGAAAAAGTTAATGGAAAGGCTGGAAACAGATACAAAGAAGAAATTTCCAAGGTGAGCCATCTGGGATTCCTGCAAAGTANGGTTCTTATAATGCCTTTTTATGTTGCCAAACTCCTGCTGATTCTAATCAGGACAGCGTTTAGTTTTAGGAGCTTGTTACTGATAATATTTCTCAGACATTGCTTTTCCAGTTTGAAGCCATTTCTTCCATCTCCTACTAGTGACGCTAAATTATGCCCCAGGGATATGTTTCTAATAATGCCTCATTCTTCTTTCCCAAACATCTATAACACTTGCAATGCAATAGCAATTTTCAAACAATAAAAAGTAAATACGAGGAATTCAACTCTTCCTTGGTTTGCAGAGAACTTCGGCTGAATGGGAGTTATTGCAAAATGTATTCCCTCTAGGAAGCAGCTTCAGTTTATAGCTAACATCCCCTTATAATCATGCATTGTTGTAACACCAAAAATACTCAAGAATCCCAACTATAAAACAGAGCCATCTTTCCATAAATTTCAGGTCAATGTTTCATTTCATCAGAAGTTTTTGGTTTTAAATTGTCAATAAGTGTTAATAAATCTCAACATGTGGATTGTTCTATTATTCTAATAGAGGTATTTGGTTCCAGTGTGAAAATTTGCCCCAACCTGATCTTCATACTTCCTTTGATGAGCTGTTCTAAAATCCCACTGATTCCAAAGACATGTCTCTTTATTGAACAGATGTGTATCAGTGGGAATTAGGCAGACTCTCTGAGACCTATTATCAGGAATAAATTTTTCTCTAGGAAACATCACACCATGAACACTTCTATTCCAGGAAAATTTTTCCCACAAATGAATCTTTGTAACTGCCTGTAGGGGAGAAGATTGTTTCAATTGATGAAACTTGGATAAAGAAATTGTCTAGAACAAAGGAAAACTATGACCATATCCTCACCACAGCAGGCAATTTTGAAAAAGTTAATGGAAAGGCTGGAAACAGATACAAAGAAGAAATTTCCAAGGTGAGCCATCTGGGATTCCTGCAAAGTATACAAGATTGAAGAAATTATCTAAATCCTTTCCTTTGTGAGTTTATGACAGTGATAAAGGAAGAGTTTTAGGAATATCCTGTCTTGCTTAAATTGCAAGCCAGACTGAAGTGGAATGTTGTGGGACTCTGAGTGCCTGTGTTCCCAGTGAACTGGGAAGCAGCAATGATAGCATTGACCACACTCAGGCAGAGGCAAGTTAGAAAAGTGGAGGCACGGGGAAGAACCATGCCAAAAGTGGAAATGAAGCCCAGAAAAGTTGTCTTCCATCTATGGAATGCCTCCTACTTCACAAGTGCTTTCCTGCTTATTTTCTCACAACAATCCTATGTGGTATTAGAACAGGAATAATGCCCTTTCTGTCAAGAGAAGCCTAAGACGAATCTAAGACTTACCCAGAAATTCTAACTTCCATGTCACAATTATTGGACCTAATCTTGGGGTAGAGGCAGGGTGGAATTTAAAAACCAGAACATAGCTCTTACTATTCTTACAACCAAATCTTGTGCTACACAGATACACTGCAATGCAACAAACTGCTAGGAGCACAGCAGGTGCTTCATAAATATTTCAATGAATGTTGAATAAATAAATGAATGAGTGAATGAAATTAATGAATGAATTCGTGTTCAGTTTTTTATAGCTGTATTTTTTTAAGCTTCATTTTTCACAACTTTCTGCCCCAATTCTCCGTAAGACTTTTGAAGGGATGAATTATGTCCTTGTTACCTTTGTAGTTCCCGTGGAAGCCCAGGATCCAACTCAACTCACAATCTTCTCTGGTCTGGCCTACATGGTAAGCAGTCAAAACTGGGATTGAGAACCTTAGTTCACAAACCTGATCATCACCAGTCCACACACATCCCTGATCACATTACTCTCTTTATTTATATGTATAAGTATCCCTAAACTACATATATTAATTTTATGGCTATATATTTGTACTAATAAATGAGATGTCATGCTACATACTTCATTCTGTTTTATATCTTTTTCTTTTCTGTTTTACATCTTTACTTAACATGTTTAGAGTATACAGTTCATTGCCTTAACTAAAGTGTGTGTTTTTCATCATATATATTTAAACATATATAAAACATTTTTGTGACCTCATGGACTATACAGTCCATGGAATTCCTCAAGCCAGAATATTGGAGTGAATAGCCTTTCCCTTCTCCAGGGGACCTTCCTGACCCAGGAATCGAACTGGGGTCTCCTGCATTGTAGGCAGATTCTTTACAAACTAACCTATCAAGGAAGCCCATATATATTTAAATGTATTTATTTATACATAATAGACATTTAATTTGTTTCCAATCTTTGCTACACCAACAATACTGTGATGACTATCCTCATATAGATCTATTTCTGTACATGCACAACTCATTTTTGTTATTTGAATTAATTTCAAATAATTAAATAAAAATAATAACTTTTGCACAGAAATCTATATTTTCACCTTATTTGGAAAAATTTGAAAACTGTGAACTTTTATTCCCTCTGAGAAATATTGGCTGACACTGAACAGGAGCTACGTGTTGGGCAGGCACTCTCCAGGTTTCCATCTGCCACCACTCCATGTTGTCTCCTGACACCCCTCCACTTCTCTATGTTATTTTCCTATTGCTGATACAACAAATTGCCACAAGCTTAGTGGTTTAAAACAACACAAACTTATTATCTCATGGTTCTAGAGGTCAGAAGTCTAAAATGGGTCTCATTGGGTTAAAACAAGGTATCAGAGGCTGTATTCCTTTCTGAAGGCTGTAGAAAATAATCTGTTTTCCTGTCTTTTCCAGCTTCTACAGTCTTTCCTTGGCTACTGGTCACCTTCCATCTTCAAAGCCAGCAATGGCTTNTATGGAATTTAGAAAGATGGTAATGATAACCCTGTATGCGAGACAGCAAAAGAGACATAGATGTATAGAACAGACTTTTGGACTCTGTGGGAGAGGGAGAAGATGGGATGATTTGGGAGAATGGCATTGAAACATGTATACTATCATGTAAGAAATGAATCACTAGTCCAGGTTCGATACAGGATACAGGATGCAGTAGCTTTGAATTAGATCATCTTTACCTGTTTAACTTTGGTGCAATTTTGCTCTGACAATAGATCAACAAGGAGACAAGAAAGGAGGATCTCTCCAAGCACAGAGCAAAGCATTGATCAAGGCATGGAAGCATTAATTCTGCTATGTATTGGGGGAGATCTACCCATATTTGCTATGTATGTGATGCTATAGTCCTCTCTGCCCACACTCTGCCTTTTGTGCACTTATATATGAGAATTTTCCACCTTCATCCTGGTGGCTCAGATGGTAAAGAATCTGCCTGCAATGTGGGAGAACTGGGTTCGATCCCTGGGTCCAGAAGATCCCTTGGAGAAGAGAATGGCTGCCCGCTCCAGTATTTTGCCTGGAGAATTCCATGGACAAAGGACCCAGATGAACTACAGTCCATAGGATTGCAAAGAGTTGGATACAACTGAGAGACTAACAAACACACACCATCAATAGGGCTAGGACACAGGTGCACTTGTGAGAATCCCACCCATTATCTTCGACTCTCTCCCTCCCAGCCTGGAGGAATCTTATCCAAGACTTACGTCTCTAGTCCTCTCTTATTACTATTTCCCTCTGCTCCCTTCCTCCATATTCACTCCTAGGTTAGTAGTTTTGAATACAAACCACTCTGCCTTCTTCCTATCCTGGGGCAAGAAAGTAGTCTGTCTAACTGTCTGAGTTGAATTGGCACCCAGAACTCCTAACCGTCTGTTTAGGGCTTGCCCCTTCTACTGCACCCTGAGCTGCTGAGCTCCTGTAGACAACTTGCTAGATCATTCTAGGTTTCAGATTCCTTATCTGAAAAATAGGGTGAAATTTAGCTGAGTAACTACTTTGTTGTTGTTGTTTTTAGTCCATAAGTTGTGTCCGACTCTTTTGCAATCCCATCCACTGTAACCCATCAGGCTCTTCTGTCCCTGGGATTTATCAGGCAAGAATACTGGAGTGGGTTGCCATTCCCTTCTCCAGGGGACCTTCCTGACCCAGGGATTGAACCTGGGTCTTCTGAATTGGCAGGCAGATTCTTTACCACTGAGACAACTATTTTACATGGCTATTATGAAGACAAATGAAACGCATAAGCCCTCTGGTGCAGTCTGACAGTTTATGTTCTATAAACACTAGCTCCCTAGCCAGTTCTCTTTCTTTTTTCTCGATTTTTGCATTTATCACACTGCACTGATATCATTTATCTACCTCAGTTCATTGCAAGCTCCTTTGCTGCAAGTTCCTTCAGGTATTTATTTGATTTCACCCAGCATGGTTGCCCAATGTTTGTTAAATAAATGAAATAACAAAGTCTTTTAAACAAGGTGTAAAAACAACTACAGGTTTTGTGGGAATCAAAACTGTTTAAGGTAACCCCCTGAGGGAGGTGGAAACAGGAATTTTTTGTTCAATGTGCACATATTTCTATTTTGGAAAATGAAAAACTTCTGGAAATGGCAGCAGTGATAGCTGCACAATTTGTGAATATGCTTAATGCCACACAACTATGTACTAAAAATGGTAAATTTTATGTTTTATACATTTTAGTTTCCATCGATAGTTTCAAGTCTCTCCGTTGATAGAAATCCTTGTTTCTGTTTAGTTGCTAAGCTGTGTCCAACTCTTTGTGACCCTTTTGGACTGTAGGTTCCTCTATCCATGGAATTTCCAATGTAAGAATACTGGAGTGCATTGCCATTTCTTTCTCCAGGGCATCTTCTTGGCCCAGGGGTTGAACGTGCATTTCCTGAACTGCAGGTGGCTTCTTTATCACTGAGCCATCAGGGAAGCCCTTTATATGTTTTTATCTAGTGCGTGCAAGCGAAATCACTTGAGTCCTGTCCAACTCTTTGTGACCCTCTGGACTATAGTCAGCCAGGCTCCTCTGTTCATGGATTCTTTAGGCAAGAATACTGGAGTGGGTCTCCATGTCATCCTCCAGGGGATCTTTCCAGGGATCAAACTCCATCTCTTATGTCTCCTGAGTTGGCAGGTGGGTTCTTTACCACTAATGCCACCATGGTTCAGTTCAGTTCAGTTCAGTCACTCACTCATGTCCGACTCTTTGCGACCCCATGAATCACAGCACGCCAGGCCTCCATGTCCACCACCAACTCCCAGAGTTCACTCAGACTCACGTCCGAAGAGTCAGTGATGCCATTCAGCCATCTCATCCTCTGTAGTCCCCTTCTCCTCCTGCCCCCAATCCCTCCCAGCATCAGAATCTTTTCCAATGAGTCAACTCTTCGCATGAGGTGGCCAAAGTACTGGAGTTTCAGCTTTAGCATCATTCCTTGCAAAGAAATCCCAGGGTTGATCTCCTTCAGAATGGACTGGTTGGATCTCCTTGCAGTCCAAGGGACTCTCAAGAGTCTTCTCCAACACCACAGTTCAAAAGCAGCCCAATGTTTGTTAAATAAATGAAATAACAAAGTCTTTTAAACAAGGTGTAAAAACAACTACAGGTTTTGTGGGAATCAAAACTGTTTAAGGTAACCCCCTGAGGGAGGTGGAAACAGGAATTTTTTGTTCAATGTGCACATATTTCTATTTTGGAAAATGAAAAACTTCTGGAAATGGCAGCAGTGATAGCTGCACAATTTGTGAATATGCTTAATGCCACACAACTATGTACTAAAAATGGTAAATTTTATGTTTTATACATTTTAGTTTCCATCGATAGTTTCAAGTCTCTCCGTTGATAGAAATCCTTGTTTCTGTTTAGTTGCTAAGCTGTGTCCAACTCTTTGTGACCCTTTTGGACTGTAGGTTCCTCTATCCATGGAATTTCCAATGTAAGAATACTGGAGTGCATTGCCATTTCTTTCTCCAGGGCATCTTCTTGGCCCAGGGGTTGAACGTGCATTTCCTGAACTGCAGGTGGCTTCTTTATCACTGAGCCATCAGGGAAGCCCTTTATATGTTTTTATCTAGTGCGTGCAAGCGAAATCACTTGAGTCCTGTCCAACTCTTTGTGACCCTCTGGACTATAGTCAGCCAGGCTCCTCTGTTCATGGATTCTTTAGGCAAGAATACTGGAGTGGGTCTCCATGTCATCCTCCAGGGGATCTTTCCAGGGATCAAACTCCATCTCTTATGTCTCCTGAGTTGGCAGGTGGGTTCTTTACCACTAATGCCACCATGGTTCAGTTCAGTTCAGTTCAGTCACTCACTCATGTCCGACTCTTTGCGACCCCATGAATCACAGCACGCCAGGCCTCCATGTCCACCACCAACTCCCAGAGTTCACTCAGACTCACGTCCGAAGAGTCAGTGATGCCATTCAGCCATCTCATCCTCTGTAGTCCCCTTCTCCTCCTGCCCCCAATCCCTCCCAGCATCAGAATCTTTTCCAATGAGTCAACTCTTCGCATGAGGTGGCCAAAGTACTGGAGTTTCAGCTTTAGCATCATTCCTTGCAAAGAAATCCCAGGGTTGATCTCCTTCAGAATGGACTGGTTGGATCTCCTTGCAGTCCAAGGGACTCTCAAGAGTCTTCTCCAACACCACAGTTCAAAAGCATCAATTCTTCGGTGCTCAGCCTTCTTCACAGTCCAACTCTCACATCCATACATGACCACAGGAAAAACCATAGCCTTGACTAGATGGACCTTAGTCGGCAAAGTAATATCTCTGCTTTTGAATATGCTGTCTAGGTTGGTCATAACTTTTCTTCCAAGGAGTAAGCGTCTTTTAATTTCATTAATTACCACCATGGTAATAGTAATGAATTCATCCATAGAGAACATTTGTAGTATTGTAGGAGAATGGAGTCCATATTTAGACCAATTGGAGACTTGACTTGGATCTGAAAGTTACTCCCCAAGAAAAGGAAGATGGAATGTGACTCTCTGAGCTCCACACGTGTGGCAGGCAGGGCTAGTAGCCAGAGTCACACAAAGACACTCTTTCCGTTAGTGCAGAGAGGAGCTTAGCCTGGCAAGAAATGACTGGTGGGGAATTCCTGGTTGTCCAATGGTTAGGACTTGGTGCTTTCACTGCTGTGGGCCTGGATTCGATCCCTGGTTGGGGAACAAAGAACCTGCAAGCTGAGCGGCATGGCAAAGAAAATACTGGTTGGAACTTCCCTGGCTTCCAATGCAGGGGGCACAGTTTGATGCCTGGTTGGGCAGTTAAGATCCTACATGATGCCTACTGAGACCAAAAAACAAAACTGAAAAAGACTGGCGACTGGTGGCAGCCATGTTGGGAAGAATATATTCAAGAACTTTAAATATACTGGACAGCCCCATAGTTTAAACCTGAATGCTGAGGACTTGCAGATACAAAGAGAATTTTGTATTTACAATATTATTAGAGCACTTACCCCTGGTACTTAGGCCTTCCCTTGAACTTGGACAGTCTGCTCATGAGTCACTGATAACCTCCCCAGCACCAAACCTCATTTCTGTCTCCTTCCTGCTGGAGGCCTGTGGCCTAGCATGTCAGACTACAGTATTTTCCGCTGTTGTTCAGTGGCTCAGTCATGTTCAACTCTTTGTGACCTCTGGACTACAGCACACCAGGCTTCCCTGTTCACTACAAACTCATGTCCATCGAGTCAGTGATGCCATACAACCATCTCATCCTCTTTTGTCTCTTTCTCCTCCTGCTCTCAATCTTTCCCAGTGCAGGGTCTTTTCCAATGAGTCAGCTCTTCCCATCAGGTGGCCCAAGTATTGGAGCTTCAGCTTCAGCATCAGTCCTTTGAATGAATATTTAGTGTTGATTTACTTTAGGATTGACTTATTTGATCTCCTTACAGTCCAAGAGATTCTCAAAAGACTCCAACATCATAGTTCAAAAGCATCAATTCTTTGGCACTTAACCTTCCATATGGTCCAACTCTCACATCAGTATATGACTCCTGGAAAAGGCATAGCTGTGACTATATAGACCTTTTTCGGCAAAGTAATGTCTCTGCTTTCTAATATGTTGTCTAGGTTTGTCATAGTTTCCTTCCACAGAGTAAGCAGCTTTTAATTTCATGCCTGCAGCCAATGTCTGCAGTGATTTTGGAGCTCAAGAAAATAAAGTCTGTCACTGTTTCCACTGTCCTGTCTATTTGCCATGAAGTGATGGGACCAGATGCCATGATCTTTGTTTTTTGAATGTTTAGTTTTAAGCCAAATTTTTTCACTCTCTTCTTTCACTTTCATCAAGAGGCTATTTAGTCCTTCTTCACTAGAAGCCATAAGGGTGGTGTCATCTGTGTATCTGAGGTTATTGATATTTCTCCCTGCAATCTTGATTCCAGCTTGTGCTTCATCCAGTCTGGCATTTCAAATGATGTACTCTGCATGTAAGTTAAATAAGCAGGGTGACAATATACAGCCTTGGCATACTCCTTTCCCAATATTGAAGCAGTCCGTTGCTCCATGTCTGGTTGTAACTATTGCTTCTTGACCTGCATACAGGTTTAGCAGGAGGCTGGTAAAGTGGTCTGGTGTTCCTATCTCTTTAAGAATTTTCTATAGTTTGTTGTGATCCACACAATCAAAGGCTTTAGCATAGTCAATAAAGGAGAGGTAGATGCTTTTCTGGAATTTTCTTGCCTTTTTTATGATCCAGTGGATGTTGGAGATTTGATCTCTAGTTCCTATAGCTTTTCTAAATCCAGCTTGTAAATCTGGAAGTTCTCGATTCACATACTGTTGAATCCTAGTTTGAAGGATTTTGAGTATTAACTTGCTAGCATGTGAATTGAGTGCAGCTGTGCAGTAGTTTGAACATTCTTTGGCAGTATTCTTACCATGGAGTAGTTAGCCAGAGGGAGCTTGCAGGTAAAGAATCCTCTCCTATTTTTAGGCAGCAATCTATGGAAAAATAAAGATTCCTCATGTCTAGAGTGCACAGCTAAGCACAGGCAATCACTGCTTCAGATAGAACCTGACCTTTGTCAGGCTTCTTGTTAGAGTGTGCAGCCGAGCTGGGGAGGTCCCCAAAATACTAGCTCCTCTGACCAAGCCCACTGGTTCAAAGAGGAGGAATTTGACTCTTTGTTCCCTTTCTGTCCATCTTCTGTATTTGAGGAGAGAGAAATTAAAAATTATGCAAGTAAATGTGGATTAGGGATCATTTCTTTAAATTATGAAAGTTTTTTGTGCGTGTGTGCTCAGTCGCTTCAGTCGTATCTGACTCTTTGCGACCACATGGACTGCAGCCCGCCAGGCTCCTCTGTCTATGGGATTCTCCAGGCAAGAGCACTGGAGTGGGTTGCTATGCCCTCCTCCAGGGGATTTTCCTGACCCACGGGCGGAACCTGCGTCTCCTGCAGATACTACAGTGCAGGTGGATTCTTTACCACGGAGCCACTGAGGAAGTCCAGAGTTCTTAATGATGTTTACCTAAATAGATGATGAAGGTTCTCCAAAGTCTCTTCTGCTGTTGATTTTAAAACTCATAACTAGTGTTTTATTGCCACCTCATGGCAAAAGTTGGGCTTTGCAATGGACGTTTAATTTTCAGAGCCTCAGATGGTGAAGTATCGGCCTGCAAAGCAGGAGACCTGGGTTTGATCCCAGGGGTTGGGACGATATCCTGAAGAAGGGAATGGCTACCCACTCCAGTATTCTTGCCTGGAGAATTTGATTTTAAAAAGAATAGTGTTTTATTGTCACCTCGTGGCAAAAACTGGGCTTTGCAATGGACATTTAATTTTTTTTTTCAATTAGCTCTAAATTCTAACTTAATTTGCTGCCAAAATACTGCTTAGAGACAGATAGTATATGAGAAATCTTAGATAATCTAAGGAGACTAAACAATAGAAATTCAAATTTAGGGGTTATTTCATAATGCTTTATAAGTCCTTAAATTTCTAGGCTTACCCAAAGGATACATATAACTGAGACTTGGTTTTGAGTTTGTGATGATAATAAAAACAATAATTTAATTATATAGCTAACATCCATTGAGTGTTTACTATGTTCCAAAAATATTCTAATATTTTTCTGTACTACTCATTTACCAACAACAACTCTCTGAGGTAAGTTTTCTTGCTCTGTGTTAGTCACTCTGTCGTGTCTGACTCTTTGTGACCCCACAGCCCACCAGGCTCCTCAGACCATGAAATTCTCTAGGCAAGAATGCTGGAGTGGGTAGCCATTTCCTTCTCCAGGGGATCTTCCCAACCCAGCGATCAAACCTGGTCTCTTGCATTGCAGGTAGATTCTTTACTCTCTGAACCACCAGGGAAGCCCAAGTTCTCTTATTTACAATTTTTAAAAGAGAAAACTGAGATAAAGTGAAGTTAATAATTTGCACAAGGGACTTTCCTGGTAGTTCAGTGGCTAAGACTCTGTGATCCTAATGCAGAGAGACCAGGTTTGATCCATAGTTGGGAACTAGATCCCACATGCTGCAAAGAAGAGTTAGTTCTTTTTTTTTTTTTTTACAGTGTGTATCTATTATAAGTAAATAAAATAGAAGCATAAACACTGAAAGCTAAACTAAAATTATAAGCAATTTCAAGCTCCTACTATTAACAATCACTTTTATTGTGTGTGAATTCATGTATTTATCTGTGTGTATCCTTTTGAAAAAATACAGATCCTATTCAAAAATAGAATAATAATTTGCCAAACTGTTTTAGACCTTGCAGTTGTTTCTCAATACATTATGAATATCCTACTATGCTGACATATGTATTTTTATAGCAAAATTTAAAGGAATAATTTACTCTAACCTCATACTTTCAAATTACCTTTGCATCTTTGTTGAAACCATTTAGGCATATGTGTGTGGGTCTACTGCTAGATTCTCTCTTCTGTTCTACTATGGATCTATTTGTCTTTCTTGATTCTAATATCACAAATTGACCAGTGTAACTTTATACTAAAGCTTGAAGTCAGATGGTGTAAGTTAGCCCACTTTGATTTTTTTTGAAGTTGCATTGGGTGTTCTACATCCTGTGCATTTCAACATGATTAGAATTAGCTGTCAACATCTACAAAGGAGCCTGCTGAGATTTTAATTGGGATTGCATTAAATCTATATAGAAATTGGTAAGAATTGATACTTTTCCATGTTTATCTATAAACATGGCATCTATCTCCATTTAGGAGTTCTTTAATTTCTCTCATTATATTTTGTAGTTAGTAGAACACAGGTCTTTCACATTTTTTCCTTATATTTATCTCTTAAGTAATTCATGTTTTATGTGATAATAAATGGTATTGTTATTTTAAACTTCCAGTTGTTTGTTGCTTGTATATTGATCTTATATTTTCCAACCTTGCTAAACTACTTATTAGCTCTAGTAAATATAGATATATAGATTTCATATGCTTTTCTATAGATGATCACGTTATCTGTGATTGAAGACAATTTTAATTCTACATCTCCAATCAGGATATCCTTTATTTCTATTTTTTACCTGGTGGGCTGGTGAAAATCTTCAGTACAATGTTAAATGGAAGTGATGAGAGTAGACATCCTTGCCTGTTTCCTCATCTTGGTAGGAAGAATTTCATCTTTGAACAGGGTGATGTTAGCAGTACAGATTTCACAGACACCTTTTAACAAGTTGAGGCTATTTCTTCTATCCCTATTTTGTGGAGGAGTGTTTTTATCAGGATCAACGCTGGGTATTTTTCAAGCTCCTTTTCTTCATCTATTGAGATGATGATATTGTTTTCCTTTTTTAATGGGGTAATTTTCATTGATTGGTTTTTCAAATGCTAAACTAACTTTGCACTCCTTAGACAAACTCTTCTTGGTCATGATGTATTATCCTTTTAGTATGGTGTTAGATTTGATTCAATGCCTTCAACAGATATGTAATTCCTGACTAATTTTCCTAAATCACTGCTTTTACGAGGTCAATATTTTTCCTCAAACTAATGATCCACAATGTGCTTTATTAAAGCATTTTGTCTCAAATCAGAAAGAGCCAAGATGTCCAGCAATAGAGAATTATTAAGTACAATTTGATGTATCAATAATTATGCAGTCATAAAGAACATAGTATAGAGAAAATTGATCTGAAGAAAATATGTGAACATTATTAAATATAAAGAAAAGCATGAAACAAGCCACCTGGCATAAGTACAAATTCTATAAAAAGAAGTAAATATCCATTGACTCAGAATTTTTGCTTCTTGGAATTCATCTAAGAAAATACTAAAGAATGAGTGCAAAGATTCCAAGTTCATTTCACATAAGAATTTTTAAATTTTTATATCTTCCTGTATATTAGTATATTAAAAAACACACATTTAAAAAGAAGAAAGTTCTTTTTAAAAGTATAAATTTATTTATCTTAATTGGAGGCTAATTAATTTACAATATTGTATTGGATTTGCCATACATCGACAGGAATCCACCATTAGTGTACACGTGTTGCCCATCCTGAACCCCCCTCCCTCCTCCCTCCCCATACTACCCCTCCAGGTCATCCCAGTGCACCAGCCCCGAGCACCCTGTATCATACATTGAACCTGGACTGGCAATCCGTCTCACATATGATAATATACATGTTTCAATGCCATTCTTCCAAAGCATCCCACCCTCGCCCTCTCCCACAGAGTCCAAAAGACCATTCTATACATCTGTGTCTCTTTTGCAGTCTCGCATGCAGGGTTATTGTTACCATCTTTCTAAATTCCATATATATGCATTAGTATACTGTATTGGTGTTTTTCTTTCTGGCTTACTTCACTCTGTATAATAGGCTCCTGTTTCATTCACCTCATTAGAACTGATTCAGATATATTCTTTTTAATGGCTTAATAATATTCCATTGTGTATATGTACCACAGCTTTCTTATCCATTCGTCTGCTGATGGACATCTAGGTTGCTTCCATGGCCTGGCTATTATCAACAGTGCTGCGATGAACATTGGGGTATACATGTCTCTTTCAATTCTGGTTTCCTCAGTGTGTATGCCCAGCAGTGGGATTGCTGGGTCATAAGGCAGTTCTATTTCCAGTTTTTAAGGAATCTCCACACTGTTCTCCATAGTGGCTGTACTAGTTTGCATTCCCACCAACGATGTAAGAGGGTTCTTTTTTCTCCACACCCTCTCCAGCATTTATTGCTTGTAGACTTTTGGATTACAGCCATTTGACTGGCGTGAAATGGTACCTCATTGTGGTTTTGATTTGCATTTCTCTGATAATAAATGATGTTGGGCATCTTTTCATGTGTTTGCTAGCCATCTGTATATCTTCTCTGGAGAAATGTCAGTTTAGTTCTTTGGCCCGTTTTTTGATTGGGTCGTTTATTTTTCTGGAATTGAGCTGTAGGTGTTGCTTGTATATTTTTGAGATTAGTTTGTTTGTCAGTTGCTTCATTTGCTATTATTTTCTCCCATTCTGAAGGCTGTCTTTTCACCTTGCTTATAGTTTCCTTTGTTGTGCAGAAGCTTTTAATTTTACTTAGGTCCCATTTGTTTATTTGTGCTTTTATTTCCAGTATTCTGGGAGGTGGGTCATAGAGGATCCTGCTGTGATTTCTGTCGGAGAGTGTTTTGCCTATGTTCTCCTCTAGGAGTTTTATAGTTTCTTGTCTTACGTTTAGATCTTTAATCCATTTGGAGTTTATTTTTGTGTATGGTGTTAGAAAGTGTTCTAGTTTCATTCTTTTACGAATGGTTGACCAGTTTTCCCAGCACCACTTGTTAAAGAAATTATGTTTTCTGCATTGTATATTCTTGCTTCCTTTGTTGAAGATAAGGCATCCATAGGTGTGTGGATTTATCTTTGGGCTTTGTATTTTGTTCCATTGATCTATATTTCTGTCTTGTACTAGTACCATACTGTGTTGATGATTATGGATTTGTAGTAGAGCCTGAAGTCAGGCAGGTTGATTCCTCCAGTTCCATTCTTCTTTCTCAATATTGCTTTGCCTATTTGAGTTTTTTTGTATACCCATACAAATTGTGAAATCATTTGTTCTAGTTTGGTGAAAAATACTGTTGGTACCTCAATAGGGATTGCATTGAATCTAAAGATTGCTTTGGGTTGCTGCTGCTAAGTTGCTTCAGTCGTGTCCGACTCTGTGTGACCCCATAGATGGCAGCCCACCAGGCTCCCCTGTCCCCAGGATTCTCCAAGCAAGAACACTGGAGTGGGTTGCCATTTCCTTTTCAATGCGTGAAAGTGGAAAGTGAAAGGGAAGTTGCTCAGTCTTGTCTGACTCTTAGTGACCCCATGGCCTGCAGCCTACCAGGCTCCTCCGTCCATGGGATTTTCCAGACAAGAGTACTGGAGTGGGGTGCCATTGCCTTCTCTATTGCTTTGGGTAGTACACTCATTTTCACTATATTGATTCTTCCGATCCATGAACACGGTATATTTCTCCATCTATTTGTGTCCTCTTTCATTTCCTTCACCAATGTTTCATAGTTTTCTATATATAGGTCTTTTGTTTCTTTAGGTAGATATATTCCTAAATATTTTATTCTTTTCATTGCAATGGTGAATGAAATTGTTTCCTTAATTTCTCTTTCTGTTTTCTCATTTTTAGTGTATAGGAATGCAAGGGGGTATCTGTGTGTTGATTTTATATCCTGCAACTTTACTATCTTTGTTGATTAGCTCTAGTAATTTTCTGGTCGAGTCTTTAGGGTTTTCTATGTAGAGGATCATATCATCTGCAAACAGTGAGAGTTTTACTTCTTCTTTTCCAATTTGGATTCCTTTTATTTCTTTTTCTGTTCTGATTGCTGTGGACAAAACTTCCAAAACTATGTTGAATAGTAGTGGTGAGAGTGGGCACCCTTGTCTTGTTCCTGACTTTAGGGGAAATGCTTTCAATTTTTCACCATTGAGGAAAATGTTTGCTGTGGGTTTGTCATATATAGCTTTTATTATGTTGAGGTATGTTCCTTCAATTCCTGCTTTCTGGAGGATTTCTATCAGAAATCGATGTTGAATTTTGTCAAAGGCTTTCTCTGCATCTATTGAGATAATCATATAGCTTTTATTTTTCTATTTGTTAATCTTATGTATTACATTGATTGATTTGTGGCTATTGAAGAATCCTTGCATCCCTGGGATAAAGCCCACTTGGTCATGATGTATGATCTTTTTATTTATTTATTTATTTTTAAATTAATTTTTATTTTTTTAGTTTGTTTTGCTTTACAATACTGTATTCGTTTTGCTAGTACATATACACAATGGAGTATTACTCAGCCATTAAAAAGAATACATTTGAATCAGTTCTCATGAGGTGGATGAAACTGTAGCCTATTATACAGAGTGAAGTAAGCGAGAAAGAAAAACACCAGTACAGTATATTAATGCATATATATAGAATTTGGAAAGATGGTAATGATAACCCTGTATGCGAGATAGCAAAAGAGACACAGATGTATAGTACAGTCTTTTGGACTCTGTCAGAGAAGGTGAGGGTGGGATGATCTGAGAGAATAGCAATGAAACATATATATTATCATATGTGAACTAGATCGCCAGTCCAGGGTCGATGCATGAGACAGGGTGCTCAGGGGTGGTGCACTGAGATGACACAGAGCGATGAGATGGGGAGAGAGGTGGGAGGGGGGTTCAGGATGGGGAACATATGTAAACCCATGGCTGATTCATGTCAATGTATAGCAAAACCACTACAATATTGTAAAGTAATTAGAGTCCAATTAAAATAAATAAATTTCTAAAAAAGATTAGTAGGGTCTAAGTATGCACATCTGATGTATAACATGGTGACTGTAGTAGGGCTTTCCTGGTGGCTCAGACAGTAAAGAGTCTGCCTGCAATGCAGGAGACTCAGGTTTGATCCCTGGGTCAGGAAAATCCCCTGGAGAAGTCAATGGCTACCCACTCCAGTATTCTTGCCTGGTGAATTTCATGGACAGAGAAGTCTGAAGGGTTACAGCCTAAGGAGTTGCAAAGATTCAGATATGACTGAGTGACTAACTTTCACACACATCTGATACATAACATGCTGCCAATAGTGTAAAATATTCTATAATTGTAATTTACTGTGAGAATAGAACTTACATGTTCTCATCAGAAAAAAAAAGTAAATACATAATATGATGATGCTTAACTGAATTTTGGCAAGTTTTAAACTATCTTATAGTTATTTTGGGGTTTCCCTTGTAGCTCAGATGGTAAAGAATCTGCCTGTAATGTGGGAGACCTGGGTTCTATCCCTGGGTTGGGAAGTCTCATGGAGAATGAAATGGTAATCCACTTCAGTATTCTTGCCTGGAGAATCCCATGGAGTTCAAGGGCTCACAAAGAGTCAGACACAACTGAGCAACTAACACACATAGTTATATTTGTCAATTATAATTCAATCAATCTCAAAAATATTTGCTTTTGAAAATTTGAATACAATTATAACCATTCTCTATATCTCACTAATAATGTTCAACTTATAAAATTAAATTTGGTATTATGATATATTGATATAAAATAATTTCCTCACAAAAGCTTGAGCATGAAGCATTAATGCTCAGATAAGGGAAAGGTGAGGAAGCAGTTGCTCAATATGAGGGTTTATTTGAACAGAGTAATAAGTAAATCATATTTACACCAAAAGAAACAGAATTTACACCCAGAAGCACTGTATGGGGCTAAAAGATTGAAATTGCTTAGCTTGACACCTTTCTTGGCAAAGAGTGGCAGCACACCCCCAAAGTTAAAGGCCTAATCATATGCCATTCTTAGGTGATAAATATCTGGATGCAGAAATGTAGCAGAGTTGTATGAATGTTGCTTCCTAAAGGAGATAAGTTGGTCTACCCAGCTGCTGAATGTATTAAGGTTGAGAAACTGATCTTTTGATACATTCTAAATGTAAGTAGAGATGGAGGAGCCTAGTGGGCTGCTGTCTATCCTATAGACACAGAGTCGGACATGACTGAAGCAACTTAGCAGTAGCAGCAGAGTGTCTGCAGTCTTACCAGGCATTCAAAGAATGGACAAGATATTCCTAAGAATTTACATTTATCTCAGACATCAGTTTTTGTGGTGTTATTAATAATACCTTTAAGTCTTAGCTTGTTTTTTGTAAGAAACATGGGTGAATTTGGCAATGATTATTGTTCATATGAATACAGACAGTCTTTGGTGCCTCAGAAAAGCCTCACATACCTGAAAGCAAAAGTGTTAGTCTCTGAAAGTGAAAGTGAAAGTGAAGTCAGTCAGTCGTGTCTGACTGTTTGTGGACTGTAGCCTACCAGCTCCTCAGTTTATGGAATTTTCCAGGCAAGAATACTGGAGTGGGTTGTCATTTCCTTCTCCAGAGGATCTTCCCAACCGAGGGCTCGAACCCGGGTCTCCTGCACTGCAGGCAGACGCTTTACTGTCTGAGTGGTGTCCAAATCTTTGCAACCCCATGGACTGTAGCCAGGCTCCTCTGTCCATGGAATCCACCAGGCTCAAGAATACTGAACTGGGTAGCCATTCTTGCCTCCAGGGAATCTTCCCAACCCAGGGAGGAATTCAGGTCTTCCTGCACTGTGAACAGATTATTCACCATAGGAGCCAGCAGGGAACCTAATTAATAGTTAAAACTTTTAAGCATGTCAATCGTTTCTCTTCTCTTTATAATGATTCGTAAGTAATTAATTTCTGTCATTAAATTAGTGATTAAATTAACTAATTAAATTATTACTGACAGGAGCAATTTAGAAATTTCAGATAAACATGTTTCTATGACAAATAAAATGAGAGGTATAAGTAGCCCTCATTGTTCTGATAGGTAAACTCTCTTATGTAGCTTTTTTTTAACTTATTTTTTTTTTAATATAAACCAAAATAATATCACATGTAATCTTTATAAATCAGTCTATACATTACAGTTTATCACTAAGATCATTACATTTGTCTTTTAACTTTATCTAGATTTCTCAATATATTCCAGATAAATTACTCCTTAATTCAAGATTAAATTCCTAAATAAATCCTCATTAAATGCTAGTGCTTAACTGGAATTCCTGATTTTGTTATTGTCAAAAACTTCAGTAAAGTATATTTCTATCCTAAAGGAATTAAGTTACAGTGAGGAATGTATTACTTTACTAGTGTGTGAGATGAGTGCAATTTTGCAGTAGTTTGAGCATTCTTTGGCATTGCCTTTCTTTGGAATTGAAATGAAAACTGACATTTTCCAGTCCTGTGGCCACTGCTGAGTTTTCCAAATTTGCTGGCAAACTGAGTGCAGCACTTTCACAGCATCATCTTTCAGGATTTGAAACAGCTCATTGGAATTCCATCACCTCCTCTAGCTTTGTTCGCAGTGATGTTTTCTAACACCTACTTGACTCCACATTCCAGGATGTCTGGCTCTAGGTGAGTGATCACACCATCGTGATTATCTTGGTTGTGAAGATCTTTTTTGTACAGTTCTTCCGTGTATTCTTGCCACCTCTTCTTAAAATCTTCTGTTTCTGTTAGGTCCATACCATTTCTGTCCTTTATCGAGCCCACCTTTGCATGAAATGTTCCCTTGGTATCTCTAATTTTCTTGAAGAGATCTCTAGTCTTTCCCATTCTATTCTTTTCCTCTATTTCTTTGCATTGATCACTGAGGAAGGCTTTCTTCTTGCTATTCTTTGGAACTCTGCATTCAGATGCCTATATCTTTCCTTTTCTCCTTTGTTTTTCGCTTCTCTTCTTTTCACGGCTATTTCTAAGGCCTCCCCAGAGAGCCATTTTGCTTTTTTGGATTTCTTTTCCTTGAGGATGGTCTTGATCCCTGTCTCCTGTACAATGTCATGAACCTCCTTCCATAGTTCTTCAGGCACTCTATCAGGTCTAATCCCTTAAATCTATTTCTCACTTTCACTGTATAATCATAAAGGATTTGATTTAGGATGAACCAGAGATCAAATTGCCAACATCCACTGGATCATCAAAAAAGCAAGAGAGTTCCAGAAAAAACATCTATTTCTGCTTTATTGACTATGCCAAAGCCTTTGACTGTGTGGATCACAATAAACTTTGGAAAAATTCTGAAAGAGATGGGAATACCAGATCACCTGACCTGCCTCTTGAGAAACATATATGCAGGTCAGGAAGCAACAGTTAGAGCTGGACATGGAACAACAGACTGGTTCCAATAGGAAAAGGAGTACGTCAAGGCTATATATTGTCACCCTGATTATTTAACTTCTATGCAGAGTACATCATGAGAAACACTGGGCTGGAAGAAGCACAAGCTGGAATCAAGATTGCTGGGAGACATATCAATAACCTCAGATATGCAGATGAACTACCCTTATGCAGAAAGTGAAGAGGAATTAAAAGAATCTTGATGAAAGTGAAAGAGGAGAGTGAAAAGTTGGCTCAAAGCTCAACATTCAGAAAACGAAGATCATGACATCCGGTCTCATCACTTCATGGGAAATAGATGGGGAAACAGTGGAAACAGTGTCAGACTTTATTTTGGGGGGGCTCCAAATTCACTGCAGATGGTGACTGCAGCCTTGAAATTAAAAGACGCTTACTCCTGGGAAGAAAAGTGATGACCAACCTAGATAGCATATTGAAAGTCAGAGACATTACTTTGCCAACAAAGTTCAATCTAGTCAAGGCTATGGTTTTCCCTGTGGTCATGTATGAATGTGAGAGTTGGACTGTGAAGAAGGCTGAGAGTGCTGAAGAATAGATGCTTTTTAGCTGTGGTGTTGGAGAAGACTCTTGAGAGTCCCTTGGACTGCAAGGAGATCCAACCAGTCCATTCTGAAGGAGGTCAACCCTGGGATTTCTTTGGAGGGAATGATGCTAAAGCTGAAGTTCCAGTACTTTGGCCACTTCATGCAAAGAGTTGACACATTGGAAAAGACTCTGATGCTGGGAGGGATTGGGGGCAGGAGGAGAAGGGGACGACAGAAGATGAGATGGCTGGATGGCATCACTGACTCGATGGACATGAGTTTGAGTGAACTCTGGGAGTTGATGATGGACAGGGAGGCCTGGCGTGCTGCGATTCATGGGGTCGCAAAGAATCAGACATGACTGAGCAACTGAACTGAACTGACCTGAACTGAGGAATGTATATTCATTTAAGAATTTTAATTCTGTGATGCAAAAATAACATTTAAACCCCTATATAATACAGGCCAAAGAATCTGAACATAGACCCTGGTAATGCAGCCACCTTGTTGAATAAATTCGTGGAATTGTTCTATTGCACTTTTAAGTAGTTCTCTAGCTCAATAAAACTGTAATCATACTGTACACTCTCTATGGCCCAAACCAGAGCCTTGCTGGACTTATTATAAGCAGTTTTCTGAGCTTTTGTCTCAGCAGGATCAGATATGTGATGCATGAAAAGAACAGTGACTAGTGATACCCATGACCTTGAGGTTTAGATTAACTATCAATTGCCATATAAGTTTAGTCTATGCTTTGTTTTTTAGATGTTACACCAACTGCATTGCTTCACTCATTAAAATTTATCATTTATTATAGTACATTTATCCCAAGGTGACTAGGTTTATGTGAAACTTTAATACTCTCCCACAAACTTTCTATCATTTTTATGAGTACTGATTAAATTTGAATTTTTAATGTTATGATATTTTCTAAGCATTAAATAATCTAAAATATATTACTTCATGTTATGAGAATATCATGCAGAAGAATGTGTTCTATGACTGATTAGTACTTTTTCACAGGAGCTTTGTGACTTAACTAATATTTAAGGGTTTTTGCCTAATGAAATGGAAAAAAAGATTATAGTCACAAATAAATATAAGCAGTTATTTAAATACTTGGTACAGATTTTAAGGGGGTGGTTTCCCTAGTGGCTCAAATGGTAAAGGACCATCGAACCTGGGTTCGATCCCTGGTTCACAAAGATCCTCTGAAAACAAATGGCTACCCACTGCAGTATTTTTGCCAGGGAAGTCCCATGGACTGTAGCCTTCCAGGCTCCTCTGTCCATGCCACAACCAAAGTGACTAAGCATGCACTGATTCTAAATAGGCTTAGTACAGTTTCTTTTTAGCAAGTAATAGACAATTATAGTATTTTCCAATAGATAAATTCAACAAGATGAGGCAGATTTATATTAAAAAAATCTTTTAAGCAGTCAGAATTTTAGGAATCCCACTTTATCATACTAAAAGAACATAAATCCCCTAGATAAAGCTTGTGTTTTGATTGTTTTATTTAGAGAGAGAGAGAAGAGAAGGAGGAGAGGAGGGAGGCATGAGGATGAAAGAGGAACAGAAGGAAACAGCAGAAAAGCTGGGGAAAGAGGAGTAGTTAAGAGTAGACAGTTTTTAATACACAGTTGATAATTGAGAATTCTGATTTTCCATGTCATTGTAAGTTCATTGGAATACCACCATCTGAGAGATTTGAATCCAAAGGCTTCTAATATCACAATGTGACATTTTTAGAGACAAAAAAATCAGAAACAATGCAGAATTCTTAAGAGTCAAACAGTGTCACATTCTGTTGTTCCTTTTAGTTTTGCCTATTTTTGTATGAAAATTAACTCCAACAAACTGAAGCTAGGTCTAGAAGGTATCTGGGAACATCATATCAGACCCTGATAGATTCACACAAAGTTCAGCTTTACAGGTGAGGCTGTGTTTAATCAGTGCTTCCTAACTAATCAAGGAGGTATTTCATTCCAATATATTCCATTTTGGTAAAAAAGTATATAGAAAAGGAAAACCATTGTTTATTATGATGATGCATTAACATTTCTAAAAATGTTACTTTCTAGTTTATTTTTCTCTTAATGAATTGCTGTTGAATTTTGTGTCTAGGAAGGTGTCACTGCATTTAGGTGGGAAATCTGTTATCTACATGGAATAACTCTTCTTTGCAAACATCATAGTTTTTACACCTTCTACATAAGAAACATCTGAAAGTTTTATACAGACACACACACACAGACACACACACACACATCTTATAGATTTATATGCATATACACGTATATATTTATAGATGATGAAACAATCTTATGAGTTAGAGTGAATAAAATGATTAAGATTTTATAGGTAAAATATTTTCTTCACTTCTTCACTATTTGGAGTCTGAGGCAGATGTTCCATGGAAGCAGATTTTAAGCAGAATGTAAGGCAGAACTTTCTAACAATAGAGGGGTGAAATTCTATTTAAACCATTTCTGGGGATAAAAAGTGTGGAGGGAAACAGAATGAAGGTGAATAGCATAATTTAGTAAAATCTACTGTTTTAACCTTAGTGAGATTTCCTCAATTTTCACTATGGATTATGACCCTCTTTTACTTTGCCATTGGCTAAGTAATTCAGGCTATAGATGCAGACATAGCCTTTTTAATATAACTACTTGGTTTGCCTTTGAGGAAGTGGTAATTCTCCCTGACCTGATAACCCCCTACTAAATGCTGTTTTAAATAGCCCACGTCCATGAACAAGAGAATTAGCTTCACTGGGTCAAAACACATTTAAATTCATTGAAATAGAATATCCTTTCTAGTTTATAAATGAGAAATGTTTAACTAATTAAGGGATATCATTGCCATGTCATCCTTCACTGTTTGAAAATGACAACTAGCGAAGTTAATCATAATGCAATCAGTGATGGTTGGTTTCATCTTCTATTAGTGAGATATAATGAAAATCAGTCAGGATCCAGGAGTTAATGAAAGGATTCCACTTAACAAGGAAAAGAAATGAAAGATGGCTTCTTAATATTCATTCTAAAATAACTAAGCTGAAAACTACTCTTGCTACTTTAGTTCAAAATATCCATAATAATTACTATTTATTCTTGACTCTGATGTGTCAGACAAGTGTGTATTAGTTGCTCAGTCATGTCCAACTCTTTGCAACCCCATGGACTGTAGCCCACCAGGCTCCTCTGTCCATGGAATTCTCCAGGCAAGAATACTAGAGTGGGTTGCCATTCCCTTCTCCAGGCAATCTCCCTGACCCAGGGCTCAACTCTGGTTTCCTGCATTGTGGTCAGATTCTTTAACTTCTGAATTACCAGGGAAGCCCCTTATGTTAGACAAAGTGCAAGGCAGTGATGATGTTATTGCATTTAATCTTCACAGCAATCTTATAAGTTTAATATTATTATCACTATTTACAGATGAGGAAAATAAGTCTTGAGGTGCTAAATTACTTGACCAAGATCACCAAATATAAAGTGGCAGAGGAAGAAGTGAGAATCAGATCTCTGACATTCAACAGATACCCTGTGACCTTGTTGTATACTGCTCCTGTTGGTCTTCTTCCTTTTGTTTTTATTCTCTCATCTCTGGCTCATTTTCTAGTTGTAGGTCCAAAAATCAACAGTGTGGAAGACTTGTCCAACATGGTATTTTCTACTAATGGCTATTACCTACAGAATTTATTTCTTAAATACAAAGAGAGTTTTAGCAATTCATTCATTAATTTATGCAAGAATCATATGTCAGACATCTCACATGTGTTGAGTATTAAGTTCTAGTGATTAAATGATGGATATGTTACTATAGAATAAGAAATAATAATTCAAAAATTTATGTTTATGTTATAAAAATAATGTTCCTGTATGCTTTTCTCTAAGTATCATTATCATGGAAATATTTGTATTTAAATATTTTAGCAGCTCTTTGAACTAAAAGATATTTCTTCAAAGTGTTCATTCCAGTGATCTTATGTTTTAGCTATAAGATATTAGATCATTTTCATTCAATGTCACCCTGTATTAATTATTTGAATTAATCACTATCCTGATCCATTAGTATTTCTCCTAAGACTGAACTTGCTAGAAATAATTTCGAATGGTATTTGTCAAACTTGTGTCCTCAGATCCTTGACTTTAAGAGGAAAAAAAAAAAAAAAGAAATGACTGTTATTCATTGCTCTGGTATATATTCCTGAATTGCTCTGAGAGAAATGTACAAGACAAAGAGTGGGGAAAAAAATGCATACTCATACAACCAGTATACAGGGGTTAGTATACTGGTAGGTCCTTAGAAATAATGATCAAATTAAAGCCCATTAAAGAATATCATCCTTACACCATCATTTTCTAATTTAAAATCATTATCTTTAAGTAAATGGACCTTCTTTTTCAAAGTAATCCCACATTGATGGGCTATGTTCTTGTCTCTTGTCAATTTGTACTTTTCACAAACATTTTTAATGATTGATTCAGGCATATTGAACATACTTCTGATAAGAACACAATAAGATGTCTTTAGGCTACCATCAAATATGAGATATCATTGGATTAGAAGTGTGTATTCTAAATCATGTTTCCTAAGTCTGTGAAGAGATGGAAAAAAATGTTTTGCAGCTTCTTGAGTTGAATTATACAGTTATTCAATGGTAGGATGCAATGACATTGGTAAAATTTTATCACATCTTGGGTCTGATAATCAAATAACATACTCATTATTCATCATTTTATGAGCAGTTTTTTTTTTGCTTTACAACCTCAGAATAATTCTTCTACATCTTAAGAGTTACAAATTGGAAAATAAATTAGTTATAGTGACTGCTTATTTTAATGGACTTATTTAATGGACTGCCTATTTTATCTCCTTTTAAATTTTGTATCAAAGACAAATTTTTACTTCTACATTTTATCTATATTTCATTCATTGAAGCAAAAATATAGTCTTTCACTTACTAGTTCAGATGGTCAGAAGTATGTAATCAGCAGCAAGAGTTCAATGAATAATTTTCATAATTAGTAGAAAAAATTAAGAAATATCAAGAATATTCTAATTTCAAGTTTCTAGTGTTAATCTAGCCTATAAATTAAAACTTTACAATTGATATTATCTTTTTATTTTAAAACTTGGAAAGTTTTACTCTACTATAAGATTTGTTCCAGATGATCTGTGATTTCATAAAATTAGGTAATTCTAAATCTGATGAACTTTAGATTTTAAAATGCAGTTCAGTTCAGTTCAGTTCAGTTCATTTCAGTCGCTCAGTCATGTCCCACTCTTTGTGACCCCATGAATTCAGCATGCCAGGCCTCCCTGTCCATCACCAACTCTCAGAGTTCACTCAGACTCACGTCCATTGAGTCCGTGATGCCATCCAGCCATCTCATCCTCTGTCATCTCCTTCTCCTCCTGCCCCTAATCCCTCCCAGTATCAGAGTCTTTTCCAATGAGTCAACTCTTCGCATGAGGTGGCCAAAGTACTGGAGCTTCAGCTTTAGCATCATTCCCTCCAAAGAAATCCCAGGGTTGATCTCCTTCAGAATGGACTGGTTGGATCTCCTTGCAGTCCAAGGGACTCTCAAGAGTCTTCTCCAACACCACAGTTCAAAAGCATCAATTCTTCAGCGCTCAGCCTTCTTCACAGTCCAACTCTCACATCCATACATGACCACAGGAAAAACCATAGCCTTGACTAGACGGACCTTAGTCGGCAAAGTAATGTCTCTGCTTTTGAATATACTATCTAGGTTGGTCATAACTTTTCTTCCAAGGAGTAAGCATCTTTTAATTTCATGGCTGCAGTCACCATCTGCAGTGATTTTGGAGCCCCCATTTTCCTACATGGAACCTGTCTTTTCTTCCATGTCCAGTTCTAACTGTTGCTTCCTGACCTGCATACAGATTTCTCAAGAGGCAGGTCACGTGGTCTGGTATTCCCATCTCTTTCAGAATTTTCCACAGTTTATTTTGATCCACACAGTCAAAGGCTTTGGCATAGTCAATAAAGCAGAAATAGATGTTTTTCTGGAACTCTCTTGCTTTTTCCATGATCCAGCGGAGGTTGACAATTTGATGTCTGGTTCCTCTGGCTTTTCTAAAACCAGCTTGAACATCAGGGAGTTCATGGTTCACGTATTGCTGAAGCCTGGCTTGGAGAATTTTGAGCATTACTTTACTAGTATGTGAGATGAGTGCAATTGTGCAGTTTTTTGAGCATTCTTTGGCGTTGCCTTTCTTTGGAACTGGAATGAAAACTGACATTTTCCAGTCCTGTGGCCACTGCTGAGTTTTCAAAATTTGCTGGCAAATGAGTGCAGCACTTTCACAGCATCATCTTTCAGGATTTAAAATAACTCAACTGGAATTCCATCACCTCCACTAGCTTTGTTCATAGTGATGTTTTCTAAGGCCCACTTGACTTCACATTCCAAGATGTCTGGCTCTAGATTAGACATCACATCATCATGATTATCTGGGTCATGAAGATCTTTTTTGTACAGTTTTTCCATGTATTCTTGCAACCTCTTCTTACTATCTTCTGGTTCTGTTAGGTCCAGACCATTTCTGTCCTTTATTGAGCCCATCTTTGCATGAAATGTTCCCTTGGTATCTCTAGTTTTCTTGAAGAGATCTCTAGTCTTTCCCATTCTGTTCTTTTCCTCTATTTCTTTGCACTGATCACTGAGGAAGGCTTTCTTATCTTTTCTTGCTATTCTTTGGAACTCTGCATTCAGATGCTTATATCTTTCCTATTCTCCTTTGCTTTTCACCTCTCTTTTCACAGCTATTGTAAGGCCTCCTCAGACAGCCATTTTGCTTTTTTGCATTCCTTTGCCATGAGGATGGTCTTGATCCCTGTCTCCTGTACAATGTCATGAACCTTATTCCATAGTTCATCAGGCACTCTATTTATCAGATCTAGACCCTTAAATCTATTTCTCACTTCCTCTGTATTATCATAAGGAATTTGATTTAGGTCATATCTGAATGGTCTAGTGGTGTTACCCACTTTCTTCAATTTAAGTCTGAAGTTGTCAAAAGGAGTTCATGATCTGAGCCACAGTCAGCTCCTGGTCTTGTTTTTGCTGACTGTATAGAGTATATCCTTCCTTGGTTGCAAAGAATATAATCAATCTGATTTTGGTGTTGACCATCTGGTGATGTCCATGTGTAGAGTCTTCTCTTGTGTTTTTGGAAGAGGGTGTTTGCTATGACCAGTGCATTTTCTTAGCGAAACTCTATTAGTCTTTGGCCTGCTTCATTCAGCATTCCAAGGCCAAATTTTCCTGTTACTCTAGGGGTTTCTTGACTTCCTACTTTTGCATTCCAGTCCCCTATAATGAAAAGGACATCTTTTTTGGGTGTTAGTTCTAAAAAGGTCTTGTAGGTCTTCATAAAACCGTTCAACTTTAGCTTCTTCAGCATTACTGGTTGGGGCATAGATTTGGATAATTGTGATATTGAATGGTTTGTCTTGAAGACGAACAGAGATCATTCTGTCGTTTTTGAGATTGCATCCAAGTACTGCATTTCAGACTCTTTTGTTGACCATGATGGCTACTCCATTTCTTCTGAGGGATTCCTGCCCGCAGTAGTAGATATGTCATCTGAGTTAAATTCACCCATTCCAGTCCATTTTAGTTCACTGATTCCTAGAATGTCGACCATCACCCTTGCCATCTCTTGTTTGACCACTTCCAACTTGCCTTGATTCATGGACCTGACATTCCAGGTTCCTATGCAATACTGCTCTTTACAGCATCAGATCTTGCTTCTATCACCAGTCACATCCATAACTGGGTATTGTTTTTCTTTGGCTCTATCCCTTCATTCTGTCTGGACTTATTTCTCCAGTGATCTCCAGTAGCATATTGGGTACCTACCAACCTGGGGAGTTTCTCTTTTGGTATCTTATCATTTTGCCTTTTCAAACTGTTCATGGTGTTCTCAAGGCAAGAATACTGAAGTGGCTTGCCATTCCTTTCTTCAGTGGACCACATTCTGTCAGACCTCTCCACCATGACCCATCCATCTTGGGTTGCCCCGCAGGCATGGCTTGGTTTCATTGAGTTAGACAAGGGTGTGGTCCAATGTGATTACATTGACTAGTTTTCTGTGAGTATGGTTTCAGTGTGTCTGCCTTCTGATTCCCTCTTGCAATGCCTACCATCTTACTTGGGTTTCTCTTACTTTGGGCGTGGGGTATCTCTTCACGACTGCTCCAGCAAAGCACAGCCACTGCACCTTACCTTTGATGAGAGGTATCTCCTTACCGCCACCATTTCTGACCTGTAGGATAGCTCCTCCAGGCCCTCCTGTGCCTGCCCAGCCACCACTCCTCAGTTTGCTCCTCCTAGCCACTGGCCTTAGCCTTGGGCGTGGGTGGCTCTTCTCAGCTGCTGCTCCTGGCCTCGGGGGTGAGGTGGCTTCTCCTGGCCACCCCAGACCTCAGAGGTTGTGTGTCTCCTCCCTGCCACCACTGGCCTCAGGACGTGGGGTAGCTCTTCCCAGCCGCTGCCCTGACCTCGGACGTGGGTTGTCTCCTCCCGGCTGCCATCCTTGACCTCAGACGCAGGGTAGCTCCTCCCAGCTGCCACTGACCTCGGACGCAGGGTAGCTCCTCTTGGCCGTTCCTGCGCCATCGCAACCTGGCACTCTAGGCTTCTGCCCCTGACCTCAGATGTCGTAGTCTGCCAGAGGACAGTCTCTGGATTAAACCTTCTGGCTAATTCTGTTATCTTAAAATGTAAATTATGGGAGTAGATCTGGTGAGGACTTTACAACCTCCAAACATTCTTTGGATTTACTGGAGAGTATATAACTCCATTGCTAAACTAACAAGCGGTACTCTTTCTACCCCCTTCTGATGCCTATGTCAGAAGCTTTCTCTATCTCATTTATACTTTAATAAAACTTTATTACACAAAAGCTCTGAGTGATCAAGCCTTGTCTCTGGCCCCAGATTGAATTTTTCTCCTCTGGAGGCCAAGAATCCCGGTGTTGTGATTCAACAACAATCTTTCAGGTTTATCCTGTTTGGAACTCTCTGGGTTTCTTGGACTTGGGTGATCAATTCCTTCCCCATTTTAGGGAATTTTTCAACTATTATCTCCTCAAGTATTTTCTCATGGTCTTTCTTTTTGTCTTCTTCTGGGATTCCTATAATTCGAATGTTGGAGTATTTCATATTGTCCTCGAGGTCTCTGAGATTGTCCTCATTTCTTTTAATTCCGTTTTCTTTTTTCCTCTCTGATTCATTTATTTCTACCATTGTATCTTCTATTTCATTAATCCTATCTTCTGCCTCGTTATTCTACTATTTGTTGCCTCCAGAGTGTTTCTGATCTCATTCATTGCATTATTCATTATATATTGACTCTTTTTTAATTTCTTCTAGGTCCTTGTTAAACCTTTCTTGCATCTTCTCAGTCCTTGTCTCCAGGCTATTTGTCTGTGATTCCATTTTGATTTCAAGATTTTGGATCATTTTCACTATCATTATTCGGATTTCTTTCTCAGGTAGATTCCCTATCTCTTCCTCTTTGGTTTGGTTTGGTGGGCATTTCTCCTGTTCCTTTACCTACTGGGTATTCCTCTGTCTCTTCATCTTGGTTATATTGCTGCATTTTGTGTTGCCTTTCTATATTCTGGGAATTTGTGGAGTTCTCTTTATTATGGATTTTCCTCACTGTAGGTGGGGTTGTATCAGTGACTTGTCAAGGTTTCTTGGTTAGGGATGCTTGTGTCGGAATTCTGGTGGCTGGAGCTGGATTTCTTCTCTCTGGAGTGCAATGAAGTGTCAAGTAATGAATTATGAGATGTCAATTGTTTTGGAGTATGCGTGGTATTTCTTGCCTGGAACTTGTTGGCCCTTGGGTGGTGCTTGGTTTCAGTGTAGATATGGAGGTGTTTGATGAGCTCCTATCAATGTTCCCTGGATTCTGGAGTTCTCTGATGTTCTCAGGATTTAGACTTAAGCCTCCTGTTTCTAGTTTACAGTTTTATTTTTACAGTAGCCTCAAGACTTCTCCATTTATACAGCACTGATGATAAAACATCTAGGTTAAAGATGAAAAGTTTCTCCACATTGAGGGACACTCAGAGAGGTTCATTGAATTACATGGAGAAGAGAAGAGGGAGAGGGGAGTTAGAGATGACTGGAATGAGATGAGGTAGGATCAAAAGAGGAGAAAGCAAGCTAGCCAGTAATCACTTCCTTATGTGTGCTCCACAGTCTGGAGTGCTCAGAGATATTCACGAAGTTATACAGGGAAGAGGAGAGAGGGGAAGTCGACAGAGGTGGACAGGAGGATAAAAGAGGGAAATGAAAAGGAGAGAGACAGATCCAGCCAGTAACCAGTTCCCTAAGTGTTCTCCATTGTCTGGAACACACAGAAATACACAGAGTTGGGCAGAGAACAGAAGGGAGAGGGAGGAGACAGAGACAACCTAGTGGAGAAAAAGGAGAGTCCAAAGGAGGAAAGAGTGTTCAAGCCAGTAATCTCACTCTCAGGTAAAATTGGATACTGAAGATTGGGTTTATAAATGTACAAAACTAACAACAAATACCAAAAAACAAGGACTAAAAATCTGTTTTTGAAGACAATGATCTGCTTTTCTGGATGCCTGATGTCCTCTGCCAGCATTCAGAAGTTGTTTTGTGGTATTTACTCAGCGTTGTAATGTTCTTTTGGTGAATTTGTGAGGGAGAAAGTGGTCTCCCCATCCTATTCCTCTGCCATCTTAGGACCACCCCCCAATGATTTCTTTTAAATGAACATGAAGACCATTTTTTAGATTACCCTTGTCAGAATTTTTCTTAAGTTGAATAGAGATGAGCAGAATAATTTAGATGTATTTTTCTTTACTTTTGCTATATTGAAATATTTGTCATTTTTTATTTGTGCATGTAAATAATTATTAATATATATCATTTTGTCTTCTGTTTAAAGTAATTAATTTACATTTAAAAAGTTTAATTATTTGCTAACAGCCTGATTCTTTATTCATATAAATTTAGCAACACATCAATAATGTTTTATACAGCAGTGGTAAAGATTCCACATGCCAATGCAGGAGGAGAAACAAGAGATGTAATTTCCATACCTGGGTCAGAAGTATCCCTTGGAGTATGAAATGGCAATCCACTCCAGTGTTCTTGCCTGGAAAATTCCATGGGTAGAGGAGCCTGGCAGGCTACAGTCCATGGGACCACAAAGAGTTGGACAACATGCTCACACAGTTACCATTGCAGTTATCAGTTCAACTCAATATTTTGCTAATGACTTAATAAATTATATTTATTTAAAGTAATCCTTGTCTATAAGTAATTTTATTTTATTACTAGTCCAAATGTACCCAACATAAAATAGTTATTTTTTAACTGAAAATACTTTTATTATTTTTTAAAGCTATATTTTCAAGCAAAATAATAAAACAGCAGAGGAAAACAAAACAAAACAAAACACTTTGATTTATCATATGCTGATTCTTCCCCTTCATGAGTCACAGCCTTGTGGTGGCAAAGAGGCTAGTATAATTCAATGAAGCTATGAGCCATGCCATACAGGGCCACCCAAGATGTGTCTTAATGGAAAGTCCTAACAAAATGTGGTCTACATTCCCTCTACAGGAGGGGATAAAAAAATTAAGCTGCTGAACCAAAGTGGAAACCACGCTCAGTTGTGTATGTGTCTGGTGGTAAAAATAATGTCTGATGCTAAAGAAAATTAATGCATATGAACGTGGAATGTTAGGTCCACAAATCAAGAACAACTGGGCATGGTCAAACACGAGTGAACAATTGGGCATGGAGAAAGCAAGCCTGAGCGTAGGTATCCTCAGTTCAGCTCAGTTGCTCAGGTGTATGACTCCTTGCGACCCCATGGACTGCAGCACACAGGCTTCCCTGCCCATCACCAACTCCCAGAACTTGTTCAAACTCATGCCCATCAAGTCGGTGATGCCATCCAACCATCTTATATTCTATCCCCTCTCCTCCTTTTCTTTGACATCTTAGGAATCATTGAATTAAAATGGACAAGAATGGGGGAATTTAATTTAGATAAATCTGCTGTCATAGGCAAGAATCTCTTAGAAGAAATGGAGTAACCTTCATGGAGTAGCAAATGGAGTAACAAATGAGTCCAAAATGCAGTACTGGTGTGAAACCTCAAATACCACAGAATGATCTCAGTTGGTTTCCAAGGCAAACTGTTCTACAGTAGAGTGATCCAAGTCAATACCTGAAACACTGATGTTAAAGAAGTAGAAATTGACTATGTTCTATGAAGTTCTATGAAGACCAATGAGACCTTCTAAAACTAACACCAAAAAAAAAAAAAAAAGTCCTTTTCATCATAGGTGACTGGGATGCAAAAGCAATATATCAAGAGATAACTGGAGTAACAAGTAAGTTTGACTTTGGAGTACTAAATAAAATAGGGCAAAGGCTAACAGAATTTTACTAAAAGAACACACTGGTCATAGCAAACACCCTTTCCAACAACACAAGAGATGACTCTACAAATGGATATCACCAAATGGACAAAACTGAAGTCAATTTGATTCTATTATAAGCAGCCAAAGACAGAGAACCTCTATTTGGTCAGCAAAAACAAGACTAGGAGCTGACTATGACTCAGATCATCAGTTCCTTACTGAAAAATTCAGGTTTAACTAAAGAAAATAGGAAAAACTACTAGACCATTCAGGCATGACCTAAATCAAATCCCTCATGATTATGCAGTAGAGGTCATGAATAGATTCAAGGGATCAGAACTGATAGACAGTGCCTAAATACTATGGAAAGAGGTTTGTAGCATTGTATTGGAGGCAGTAACCAAAATAGTTGAAAGGAAAAGAAATTTAAGGCAAAGTGGTTGTCTGAGGTGGCTTTAAAAATAGCTGGGGAAAGAAGATAATGAAAAATAAGGGAGAAAATAAAAAATATATCCAACTGAATGCAGATCTCCAGAGAATAGAAAAGAGAAATAAGAAAGCTTACTTCAATGAACAATGCAAAGAAATAGAGGAAACATATAGAATGGGTAAGACTAGAGATCTCTTCAAGAAAATTAGAGATACCAAGGGAGTGTTTCATACAATGATGGGTACAATAAAGGACAGAAATGGTAAGAACCTAACAGAAGCTGAAGAGCTTAAGAAGAGGTGGAAAAAATACATAGAACTATAAAAAAAAAAAGAAGATCTTAATGATTGGGATAAGCACAATAGTGTGGTCACTCACCTAGAGCCAGACAGACATCCTGGAGTGTGAAGTCAAGTGGGTCTTAGGAAGCATTAGTACGAAAAAAACGTGTGGAGATGATGAAATTCCATTTGAGCTATTTCAAATCCTAAAAGATGATGCTCTTAAAGTGCTGCACTCAGTATGTCAGCAAATTTGGAAATCTCAGCTGTGGGCACAGGGTTGGAAAAGGTCAGTTTAAATTCCAGTCCCAAAGAAGGGCTGTGCCAAAGAATGTTCAGCAAATTGCACTCATTTCCCATAACATTCAGCAGTACATGAACTGAGAACTTCCAGATGTACAAATTGGATTTCAGAAAGACAGAGGAACCAAAGATTAAATTTGCAATGTTTATTGGATCATATAGAAAACAAGGTAATTCCAGAAAAACATCTATTTCTACTGATTGACTATAAGAAAGCCTTTGTCTGTGTGGATCACAACAAAGTGTAGAAAGTTCTTAAAGTGATGGGACTCTAAGACCACATTATCTGTCTCCTAAGAAACCTTACTGTGGGTCAAGAAGTAAAGGACGATATGGTTGGAGAGCATCACTGACTCAATGGACATGAACTTGAGCAAACTCCAGGAGACAGTGGAGGACAGAGAAGCCTGGAGACCTGCAGCTCATGGGGTCACCTAGAGTCGACATGACTTAGCAACTGAACAGCAACAACAGTGCTTATTCTCTTCTTACCTCAATCATATTACATAGCAAGACCAATGCCACTGATTAAATTAATAAGCACTTATTTGGCTGGTAAGATTGTGGATTCATAATTAGACTTGGCTGTTCTGGATTGTTCTTTTGATCTAGGATGGGCTCATACACCTACCTATGATCAGATGGCTGTTAGCCTTTCATAGATGATTGGTCAACATGTTTCTTACCTCAAAGTGAACTATCCCAGAACTGCTTTGTGGGGAATATTAAAATAGTAGGGCACAAGTTGAAATAGGCAAGTGTTTTCCTGAGGTTACGCTTGAGTCAGCTGATCAAATCTTCTTGGACAATGCCAATCACTTGATTTAGCCCAGATTCAATGTAGAAGAACAATTGATGTAACATCAGAAACAGGGACAAAGTAAATCTTTTTGAAATCGCAGCAGGATCCTCTATGATCCACCTCCCAGAATACTGGAAATAAAAGCAAAAATAAACAAATGGGATCTAATTAAAATTAAAAGCTTCTGCACAACAAAGGAAACTATAAACAAGGTGAAAAGACAGCCTTCAGAATGGGAGAAAATAATAGCAAATGAAGCAACTGACAAACAACTAATCTCAAAAATATACAAGCAGCTTATGCAGCTCAATTCCAGAAAAATAAATGACCCAATCGAAAAATGGGCCAAAGAACTAAATAGACATTTCTCCAAAGAAGACATACGTATGGCTAACAAACACATGAAAAGATGCTCAACATCACTCATTACCAGAGAAATGCAAATCAAGACCACAATGAGGTACCATTTCACGCCAGTCAGAATGGCTGCAATCCAAAAGTCTACAAGCAATAAATGCTGGAGAGGGTGTGGAGAAAAGGGAACCCTCTTACACTGTTGGTGGGAATGCAAATTAGTACAGCCACTATGGAGAACAGTGTGGAGATTCCTTTAAAAATTGCAAATAGAACTGAATGGCTAACAAACACATGAAAAGATGCTCAACATCACTCATTATCAGAGAAATGCAAATCAAAACCACAATGAGGTACCATTTCACACCAGTCAGAATGGCTGCGATCAAAAAGTCAACAAGCAATAAATGCTGGAGAGGGTGTGGAGAAAAATGAACCCTCTTACACTGTTGGTGGGAATGCAAATTAGTACAGCCACTATGGAGAACAGTGTGGAGATTCCTTAAAAAATTGCAAATAGAACTGCCTTATGACCCAACAAGGTTTGACACATCCAATTCAACACACAACTATAGAAAATTTTATTAAGTGCCAAGAACAGGAGATACAAAAATGAATAAAACAGATCTTCACCCTCAGAGATTTTAAACTCCTAAAGAAAGCAGACACATACATTCATAAATTTAATTCCATGATAAGCACTGTAATAGAACTATGGGCATGATCCCTTGGGAAAACATAAAAAGGAATTAATTATGCTGAGAAAGATGGAAAGAGAGGGAGTGATATAAAGTCCCAGGAAGAAGGTGACCTGTGAAATGGGTCTTGAGTCATTAGGAGGATGACATGTAGATTTAAAAAAAAAAAAAAAAAGCAAAGCAGAAAGAACAAGATGAAAATGCATGAATAAAGGAACACATTGCATTTGAGAAATCTGCCCAAAGCAATTAGAACCTGGGACATAAGCAAAGGGATGAACTGAGGGGATATCAAATGGAGACTGACAAGGCCAGAAAGAGCCAGTGGAGAAAGGACCTATATGTCCACAAGCATGGACCTGAGGGCCCACAGGGACCCTGCCATTAGGGGCATCACCCCCCATGTGCTTTACATTTACTCTTGCCACAGTACGGACATTGAGCTGAAGGGTCGAGAAAGCAGGGAGGGGTGCCTGATTGGAGGTCAACCATGAACCAGGAGAAAAATTAGGAAGACTTGACTTAAGGCAGTGAATGAAGAAATAGAGAGGAAAGGGAGATTTTTGACAGTGATGTTTGAGGTTTGAGCAAATGAACTTATTATGGGGCATAAGGGAAAGGAATTAGAAAGAATTCCTTCCGTGTTTCTACTTAGGTGACTTATGGGAAGGGATGGTGTTTGTGATTCAGTTGCCTAGTTGACACATAGCTGTAAACTGATCTAGGGAAGGCAAGTGAAGGAATGGGTTTTAAGAAATGATAATGCAATTAAATTATTTCATAAGAAAAGGAGGATCAGTCTGAATTCCTTTAGGGAAGGAGCTATATAAATTTGAACTGTGTTATCTTTAAAAGAAAATTTCTGTCAAAAGCTAATCAGGCTAGGATTAATTGGCTTTGTATTATCTGAGAGATTTATCAGAGACTGATAAGTATTGACTAGAATCTAGTGGCTACTTCAAATCTAGAGCATCCTAATGTCAGTTACAACAAGGCTTCATCAATGTAGAGACAAAGAGAAAAGATGAAATGCAGCATTACTTTAGCTGCTAAAACAAAAAATGTTTCAATTAATTTTACTTTCATCAATTACCAAAATAATCATCCTCTATTATTTAAAGGGAGAGGGTTGGGAAGAGAGAGAAAACCAGACAGTGAAGTTTCTCATGGGAATTACCTATAATGTATTTTTAAATCTGAGATTATGGCGACTGGATAGTTCACACTTAATGCCTCATTGATTATCTCTGTTCCCACTTCTCTTTGTTAAAATGTCCACAAGTGTGCACTGACTCAAATGTTCACATTTATCTATGCAAGTGTGTGGCTGAACCTTGATTTTTCTCTTGTTTGTTTTACTGTATAAGCAATATCAAGATTATTATTAACTAGAAAGTTATGGTTTAAGGTCATAATTTCACTGATCCTACTGAGAACTGAGGAAAAGCCTGACATTCTGGAAAAAGCAAGGGTCGTTTGTCACGTGAATGTGGTTGTGAGAACACAGACCCTTCTCATCAGCACATGAAACTCAAAGGAGCATTTTTGTAAATTTCCAAGTGCTGAGAGGTAAAGAAGAGAAAGCCTGGAAGATTAGTGTGTTGCTGTATTAATGTTATAAGATCACAGAGAGAGATGCAACTTCTCTGCTGACAGAGCTCATCTCAGAAAAAGACTCTTCAGGGCTCGACAGTCACCATGCACCTGACCCATTCTTTCCACTGAGTACTGTTTGCTGTGTAGCCAGTGGCGGTGGTGCTTTAGTTGCCAAGTCATGTCCGACTCTTGCTACCCCATGGACTGTGGCCTGCCAGGCTCCTCTGTCCATGGGATTCTCCAGGCAAGAATACTGCAGTGGGTTGCCATTTCCTTCTCCATACTGTGCACCTACTATGTGCCCAACTCCAGGCTACAGTCACAGAATACTCTCCACTATCATTATCACTATCACCAAGAATTTGTACAGTACCCACTCTGTACCTGGCCAACTGCCCTTATACCTGTGGAATTAACAGATTGGAATTGAAGTAAGTGAAGCTACAAAACCTGAAGCACAAACCTAGTGTTACTGTTATTTTTTAAATTGATTTTTTTTCCCTACAAAGTAGTCACTCTCCTCTCATCACAGCCCAGCTGGCTGCTACTAAGCAGCTAGCAGCTCATCACACACATGTGTGACATTACAAATACCTGCCTGAGGGAGAAAAGTAAAAAGAGTTTGCATCTCCATAGTCAGCATGGATCATGCTTGAAAGAAGAAATTTGAGGCTCAAAGAAATTTCATGTCTTCTCTAAACTGAATTAATCAGAGTCAGACGAGAATTAGACCCAGGACATAAGTCTCCCAATTCCTACCTAGTCCAGAGTTATTCCCACAGTTACTCCACCTTTAAAAAAATCATTTCTTTGGGCTTAAAAGTGGATTGACTTAGAACTATTAAGCTAATGAATCCCATGCTTGCCTGCTTCTGAGCTGTACTCTAACCTGTTACAGTTTTCCACTGATAACACAAACACATGATCACCAGCTATTTTTCTAGCCCCAGAAAAGAGCTTGTGTCAAGGTTTTCATCCACTCTTATCTGGCCTGATAGTATAATATCAGGGTTGATAGAAAGTAAGAATAAGCTTTGTAGTGATATCGAAAGACTTTTCAATGCAAAACTGATCAAACTGTAAATCAAATCTGTGCACCTAACAACTTAAATGCAGTCAGTGGGCCAGCAATATTGACATTTCTTGGGAGCTTGTTAGAAATGCAGGATCTCAGGCCCAGTTGCCCATCTACTGAATCAAAATCTGCACTTTAACTCACATACACATTAAATTTGATGAAGCATTGTCCTAGACCTGGTGAGCACCAAGTCACCAGAGCTTCCCGATTCCAGTGAGACAAAAGCCTCACAGCTGTGCTGAGTCAGCGGTTTCCTCAGCTCTTAGCAGAGGTGGGCAGAGCCTGAATTCTTCAAAGCCACCAGGCCAGCTGCCTCCAGTCACGCACAGCCTGTCCACTTACCCTGGCATACCACATAAACCCAGGCTTGTATTTCTTGCATGTACATGAGAAAAGGTCTTGTACTTTCCACGTACTCTGTGCATGAGAAAGATTAAATACTGTTCTAACAACTGAGTGAACTTGAACAAGTGTTGGAAGCATGAATTCAATTTTGTAGGGTTCTTTGATGTCAGAAAACGTGCCATAAAATCATCAAGGGGTTATTTTTATCAACACTAACAGGACACACTGGGATTCCAGAAGGCACACAGCTGCTGCTTTGTTCCGAGAACTTACTATTTGGTATCCCAGAAGGCAGGATGATATCCCAATCCCAGTACTCTGTGACAGTGACTTTTGGAGTAGGTTTGAGGCATCTCTTTTTATCTGATGGGAAATGACAGCCATTACATTGAATTATAAGATGACAGCACACACTAAGAATAAGAGGAATTCAGGCTTATAAAACAGCCCCTTACATTTTCCTATTGAGAAAATATCTGCAACTTACTTTTTCTCTGGAAATATTTGATTTTACATGCTTATTAGAAAGGGAGCATCAGTGTAAATGAAAGCATGCCAGCTTCTTTGTAATGCAAGGTGCTCCAATGCAAAACATTCAGTGCACTTAGCCATCTTCAGTCTCAGCACAACCCAGATACTCTCGACCTACCTAATTCAGTCCAGCACAGCCGACATCAGCCATACTTAAATTTAAATAAGATGAGTTGAAGTTAAATTTAAATATAAATTAATTTAAATCAAACAGCATAAAAAATTCAGTTTATAATTGCCTTTACTATATTTCAAGAGTTCAAAAGTCACATATGAGTAATGACTACCATAGTGGATATGCATATATAAATTATTTCCACTATCACAGACAGTTCTATTAGAAGGTGCTACTCCAGGTTGTGCAAATAAAGTATATTCTGGCCCTAAATTCTTGCAGGACAAGGGTCAAAGGGCCTTTCTTTATCATATTTCTATTCTTTTTTTTTTTACTTCTTATTACTATTTTTTTATTTGATTTGCACTTTTTGTGGCAATTACTTCCAGGCCATAAGTTTTTGTCTCTTCTGCTTCTTTTGGGATATCTTTTTGTTCTGTGCAACCTCTTTTGGTTTAGAAACAACCTGCTCTTTTTCAGTAAGGATCATCTCAATGTGGCAGGGAGAGCTCATGTACGGGTTGATCCGACCATGAGCTCTGTTAGTCGTGGGCTGCATCTTGGAGCTTTGTCCACCTGAATGTACTCAATGACCAAAGAATCTATATCTAAGCCTCTAGGTTCAGCATTACCCTCTACATTTTTGAGCATGTGCAGTAAAATTCAGTACTTTTTGTACCACTAACCCTGCATCCAATGCCACTGTTTGTCCTAGGCCCACCTAGCAGCTTCACCATTTTAAGGATGGAATGAAAAGTGACATCCTTCAGATGTTGTCGTTGTTCAGTCACTAAATCATATCTGACTCTCTTGTGACCTCATGGACTTCAACAGACTCCTCTGTCCTCCACTATCTCCTCAAGTCTGCTCAAATGCATGTCCATTGAGTTATGAATTGGAACAAATCCTTCAGATGTTTGGTGGGTTTTTATAGGCCCATCCTTAATGGTCTGGGCAGTTTCACGAGTGTTTTTAATGTGAACATGAAGAACCTATTGATTTGTATGATTTTGTGGGGTTTTCTGGGTTAAGTGAATAGTGAATCATTTTTAGAGGTCACCTCAGGCCACTTACCAGAAAATCATATACTATTCTTAACACAACCAACTTTAGCCCAGTGAGATAAAATTGTGAGCCAATCATATATTTACTCTCGAATGTCTTCTCTCTGTCTCCACTCCCCAACCCCAGCATCAGGAGCTAGAGAGACTTCCTAGCAGGAAGGTCACTCCAGGAGAAACATAGTTTGAGTTTTCTAAACATGCCTCAATATCCACCCTTCATGGTTAATTCTTAAAGCATGCCCACTCCATCCCTACAAACCTAAAATACTCCACCAAAATGGCTACCATAAAAAGAATTATATTATGTCTGCTAGCTCATTAATTCTCATGAGGTCATCCATCTTACAAATGTGAATCAAAAGATCTCTCTCTACCAGGCACTGTGCAAGGCACAGAACATACAGTGATGGATACAACAGTCATGGTCTCCTTCCTCAAGGAATTGATAGCCTAGCAGGAAATAGTGAGCAAGCTATCACAAGTGTGATACAGACAACCCAGGGGAGGCAGCAAATGATCCAAGAGGAAGCTCTGACCTGGTCTGCTGGGTTAGGGAAGGTCTCCTTAGCAAGTGATGTTTGAGGTGAAGTTTGAAAGGTAAAATGCTAGTTAGAGAAAGAAAAGAGGAATGGCATTCCAAGCAGTGGTAAGGCCATGACCCAAGCCTTTGAAGTTGGGAAGAACACAGAATTGAAAGAGAATTGGTGTGATGGGCTCCCAGAGACTGCGTGGAGAGGGGCAGAAACAAGGGGATGAGAAAAAATGGAGGCCACTCAGGCTACAGAGAACAGATAGGAAGGGAGCAAAAATCCATTCACAGAGATTATACTTGAAGTCCTGCGCAGGATCAAGGGCTATGATGAAGGCACAGTAAAAGTAAGCAGATTAATGAAACATTTGGACATAAAGAGAATTAACAGGCCCTAAGACTGAATGGATATCAAGAGTGAGAGAGAGGAGTTTTAAACTGATCCCAGATTTCTGGGTTTCAGGATGGTTTAAATGGTAAACTGGCAAACACTGTAAAAGGAGAATGTTGCAGAGCTCCAGGTATTAAAGTTAAGTTGGAATTAAGATGGAATTAACAATGTCTTATTGACTTTGCCAAAGCCTTTGACTGTGTGGATCACAATAAACTGCGGAAAATTCTGAAAGAGATGGGAATACCAGACCACCTGACCTGCCTCTTGAGAAATCTGTATGCAGGTCAGGAAGCAACAGTTAGAACTAGACATGGAACAACAGACTGGTTCCAAATAGGAAAAGGAGTACGTCAAGGCTGTATATTGTCACCCTGCTTATTTAACTTAGATGCAGAGTACATCATGAGAAATATTGTACTGGAAGAAACACAAGCTGTAATCAAGATTGCTGCGAGAAATATCAATAACCTCAGATATGCAGATGACATCACCCTTATGGCAGAAAGTGAAGAGGAACTAAAAAGCCTCTTGATGAAAGTGAAAGAGGAGAGTGAAAAAGTTGGCTTA
>SJXQ01006301.1:0-17880 GCA_006408695.1 Aepyceros melampus | reverse complement strand
TTATGACCAACCTAGATGGCATATTCAAAAGCAGAGACATTACTTTGCCAACAAAGGTCCATGTAGTCAAGGCTATGGTTTTTCCTGTGGTCATGTATGGATGTGAGAGTTGGACTGCGAAGAAAGCTGAGTGCCAAAGAATTGATGCTTTCAAACTGTGGTGTTGGAGAAGACTCTTGAGAGTCCCTTGGACTGCATGGAGATCCAACCAGTCCATTCTAAAGGAGATCATTTCTGGGTGTTCATTGGAAGGACTGATGCTAAAGCTGAAACTCCAATACTTTGGCCACCTCATGTGAAGAGTTGACTCATTGGAAAAAACTCTGATGCTGAGAGGGATTGGAGGCAGGAGAAGGGGACGAAAGAAGATGAGATGGCTGGATGGTATCATGGACTCGATGGACGTGAGTTTGAGTGAACTCCGGGAGTTGGTAATGGACAGAGAGGCCTGGCGTGCTGTGATTCATGGGGTCACAAAGAGCTGGACACGACTGAGCAACTGAACTGAGTGGGAGACACAGTATAAAAGGTGGGTGTCTGAGTGGCTAGCAGTTATATCCAGGGATCACCATCAGAGGTGTAGATGAGATTGAAACCCACAGAATCAGTGGTATCACCTCAGGAGAGAGCGCAGATTAGGAAGAAAGGAAGCTGATGCCCCACCAAGCCCCACAAGGAGCCTGAAGCCCATGGCGGGCTGCAGCTACCTTCAGGAGATCCACTCATCAGTGATCCATTCAGAAACATCCAAGATTCAGTCTCAGCAATCAAGAGTCTGCAACTGGCAAGAGACTGTCTTTGCAAGGTTTTCTGCAAGATTTGACATATTTGAACACTTTCAGATCTTCATTTCTGTCTCTGGCTTAAAGCAGATCGTGCTCAGTTAGACTTCTGGCAGCTCTGCTCCAGTAGAGCCATCTTCGCTCGATTCCTTGAGGTCCACTGCCACCTGGTGGCCATTGCCTGACAGAAGCAATCTCGCCCTGCTTTTCCTTCCTGCTGGTTTGAGATCCACAAACCCATAAGGTTGCCTTCTACCCAAACTAAGCTATTTTAAGCTTCTTTCACGGTCTCATTGAGCTTGAAGTACAACTGTGCAGGAAGGTAACTGAAGTGTAACTGAGCAGCAATCACTGATTTTTTTTTCCCCTCGTCCCTTCAAATATTTTTGTAATACAGGTAGGAACTGTTAATGGAGACAGGAAGTACAGATGACAGAAGAGCTCATAAATTGCTATAACACCATAGACATGTTCCTACTAATGACATTAATCAATTATTTATTTATTTATTTATTTATAGAATTTAATTAACTCGTGGTAGCTTTTCTTCCCACTAGCATTAAACCAAATTCCGGGCAACAAAATATATTTAATGACTGATAAACCAACACAGTTGTTTAATTTTCCATTTTCAGAGTCAGTTACAAGCATTAAAATACAGAAAGTTATTTTAACAGTAAATATAAAGCTAATTTATAGTATACTCTTCTATTTTTCCCCATACTTTTCCTTTCACAGATAATATGTAAAATTATGAAAAGTAAGATATTTTGCACTTTTAAGGATAAGCTAAGTTATGATGGTGTTCTCTGAACAATTCTATCTAAAAAAACAGTTTTCAATTTAAGTTAAATGTAAACCACAAAAAGTATTTAATACTAACTTTTGTTTTTGTCCAAATTTCCCAATTGTGTATCACATGAAATAATTATAAAGGTTCTAATTTACTGAGAATTTCTAATTGACAAGAGATCAAACACCCTGTGTTACATGATATTCAATCACTTTAAGAGAGATGAAACTCAACCAAAGACAAATTTTAAAGCAAAATTAAACAGATAACACAATCATAAAACTAGTATGAACCGTGTGCTTTCTTAATAATCTCAGTTCCTTTCAGTTCAGATGTTTATAAAAAACGTATACTTGGAATATGTTTGGTCTTCTATCAGAAACATGCCCAGGACTTTTATTTCTCTAAATTCTACCATAATTATTGAATAAACCATCAGTGAATAAATATGGAGAGTGCCAGGCTGTGTAGCACTAAATGATGAATGATATAAAACAATTTTTGATCTTGTGTTAACTTGAAACCTGATTACCAATGTCTAAATCAATTCAAATAGAAGATGGGAAAGCACTCAAAATTATACATCATGCAAATCTAAATAAGTATTATTCTCATAAGAGAGTTATCTCACCCACATCATTGTAAAGGAGAGCTCCATCACAAACACACATGTACAATTTTACCAAATAGATGAAATAAATTAGATGAGGAAATACACAGCAAAGTTCAAAACTTATGGCCACTGCAAAAGTAAGACTCAGCTTTGAAACTTCCCATTAACTTTTGGTTTGAAGATTGACTGTTTGTGAGACAGCTTATTCTTTTTTTTTTTTTTTATCATAATTCTCTGATTTTCTATCTTAATTCTCAGAATGAATATGGAGCAACAACCAAACAGAGAACAGAAGGCCAGATTGCCAGCAGCACCTGTCTAAATACTATTGTACTGTGCAGAGAGCAGTGATGTGTGTCCAGTCGAAGCACATAGTAAATTATGTGGAACATCCAACCCCCAAGTGTCCTGTGCTGCCATGTAGGGAAACTCACAGTGCATGTCTGAGGGATCTCTTTGCTCAGGAAGGTTTAAGCAAAGTTCAAAACAAAATCTGCTCCCCAGTGGATAATCTTAAATCAAAATCAGAATGCCACAGGCTTGATTCTTGAGCCTATAAAACCCTATGAGTTCTGACACATACAGATACATTCTCAGCAATCCTTTTGCTCTTTCCTCTAACAATGTCAATTTTTGTTGGGTCATCATCACATCCCAGCAGTTTGTATAGGAAAAGTAGGATCACAGAAGAAATTTTAAAAGCCCTTCTTACAAAGAAATTAAAACTCTTGCTCCTTGGAAGAATAGCTATGTCAGACCTAGACCATGTTTTAAAAAGCAGAGACCTCACTGTGCCGACAAATGTCCATATAGTCAAAGCTATGGTTTTTCCAGTAGTCAAGTATGGATGTGACAGCTGGACCATAAAGAAGGCTCAGTGCCAAAGAATTGACGCTTTCATACTGTGGAACTGAGGAAGACTCTTGAGAGTCCTTTGGATTGCAAGGAGATCAAACCAGTCAATTCTAAAAAAAATCAACCCTGAATATTCATTAGAAGAACTGATGCTGAAGCTGAAGCTCTAATACTTTTGGCCACCTGATGTGAAGAGATGACTCATTAGAAAAGACCCTGATGCTGGGAAAAATTGAGGGCCAGAGGAGAAAGGGGTGAAAGAGGATGGGTGGTTGGTGGCATCACTGACTCAGTGGACATGAATTTGAGGAAACTCAGGGAGACAGTGATGGACAGAGAAGCCTGGCATGTTGCAGTCCATGGACTAGCAAAGAGTTGGACCTGACTTAGCAACTCAGGAACAGCATTTGTTTACAATTTGTAACAAATGTGAGTACATTTGTTTACAATTCCTGAATGTTCTCGTAGATGCTTATTGAAGAACAAATCATTAATATCAGGATCTAGACCACAGCCAAAGATTCATTTTGCTGCTGCTCTGTTTTTGCCACACAAACTTTGAGACGATCTGCATCACCAGTTACCCTAGAGGAACTGATAGTGACCTTTCATGGCAGTGGCTTCTAGAGACAACACCTCATGTCTCCCCAGTTCAACTCTGTACTAGTCAGCCAGGCTGCCTTAACAGTATACCATAGTCAGTGGGCTTAAATAACAGAAATGTATTTTCTCACAGTTCAGGAGCCTGGATATCCACAATCAAGCTGCCATCAGGGTTGGTAACTTGTGAAATTCCTCCACTTGCAGACAACAGTTTTTCCATGTCCTCACATGACCTTTTCTCTCTGTGAGTGTATGAAAAGAGAAAGTTCTTTATCTCTGCACTTATATGGACACTAATCACATTGGACTAGGGCCCCACCCATATGACTCACTTAACTTAATTACCCCCTTAAATATCCTGTCTCTAGATACAGTCACATTAGGTTAGATCTTCAACATATGAATTTTGTGAGAAGACAGTTAAGTCCATAACAAATTCATGTTTATTGATAGTCTAGTATAAGAAAGATATGTCACTAGACTCAGGAAATACAAAACTAAATAAGACATTTTCCCTGGCCTCAAAAAGTACACAACTTAGTGAGGAGATCAATGTGTATATAACTATCTAGGACCCAAGTCAGCTGCAAAAGTACAGACATTAGAATCTAAAAGAGTGATAAAAATGCTGTAGAAGAAAGGGACCATGGATGGGTTTAAACAAAGGGTGTGATATATCTTTGTGCCCTTTAGAAGATCACTCTGGTAAAGTAAGGAAATGGACGGGGATAGACACTGAATATGCAGAATACATCATGAGAAACACTGGACTGGAAGAAACACAAGCTGGAATCAAGATTGCCAGGAGAAATATCAATAACCTCAGATATGCAGATGACAGCACCCTTATGGAAGAAAGTGAAGAGGGACGAAAAAGCCTCTTGATGAAAGTGAGAGGAGAGTGAAAAAGTTGGCTTAAAGCTCAACATTCAGAAAACGAAGATCATGGTATCTGGCCCCATCACTTCATGGGAAATAGATGGGGAAACAGTGGAAACAGTGTCAGACTTTATTTTTCTGGGCTCCAAAATCATTGCAGATGGTGACTGCAGCCATGAAATTAAAAGACGCTTACTCCTTGGAAGAAAAGTTATGGCCAACCTAGATAGCATATTCAAAAGCAGAGACATTACTTTGCCGACTAAGGTCCGTCTAGTCAAGGCTATGGTTTTTCCTGTGGTCATGTATGGATGTGAGAGTTGGACTGTAAAGAAGGCTGAGTGCCGAAGAATTGATGCTTTTGAACTGTAGTGTTGGAGAAGACTCTTGAGAGTCCCTTGGACTGCAAGGAGATCCAACCAGTCCATTCTGAAAGAGATCAGCCCTGGGATTTATTTGTAAGGAATGATGCTGAAGCTGAAGCTCCGGGACTTTGGCCACCTCATGCGAAGAGTTGACTCATTGGAAAAGACTCATGCTAGGAGGGGCTGGGGGCAGGATGAGATGGCTGGATGACGTCACTGACTCCATGGGCTTGGGTCTGGGTGAACTCCGGGAGTTGGTGATGGACGGAGAGGCCTGGTGTGCTGCCATTCATGGGGTCGCAAAGAGTCGGACATGACTGAGCGACTGAACTGAACTGAACCGAGAGACTGAAAGCCGGAGAAGGCAATGGCACCCCACTCTAGTACTCTTGCCTGGAAAATCCCATGGACGGAGGAGCCTGGTGGGCTACAGTCCATGGGGTCGCTAAGAGTCGGACACGACTGAGAGACTTCACTTTCACTTCTCACTTTCATGCATTGGAGAAGGAACTGGTAACCCACTCCAGTGTTTTTGCCTGGAGAATCCCAAGGATGGGGGAGCCTGGTGAGCTGCCGTCCATGGGGTTGCACAGAGTCGGACACAACTGAAGCGACTTAGCAGCAGCAGCAGCAGCAGCAGCAGAGACTGAAAGCAAAGAGGAAAGTTAGAAATTTCCTATTAACCTAGAAGATGAAGAAAGAAAACTGAAACTATATCAGAGAAATATGATTAAAGGCAAGGAAACAGACTTGAGAGACTTTTAAATAATAAGGTCAAGAAAATTTGGGGAAATTAATGATTTCTATCACAAAGAACTTCTGGGGAGCATTACTCTATTTTTCACTTTTCTCAGTCTACTCAATTAGCATTTCCACATTTCCTTGATTTATAACTATGTTAGTACATGTTGAAAAATATCTTTAATTCAATCTAACTTGCTTTCTAACATACTCTGATCCCTTTTCCAAGTACACTAATTTTACAAATTTAAACATGCTAGACATTGTCACTGGATATTGAAAGAAAAGATCTACTAATGCAAATCTAACAGCCTTGGATATTAATATATTCCTTAATATATATTTAGGAATTATATCTCAGAGTTTACCTATAGACTCTAGACATATATTATTCTCAAAGCCAATACTAGTTGGGCACTCTTTTTTTCTCCTTTTGTGGCCATGATACACCACCATTCTTTTGGGTACCCAGCTCATGCCTTGGAATCATCATGAACCTTTCCTTCTCCCCAGATTCTTCACCCAGTAAGTCACAAAGACCTGCAAGCCTTCCTTCAGATTTTATTTATTTTTATTTTTTTTAAATAATTAATTTTTATTTTTTAGTTTGTTTTGCTTTACAATACTGTATTCATTTTGCTACACATCGACATGAATCAGCCACGAGTGTACATGAACTCCCAATCCCGATCCCCACCTCCCCCCTCCCGCCCCACATCCTCTCTCTGGATTATCCCCGTGCATCAGTCCCAAGCATCCTGCATCCTGCACCAAACCTGGCCTGGCAATTCGTTTCACTTATGATATCACACATGTTACACTGCCACTCTGCCAACCCATCCCACCCTCTATTATACAGAGTGAAGTAAGTCAGAAGGAAAAACACCAATACAGTATACTTACACATATATATGGAATTTAGAATGATGGTAATGATAAACCTGTACGCAAGACAGCAAAAGAGACACAGATGTATAGAACGGCCTTCCTTCAGATTTTAAAGTGAAATTTGTTGCTATTCAGTCTCCAGGTGTGTACAACTCTTTTTCAACCCCATGGACTGTAGCCCACCAGTCTCCTCTGTCCATTGAATTCTCCGGGCAAGAATATTGGAGTGGATTGCCAATTCATTCCACAGGACCTTCCCAACCCAGGGATCGAACTTGCTTCTGTTGTATCTCCTGAACTGCAGGCAGATTCTTTACCACTGAGCCACCTAAAATGGCTTTATCAGTCATCTTTTCCTTTCTATTTCCAGGGCCAATCCTCAGTAGCACCAGAATTATCCCAAGCCATTCAGCTGGCAACAACCACATGCCTTCCAAAGACGTGATTCCATTCAGGCACTCAGATTAGGGCTTCCCCTGACCCAATCAGGCAGAGTTAGCACCTTCTCTTAGAAATTGTAACACAGTTATCTGTATGTGCCTCCCTCCAACTAGAAGATGAGATTTGCAGGCAGATTCTTTACCACTGAGCCACCTAAAATGGCTTTATCAGTCATCTTTTCCTTTCTATTTCCAGGGCCAATCCTCAGTAGCACCAGAATTATCCCAAGCCATTCAGCTGGCAACAACCACATGCCTTCCAAAGACGTGATTCCATTCAGGCACTCAGATTAGGGCTTCCCCTGACCCAATCAGGCAGAGTTAGCACCTTCTCTTAGAAATTGTAACACAGTTATCTGTATGTGCCTCCCTCCAACTAGAAGATGAGATTATTAATTGCAAGAGCCGTATCTTGTTCAATCAAATCCACACACATGCTTTGGACCTGTATATACTTTGTGTGTTGAATTAATTGCTTAAGAGATTCCTTGCGTGAAGAGAGTTTACATTAGTGATTGTGTCAAATATAGTGTTGCAGGAGTATATGCTATTCTCCCACTCATATGTAAAGTATTTAATTGCCAGGCCAGGGTGTTCCATTTCTTTATACTTCAGAGAATCTAAGGCAATGCCTTAAAGTTAGTAGGTGCCCAGGTGGTAACTTGTATTTGATGTAGGCAGCATCTTTCTACTCAGTGCAGCACAAACTAGAACCAGGTTGCAACCAAAATACATTTCCTTACTTCTCCTATATTATAAGCTTCATTCAAGAGATCATTTAAGACTACCATTTTGCAGATACTCTTCTAAAATCTATTATGCTAACATGAAGTATAAGCTGGCCCCTGAATCTTATTTGGCTTCTAACACTGCTTTGTGTGGAAGTACAGGGTGATAAAGGGAATTTAGTCACTACAGGAGGTTAAAAACCAGACTTTAAAACTGAATTCTGTAGCCAAAGCCAACTATTCCTCTTCTGTGTTTCTTGAAATGCTATCTTGCCCAGGTTCCTTAAAAGCTTTGGCGCCAGCTAGCTGCCAAATTTCAGCTGATCCTGATCATTGCAGAACCAAGAAGTTATGCTATGGGAGTAAAAAATAAGCCCTGTTCTCACTCCACTTTCATTCCATACTCCAAAATGACAATGTTTTATTTATATAGGTTGTCTTACTGACAGAAGTCATACATGGAACAATGAACTGGTTCAAAATTGGGAAAGGAGTACATCAAGGCTGTATATTATCATCCTGCTTGTTTAATTTCTATGCAGAATACATCATGTGGAATGCTGGGCTAAATGAAACACAAGCTAGAATCAAGATTGCTGGGAGAAATATCATTAACCTCATGCAGATGATATGCAGATGATACCACCCTTATGGTAGAAAGTAAAGAGGAACTGAAGAGCCTTTTGATGAAAGTGAAAGAGGAGAGTGAAAAAGCTGGCTTAAAGCTCAACATTCAGAAAAAGAAGATCATGGCATCCAGTTCCATCACTTCATGGGAAATAGATGGGGAAACAGTGGAACAGTGTCAGACTTTATTTTGGGGGGCTCCAAAGTCACTGCAGATAATGACTGCAGCCATGAAATTAAATGACACTAGCTCCTTGGAAGAAAAGCTATGACAAACCTAGATGGCATATTAAAAAGCAGAGACATTATTTTGCCAACAAAAGTCCATATAGGCAAAACTCTGGTTTTTCCAGTAGTCCTGTATGGTTGTAAGAGTTGGACCATAAAAAATACTGAGCCCTGAAGAACCGATTCTTTTGAACTGTGGTGTTGAAGAAGACTCTTGGAGTCCCTTAGACTTCAAGGAGATAAACCAGTCAATCCTAAAGGAAATCAATCCTGAATATTCACTGGAAGGACTCAAGCTGAAGCTGAAACTTAATACTTTGTCCACCTAATGCAAAGAGCTGACACATTAGAAAAAACGCTGCTGGGAAAGATTGAAGGCGGAGGAGAAGGGGATGACAGAATGAGATGGTTGGATGGCATCACTGACTCAAGGGACATGAGTTTGAGCAAGCTCCAGGAGATGGTGAAGGACAGGGAAGCCTGCTATGCTGCAGTCCATAGGGCTGAAAAGAGTTGGACACATCTGAGTGACTAAACAACAATAACTGAGAGAACTACAAACCACAAGGAACAACACCAAAGCAACTCTGATATTTTCTAGGCTTCCTTTACATCGTAGAAAGCCATGCTTAACTTGGTACCATTGAAAAGACCAGATTGTTTACGTGCAGTAAATGAGAACACATGAATGGTTCAGTGTAATATCCAAATGACTCGTTCCTACACTGGTGATGTTTATTAGCTTGCTCTGTATCGGTACCATACTAAGTGCTTTATATACTTTCTGTCCTGTGCACATTCTGTCATTTAACCTTCACAAAAATTCTATGTGGTCACAATTATTCCTTTCATGGATGAGAAAAATGAGGCTGAGAGAGGCCTGCTTGTACCTACAGATACACAACTAGTAAGCTAGAGGAGCTGGGATAAACCTAGTTCAGTCTAACTCCAAAACCTGTCATCTTTACCACTGCTCCTATCTAAGCTTAACTGAAAAATTCAAATGTGAGGAGTAACCACTGGTTTGGCCACAAGGACTCAAAGTCACAGGATAAACAGGATAAACCTTCCTAGAACAATTTTGCACAATGACAATGTAACAAAATATACTTCAATATATTAAAACAAAAAAGAATGCATATAAGTCTAATATGTAATTCATACACATTTTTAAAATAAAATAGAAGGCACCAAAATATTACCTTTTTTGAAACAGTCCCACCTGAGACTATGTCTCACATTCTGTCTGTCACCTTTCCTTTCCTTCCTACTCCCAGGGTTTTTTATTTGGCCCTACATTTCATTAAAAGTTTCAGGTGTGACCCAGACAGTATCTACACATTAGGAGATACACTCTAGGGCCAGAGACATAGGAACAAGATGGACAGTTTTATTTAAGGGGGCTATTTGTGTTTATAGGACTGTAGCCTCTAGCCAGAGGACAGAGGATTGGGTAGCAAGGTGTCCATCAGAGGAGGAGTTCAATACAGGGCCAAGTAAAATCCAAGACAAAGTGAAAGCCGAGAGAAAACAGAGTGGGAGAATCCAAAGCTGGAAGGGCACCTTCGGGTTCCAGATCCAAGATCTTCTGAACCATAAAGAAGAGAAAGAAAGGGAGAGATGGAGAGAAACAGAAAGGGTAGGGGAGACATACACAGAGAGGAAGTGGGGAAGAATGAGCAGGACAGAGGAGGTAAATGGAAGAAAGGAAGGAATACTAGTTGAAAGAAAAAGAAAGTTGGGGTACTAGTTGCGCTCAAGTATCTTACCAACTGTGGGTGAATTTAGTCTTGGTCAATATTCCAATATCACTATTATTTGTTGCCTGTGCATGTGTCCTAAACCATTCACTCCTATTCAGCTCTGTGACCTATGGATTGTACCCCTGCCTGTCCAAGGTATTCTCCAGGCGAGAACACTGGAATGGGTGGCTGTACCCTCCTCCAGGAGATCTTCCCAACATAGGGATGGAACCTGTGTCTCATCAGTCCCCTGCATTGGCAGGTGGGTCCTTTACCACTGGTGCCACTTGAGAAGCCCTGAACCAGCATCTAAATCATTCTCCTCTTCTGTGAATTTCTTAACCATGGGACTGTTAGTAAGAGGCAGAAATTAATACCCTCCTGAGAAACCAGAAGCTTCCCATGTAGGACCAAAACTCTGCTGATGAAAGGCACCTACACAGAGCCAGCTGCTACTCCTCCTGCTATGAGGAGTTCCTTGGGATTTGGGACTGGCATGGGCTGAAAGCAAAGGCCTTTAGTAGTTTCAACTGCAAAAATACTGAAAAAATGCCCAAATCAGGAAAAGGTAGTGACTGCTATTTAAGGATGACATAGAATATAATTTTTGCATAAAATCAAAAGATCTTTCCTAGCATGTGAGATGAGTGCAATTGTGCGGTAGTTTGAGCATTCTTTGGCATTGCCTTTCTTTGGGATTGTAATGAAACTGACCTTTTCCAGTCCCATGACCACTGCTCAGTTTCCAAATGTGCTGGCATATTGAGTACAGCACTTTCACAGCATCATCTTTTAGAATTTTAAATAGCTCAACTAGAATTCCATCACCTCCACTAGCTTTGTTTGTAGTGATGCTTCCTAAGGCCCACCTGACTTCAGGAGGTCTGGCTCTAGGTGAATGATCACACCATCGTGGTTATCTTGGTCATGAAGATCTTTTTTGTACAGCTCTTTTGTGTATTCTTATCACCCCTTCTTAATATCTTCTACTTCTGTTAGATCCATACCATTTCTGTCCTCTATTGTGCCCATCTTTGCATGAAATGTTCCCTTGGTATCTCTAATTTTCTTGAAGAGATCTCTAGTCTTTCCCTTTCTATTGTTTTCCTCTATTGTTTTTTTTGCATTGATCACTGAGGAAAGGCTTTCTTATCTCTCCTTGCTATTCTTTGGAAGTCTGCATTCAAATGGCTGTATGTTTCCTTTTCTCCTTTGCCTTTCACTTCTCTTCTTTTCTCAGCTATTTGTAATACTTCCTCAGACAATTATTTTACCTTTTTGCATTTCTTTTCCTTGAGGATGGTCTTGAGCCCTGCCTCCTGTACAATGTCACGAACCTCATCCATAGTTCCTCAGGCACTCTGTCTATCAGATCTAATCCCTTGAATCTATTTGTCACTTCCATTGTATAATCATAAGGGATTTGATTTAGGTCATACCTGAATGGTCTGGTGGTTTTTCCTACTTTCTTCAATTTAAGTCTGAATTTGGCAATAAGGAGTTCATGATCCCCCACAGTCAGCTCCCAGTTTTGTTTTTGCTGACCATATAGAGCTTCTCCATCTTCAGCTGTAAAGAATATAATCAATCTGATTTCAGTGTTGACCATCCGGTGATGTCTGTGTGTAGAGTCTTCTCTTGTGTTATTGGAAGAGAGTGTTTGCTATGACCGGTGTGCTCTCTTGGCAAAACTCTGTTAGCTTTTGCCCTGCTTCATTCTGTACTCCAAGGCCAAATTTGCTTATTACTCCAAGTATCTCTTTACTTCCTACTTTTGCATTCCAGTCCTCTATAATGAAAATGACATCTTTCAGGGGTGTTAGTTCTGGAAGGTCTTATAGGTCTTCATAGTACAATTGCACTCATCTTACACGCTAGTAAAGTATATTTTACCTTTTTGCATTTCTTTTCCTTGAGGATGGTCTTGAGCCCTGCCTCCTGTACAATGTCACGAACCTCATCCATAGTTCCTCAGGCACTCTGTCTATCAGATCTAATCCCTTGAATCTATTTGTCACTTCCATTGTATAATCATAAGGGATTTGATTTAGGTCATACCTGAATGGTCTGATGGTTTTTCCTACTTTCTTCAATTTAAGTCTGAATTTGGCAATAAGGAGTTCATGATCCCCCACAGTCAGCTCCCAGTTTTGTTTTTGCTGACCATATAGAGCTTCTCCATCTTCAGCTGTAAAGAATATAATCAATCTGATTTCAGTGTTGACCATCCGGTGATGTCTGTGTGTAGAGTCTTCTCTTGTGTTATTGGAAGAGAGTGTTTGCTATGACCGGTGTGCTCTCTTGGCAAAACTCTGTTAGCTTTTGCCCTGCTTCATTCTGTACTCCAAGGCCAAATTTGCTTATTACTCCAAGTATCTCTTTACTTCCTACTTTTGCATTCCAGTCCTCTATAATGAAAATGACATCTTTCAGGGGTGTTAGTTCTGGAAGGTCTTATAGGTCTTCATAGTACAATTGCACTCATCTTACACGCTAGTAAAGTAATTCTCAAAATCCTCCAAGCCAGGCTTCAACAGTACGTGAACCATGAACTTCCAAATGTTCAAGCTGGATTTAGAAAAGGCAGGGGAACAAGAGATCAAATTGCCAACATCTGTTGGATCATTGAAAAAGCACAAGAGTTCCATAAAAACATCTATGTACTTTGTATGGCCACCTGATGCAAAGAACTGACTCATTTGATAGGACCTTGATGCTGGGAAAGATTGAAGGCGGAAGAGAGGGGACGACAGAGGATGAGATGGTTGGATGGCATCACCAAATCGATGGACATGAGTTTGAGTAAACTCCAGGAGTTGGTAATGGACAGGGAAGCCTGGCTTGCCACCGTCCATGGGGTCACAAAGAGTCGGACACAACTGAGCGATTGAACTGAACTAAAGATCTTGCAACAATCTTAGACCTCAAGCCAATATTTTCCACCAGTGTTTGAAGGAATGAGATTCATGCATTCTGTCTGTGATAAAATCTATCATGTTACCTAATGACAGACAAGCTTCCCCCTTAGCTTCTGCACAGTCAACCTGATAAACAACCCAGGGATACTTTTCTGCATTCCTCTACCTCCATCTAGTGGATTAAGAGTCAACTGCAGCTCAGCCTTCCCTGTAGTCTGCAATCTGCGCAGTCTTTTTCCCAAGTCTGTAACTGCAAATCTGTTCAGGCTTTTGTGGCTGGAAAATACCTCTACCTCTCATGGGGCAAAGTATCCACAGAACTATGGAAAAACCAATACCTTGATGTATCTTTAGAAGCCTAGGGCTAGAGCTACACACTCGGAAGTTGTTGATTTAGCGAAGACTGATGCTTTTGTGTTTACAGTATTTCCTATTGAAAACTCTACCTTTAGAATATTTTGTTCTTGCCAGAAATTTCTGCTGCAGTGCAGCACACAAAAAATAGCGCACAAAGAACTGACAGAGAAACAGGAGCTGTTGCTAACAAATAAATGTGCTCTCTGGGATCTAACTTGCATGGAAGTCAAGCAGAGATGCTGTAGCAGAGAATCTAAGAATTTTTGAGCTGAGGAACTCTTAATGACCATCTGATAAAAATGGAAAATAACTTAGAGCAAAGCAAAAACAGGAGATAGGGCCTAATGAATTTATTTCGGGCCAGAGTCACCAGTGAAGATTCTATGAGCTGCTCTGACTTTCTCTTCTCTCTCTCAAGGTCATTCCACCTGCACATCCAACCCATTCCTCCTTCTCAAGATTTATTATGGATTTTTTATTGTGAAGTGTTCATTGGAAGGACTAATGTTGAAGCTGAAACTCCAGTACTTTGTATGGCCACCTGATGCAAAGAACTGACTTATTTGATAAGACCTTGATGCTGGGAAAGATTGAAGGAGGAAGAGAGGGGACAACAGAGGATGAGATGGTTGGATGGCATCACCAAATCGATGGACATGAGTTTGAGTAAACTCCAGGAGTTGGTAATGGACAGGGAAGCCTGGCTTGCCACCGTCCATGGGGTCACAAAGAGTCGGACAACTGAGCGATTGAACTGAACTAAAGATCTTGCAACAATCTTAGACCTCAAGCCAATATTTTCCACCAGCGTTTGAAGGAATGAGATTCGTGCATTCTGTCTGTGATAAAATCTATCATGTTACCTAATGACAGATAAGCTTCCCCCTTAGCTTCTGCACAGTCAACCTGATAAACAACCCAGGGATACTTTTCTGCATTCCTCTACCTCCATCTAGTGGATTAAGAGTCAACTGCAGCTCAGCCTTCCCTGTAGTCTGCAATCTGCGCAGTCAATTTCCCCAAGTCTGTAACTGCAAATCTGTTCAGGCTTTTGTGGCTGGAAAATACCTCTACCTCTCATGGGGCAAAGTATCCACAGAACTATGGAAAAACCAATACCTTGATGTATCTTTAGAAGCCTAGGGCTAGAGCTACACACTCTGAAGTTGTTGATTTAGTGAAGACTGATGCTTTTGTGTTTACAGTATTTCCTATTGAAAACTCTACCTTTAGAATATTTTGTCCTTGCCAGAAATTTCTGCTGCAGTGCAGCACACAAAAAATAGCGCACAAAGAACTGACGGAGAAACAGGAGCTGTTGCTAACAAATAAATGTGCTCTCTGGGATCTAACTTGCATGGAAGTCAAGCAGAGATGCTGTAGCAGAGAATCTAAGAATTTTTGAGCTGAGAAACTCTTAATGACCATCTGATAAAAATGTAAAATAACTTAGAGCAAAGCAAAAACAGAAGATAGGGCCTAATGAATTTATTTCGAGCCAGAGTCACCAGTGAAGATTCTATGAGCTGCTCTGACTTTTTCTTCTCTCTCTCAAGGTCATTCCACCTGCACATCCAACCCATTCCTCCTTCTCAAGATTTATTATGGATTTTTTATTGNAAGCAAAAACAGGAGATAGGGCCTAATGAATTTATTTCGGGCCAGAGTCACCAGTGAAGATTCTATGAGCTGCTCTGACTTTCTCTTCTCTCTCTCAAGGTCATTCCACCTGCACATCCAACCCATTCCTCCTTCTCAAGATTTATTATGGATTTTTTATTGGCAAAACTTTAACCTTTTCCTCTGACAAAACCATTAAAGCCTAGAATCACAAAATGTTAACGTATTTTTGCAGATTATTTCACTTCTCTCCTATGTGTAGGATGTACGCACTTTGAATAACTTGGCTACCACTAAAGCCAGTTATTTTCAGAACCAGTGGACAACTCTAATGGAAGTAAGCAACACTGAAAAAGAAAGGGTCGTCATAGGGTAAAAATAGTCATATGTAACAGTGTCCATAGGACTTCAATATAAGAAATAGTGTTTTGACTAGAGCAGGTGGGGGGAATCTTTGAAAGACCTTTCTTTCCTCACTTTCTTTTTCAGATGTCTGTTCCTGCCCTGGAGAAATGCCTTCAGGGACCTGGTGGGTGACAGAAATATCTGGAACCCTATATATGTGGTATCCTACAACGTGATGGTATTATCACTGGGAAGCCTATAGACAGTTTGCGCATTTGAAGACATGAAACTTTAAAACTGTGAACCCTATGCACTCAAAAAGACTACTCATCGTGGTGACAACCCAGTCATAACCTGTAATTTATGGCATCACCAAGGCAAAACCTTCCAGAGTAAGGTTTTCAGAATGATTATCAATGAGTCATTTGCAATAAAAGAAACTAAGTTCTACTACAGCTGTCCTCTTTAAGTCATATTGAAGAGGCATAATTTAAAAAAAAAAAAGAGAGAGAGAAGGAGGAGAGCAATACATATAGAGCCAAATATGATAGTACATATTTTAAGTGTCTCTCTCAGGTAGACCAAGCCCATAGCTGAGTATAAACTGTAAAACTGGGTAAACTTGAATATAGTGATCATTCCATTCAGCGCACACTTTAAATGCCATCTGCTAGAATTGTGTAATTGATTGCCACAGGACATAATCATTTTAAAATACAGTTAATTTGATTACCAGTGATGAAGTTTTTATCTCTACAAACTAGGAGTCTGGCAATGAGATGAAGAAAGTTACCAAGTTTCCAAAATCAGAATGCAAAATGCATAATTCAGGAGGCTGGAGAGAGGAGCCTATCACCTGGGAAACGCTGGACTAAGAAATACTGCGTTTTGAGGATTGGTGATGGTAATCTCACTTCCAGAAACAGATCTTGGACTACACTGAATTCATCTCCTCTTTTATGTGCATAATATACTGTTAGAAATTTTATTTATTAAATGAAGGTACAAACAGGGAATATTGCTAAGCATCTATTGAGTACCACACAGCCAGCTAGATACATCATCCATCCTCTATTTTAACCCTCACAACCAATTATAAGAAGGAGGTCAAGATGATAGGACCAAGATCACACAGCTGGTAAGAGATTGTGGCAGGTGACTAATGGTTCCAAAAGATGCCCATGTCCTAATCCCAAAAACCTGTGAGGGTAATACAGCAAAAAGGACATTGCAGGCATGATTAAATTAGGAATCTTGACTTAGGAAGATTATCCTAGATTATCTAGGTGTCCTCTAAATGCAATCACATGTGTCTTTATAAGAAAGAAATTTGGTACTAAAGGGAAGGTGATGTGACCAGCCACAGAAACAGAGACTGGGGTGCTATATAGGCAGGAGCCAAGGGATGCTGACAGCCCCAAGAAGTACAAGAGGTGAGAAACAAATTCTCCCTTGAAGATTCCAGAAGGAGCCAGCCCTGCTCACACCTTGCTGCCCCTTGAGACTCACCTTGGAATTCTAACCTCCAGAGATATAGAATATATTTGTATTGTTTCAGCCATTCAGTTTGTGGTGATGTGTTACACCTGCTGCTGCTGCTGCTGCTAAGTCGCTTCAGTTGTGTCCGACTCTGTGCGATCCCAGAGACGGCAGCCCACCAGGCTCCCCCGTCCCTGGGATTCTCCAGGCAAGAACACTGGAGTGGGTTGCCAGCAATAGAAATTAATACAGAGATGAGCCAGAATTCTACCCAGGTCTGCTCAAACTTGAAACCTGCATTCTTTTTCCCTACTTTACACTGCCTTCAATTTTATTGAAGACTGGGAACTAAGTACACAAAGACTCATATCTTGTCCCCGTTTGAACATTCCCAAAATCTGGAATTGAGTATTGAATCAAATGACCAAATGTTCCTCTAATTAAATCATCACAACTATCTCATGTATTGATTATTGTCATGATAGTTCTAAAGAGTAAATTCATAGAAGAAAAGAAAAGAAAAAGAAATTCACCATTAGGAATAGGCTTCCTGATGGTGCAGTGGTTAAGAAGCTGCTTTGCAATGCAGGGGACATGGGTTTGAACCCTGGTCAGGGACTAAGATCTCACATGCCACTGAACAACTTAAGCTGATGCGAGCCACAACTAGAGAGTTTATTCACTGCAGTGAAAGATCCCATTTGAGGCAATGAGGATCCTGAGTGCCACAACTAGACCCGAGGCAGCCAAATAATATGTTTTTAAAAAAGAATATTCCTCACTCATTATCAGAGAAATGCAAATCAAAACCACAATGAGGTACTATCTCATGCCAGTCAGAATGGCTGCTATCAAAAAGTCTACAAACAATAAATGT
>SJXQ01006300.1:618400-669252 GCA_006408695.1 Aepyceros melampus | reverse complement strand
TAATTTTGAGATGTGTGTTTTGTCCCATTTCAAGAGTTTCCTGAGGTGTTAGGACTGTTACCCACTGTGTAGCTGGCTTATTTATATACCCTTTACTGACTGCCTTTATTTTTCTGTGCATTTTTCTACTGACCTACTGGCATTCCCCTCATTTCCCAATAAACTACATGCACTCAGACTCTTGTCCCAGAGTCTGCCTCTGGAAGAACTAAAACTGAGATAATGGCTTTTTTTCATTTTCTCCAACAAGTGAACCTTGTTCCTGCTGCAAGTCTTTTGCCTTTGCTGTTTCAAACCTCTGTTCATGTGTTCTTGATGTTCTCATGGTTCATCCCTTTCTTTGTTCCCATCTCAGTTCAAAAGTCACCTCTGCAGACAGGCCATTCAGACTACTCAGATTTTAATAGTTCCTCCCTTTCTTCCACTGTCAGCTTTATCTTCCCTATGACCTTTTCACTGTCACAAGTTATCTTTGTAATTTACTTGTTCACGAGTTTATTGTCTATTTACCTTCAATATTAGCTCCTTGAGAGCAAGAATCTTGACTGACTTGTTTGCTGCCCTATCATGAGAGCAGGGCACTAATTCAATGAACAAATGATGAATTTCCATAATTCTTAGAGTTTGTGTCCACTTTCCCTAGTACTCCTTCACCTGATTCTCTGTTCTTAACCTAACCCCCAGGATGACAAAGCCAGTACAGACAGGCAAAAGGCAAACTTCCGAACTGGTAGGTAATGCAAATCCTTCTCTCACATTTGTGTCTTTAGAAGTCTCCTTGAGTATATTTCAGTTATGAATCCCTTTCCTCTAAGTCTTAATAATATTTTTGATTTTTAACTTCTTTTTGTTAAAAATCCCAATTTTTTTTTTTTTTTTTTTTTCTGCTCTCACTCTTCACACTGGCATATTGACAGTTGAGGCTGGAAGCACCATTCCCAATTTCCTTCCCAGTCATTTTCTCCTGCAAATCACTGAGCGTCTCTCTCACTATTCTTCTATCGCTGACATGACTACTGTTGTCTGTAGTATCTGGTGTCTGATATGGGCATGTTTTGCACCCCCTCCCCCAATTTCCAGCTAAAGTCATCTTGATCAGATCGGCAAGTCTCCAGGCAACCACATTCTTCCCTAGTGAGAGCACTCGATCCTTAGCCAAAAGCCTATCATTCCAGTATCTTAAGCCATTGCCCAAGAAAAACAAATCTGCACAGCTCTAACCCATCTCCAGCTGTGCCGGCTGCCGCCATCCCACACCTAGCCTCAAGGGACCTCTAACCTCCCAGTTAGCCCTGCAGCAGCTGAGATGTAGACAAATCCTATTTCCCTTGGTTCAGATGAGACAATATTGGAATTTCTCAAAAGGAAATTTGCTAAGAAACAAAGTGAAAAACAAAACCGGAGAGAGGGAGAGAAAGGCGGAGAAAGAAGACAAAAGCTTAGGGTAAGATGCATTACAGAGTCCCAATTCCTTATCCTGAGATAACGACACTCTGACTGCAGATCGGTTTGGTTGATGCAACTTACAGGGCACACAGATATGAGAATATAAGCCTTCAACCTTTCACAAAGAGGAAATGGGGATAGGGTGGGGGAGGGGCTTACAGGAAGGGAGAAAGAGTCTTTGTGTGTCTGGACTATTTCATTCCATGGAAATGGTACCCAATAAAGTATATGGGCTATTCCATCAGCTCTGGAGGAGCAGGAAATCCCATCTACCAGCCTTTGTTACACTGGAAGCTGCCTGCAACCTTGCTGAACTTTATTGGCTCTGATAGTTTTTAGTGGATTCTTTAGGATTTTCTACATATTAGAGTGTGTCAGAGCTTCTCTGATAGCTCAGTTGGTAAAGAATCTGCCTGCAATGCAGGAGACCCTGGTTCGATTCCTGGGTCGGGAAGATCCCCTGGAGAAGGGATAGGCTAGGCACTCCAGTATTCTTGGGCTTCCCTTGTGGCTCAGCTGGTAAAGAATCCACCTGCAATATGGGAGACTTGGATTCAATTCCTGGACTGGAAAGATCCCCTGGAGAAGGGAAAAGCTACCCACTCCAGTATTCTTGCCTGGAGAATTCCATGGGCTGTATAGTCTGTGGGGTCGCAAAGAGTCAGACAGGACCGAGGGACTTTCACTTTCACTTTCAAAGAGCATGTCATCTGAAATAGAGGTATTTTTACTTCTTCCTTTCCAATATGCATGTCTTTTATTCTGTTTTCTTGTCTAATTGCCTTAGATCTTCCAGTACTGTGTTGAATAGAATTGGCAAGAGTGGAAATTTGTCTTATTCTTGGTCTTAGCAGGAAGCTTCCAGTGTTTCAGCAGTATGTATGATGTTAACTGTGGATTTCATATAGATGCTGGCTCGCTCTTTCAGTGACCCACGCTTATTGTAAAACTCTGCTATACTTTTTTCATTTTCTTTCTTCATTTTATTTTTAACCTCCTTTACTTTTTGTACAGACTTCCCAGGTGGTGCTAGAGGTAAAGAACCTGCCTGCCAATGCAGGAGACTTAAGAGACATCGGTCCGATCCCTGAGTCGGGAAGATCCCCTGGAGGAGGGCATGGCAACCCACTCCAGTATTCTTGCCTGGAGAATCCTATGGACAGAGGAGCCTGGAACACTACAGTCCATGGGGTTGCAAAGAGTTGGACACAACTGCAGTGACTTAGCACCACTTTTTGTATATTTTCTTCCAGTAAAAGTCTAACTTGTGTCTGCAGTGGTAAAGAAATCAAGCATGGAAAGGCTTGATTTTCTTTCATTCATCTGTTCAGCAAGTGTTTAGTAAATGTTTATGCCTACACTGTCCTAAGTTCTTGCACATATAATGCTAAATAAAATAAAGTCCATATCCTCATGGAGTTCACATTCTAATGATGAACCTAGACAGTAAATAAATAGTCACGATAAATATAATGAAAAGTAAATCCAGAGAAGGAAGAAAGTTAGGCGCTGTGGGAGGGAACTACTTTATAGTGAGAGGTCAGGAAAGCCCTCTGGAAAGGTGACACTTTGGCTGATACTTGAATGATAAAAAGGAGCAAGGCATCAGAAGAGCTTAGAGAAGAATGTTCTAGAAGAAGGAACAAGTACAAAGGCCTTGAAGCAGGAATAAACCTGCTGAGTGAGAGAGAAGGGCAACTAGGAAGGCAGTCCAATGCGTGTGGAGCAGAGGGAGGGAGAAGAGAGTGGGAGGTGATGAGGTCAGGTAAGTCATCAGGCAAAGATGGTGGAGTTAACTGAGTGTGATGGGAAGGTGTTAAACTGGGAATACTGTAATCTAAGTTAGTAAAATTCCATCTGGCTGACATCTGTGCCTATCCTGGATATCAGGCTTTGTGAAGCCCAGGTTTCACTGGAGTTGGTTCAGAAAGTCAGGGAGTGAGAGAGCCCATTAACCTCCACAGCTTTCCCTCACACAGCAGCCAGAAGGATTCTTCTGAAATATGTTAGATCATGTTTCTCCACGCCTTAAAACTCTCCCACTGTTCCCTATTTCTCTGAAAGTGAATATCCTCTCCATGGCCTTCTAGTCCCTACAATATCTGCTGCTCCCCATGCCTCTCTGCCCTCCTTGCACATCACTTTCATCCTCACTTACTTGCCTCTAACCACACCAGCTTCCTTGGCTAGTCCCATGCAAGCCAAACATGCACCCCCCATAAGGCCTTTGTACTTACTGATTGTCCCCTTTGTTTGGAATACTTTCCTCCAGATATCTGCTTAATTATCGCTTTGTCAGAGAGGCCTACACTGACTGATGCTATTCTCTTTCTGACTTCACCTATCACTCTCATCCATTTGCTTGCTGTGTTCTAGTCACATTGGTCTACTCAATGTTGCATTTCAGTGTTGCTTGTAGCTCTCTCTATATTTATTGGTAAATAGATGTAAATATAGATATATAACTTCAAAATGATAAACAGTGCACATATGATTTTGTCTCCTTTTACCCTTATTATTATTTTCTTAAAATATAAATTGTGAGCATTTTATAAGCCCTAAATATTTTCCCCCAAATATGATTATAATGGTTGTTGGTTTCTCAAAGAATTGAAGTTCTAGGATCAAGAGTCATACCCTCTGGTATACTTTGGGGGAGAAAAGGAAGTTTGTCTCATTTACAGTGAGTATTGCTTCTCTGTTCCATATGTTTACCCTTGCTACTGTCTCTCTTTGCTTTCTTCTGTCACCACCTAAAAGCCTGAACTATAGTTTGATGTTTGTCAAACTATAGTTTGACAACCTTCATTTGATAGCTCTGCACAGGCCTCACTGAGTGGGAGAATAGGGTGCAGGACACCTCTTTTCTTAAATTATTTTTTAATTTTGATTTTATTGGAGTATACTTGACTTACAATATTGTATTAGTTTCAAGTGTACAGCAAAGTGATTCAGTTATACATATATTCATTGATTTTTAGATTCTTTTCTCATATAGGTTATCAACTAATATTGAGTAGAATTCCCTGTGCTATACAGTAGGTCCTTGTTGGTTATCTATCTTATATATAGCAGTGCATGTATGTTCATCCCAAACTCCTGATTTACCCGTCCCACTTACATTTCCCCTTTGGAAGGCTGAGCGCCAAAGAATTGATGCTTTTGAACTGTGGTGTTGGAGAAGACTCTTGAGAGTCCTTTGGACTGCAAGGAGATCCAATCAGTCCATTCTGAAGGAGATCAGCCCTGGGATTTATTTGCAAGGAGCTGAAGCTCCAGTACTTTGGCCACCTCATGGGAAGAGTTGACTCATTGGAAAAGACCCTGATGCTGGGAGGGATTGGGGGCAGGAGGAGAAGGGGACGACCGAGGATGAGATGGCTGGATGGCATCGCTGACTCGATGGATGTGAGTCTGAGTGAACTCCGGGAGTTGATGATGGACAGGGAGGCCTGGCATGCTCCGATTCATGGGGTCGCAAAGAGTTGGACACGACTGAGCGACTGAACTGAACTGAACCATAAGTTTGTTTTTAATATTTGTAAGTCTGTTTCTGTTTTGTGAATAAGTTCACTTGCATCATTTTAAAAATTAGATTTCACGCATGAGTGATATCATATGATATTTGTCTTTCTCTGTCTGGCTTACTTCACTTAGTATGATAATTGCTAGGTCCATCCCTGTTGCTGCAAATAGCATTATTTCATTCTTTTTCGTGGCTGAGTAGTATTTTTCTTTCTCTCTCTCTAAACCATGTCTTTATTCATTCTTCTGTCTATGGAATTTATATACCTTCCATTTCTTGGCCATTGTAAATAGTGCTGCAATAAAAATTGTGGTGCATGTATCTTTTCAAATTATGATTCTCTGGATGTACGCCCAGGAGTAAGATTGCTGGATCATATGGTAGTTCTATTTTTAGTTTTCTAAGGAACCTCAATACTGTTCTCCATAGTGGTTTTACCAATTTACATGCCCACCAACAGTATGAAAGGATTCCCTTTTCTTCACATCTTCTCCAGCTTTTATTGTTTGTAGTTTTTTTGGTGATGGCCATCTGATGAATGTGAGGTGATACCTCATTGTTGTTTTGATGTGCATTTCTCTAATAATTAGTGATGTTGAGCATCTTTTCATGTGTCTTTTGGCTATTTGTATGTTCTCTTTGGAGAAGTATCTATTTGGATTTTTTTCCTCATTTTTTGATTGGGTTGTTTGTTTTTTTCAGGACACTCCCTTTGAAGTTTTGTCCCTTTAATCAACACAGTTCCCCATAAAAGGCTGAATGGGTGTTTCTCTTTCTGACTTACTTCACTCTGTATAATAGAACTGACTCAAATGTATTCTTTTTTATAGCTGAATAATATTCCATTGTGTATATATACTACAACGTCCTTATCCATTCATCTGCCAATGGATATCTAGATTACTCCATGTAATCTATTGTAAACAGGGGAGAAAAGCTATTGTAAACAGTGCTGCAATGAACATTGGGGTACATGTCTTTTTCAATTCTGGTTTCCTCAGTGTGTATGCCCAGCAGTGGGATTTCTGGGTCATATGGCAGTCCTATTTCCTGTTTTTAAAGTAATCTCCACACTGTTCTCCATAGTGGCTGTACCAGTTTGCATTCCCACCAACAGTGTAGGAGGGTTTCCTTTTCTCAAGACAGTAGCAATGATCCTATATGCAAGGCAGCAAAAGAGACACAGAAATAAAGAACAGACTTTAGGACTATATGGGAGAAGGTGAGGGAGGGATGATTTGAGAGAATAGCATTGAAACATGTATATTACCATATGTAAATAGATGAGCAGTGCAAGTTCAATGTATGAAGTAGGGCACTCAAAGCTGGTGCTCTGTGACAACCCAGAGGGATGGAATGGAGAGGGAGGTGGGAGGGGGTTCAGGATGGGGGGACACATGTGTACCCATGGGTGATTCATATCAATGTATGGCAAAACCCACCACAATATTGTAAATACATTATCCTCCAATTAAAATAAATAAATTATTATTATTTTTAAAAAGACTAAATGGGTATTTCTTTACTAAAGATCTGAAATTATAGAAGGAAGCCACATTTCCCCAAGATCCAACTGACAGAGGCCAGGGCAGAGCTTGCTCACCTTGTGTTCACAGTCCTGATGATTCCAGGACTCAGGTAAATGTCCTTTCACTTCCAACTCCAGGTTTTATCTGTGTTGCTATAGATGTTCATGGAAATTCTGGGTTTCTCATGTAAATTCTGGCATTTCTCATGTATCTCCTAGCTCCTAAGTGAGTAGGGTTGGGAGACAGATAGGTAGCAGAAAGATATATATGTGTGTGTCCAGGAAAGATTTGATGTTGTTTCTATCCACATTATATCTGTGAACTGATATAGGGAAGGCCAACACCACCCTTTTCATTCCATCACATTCTGCTGACAGAGATGAATAATCTCACTCTGAGGCCATGCTTGTAAGAGGAAGCCTTACCTAGACCTAGACCACTGAACCAGCCAAAGTCCTAGACATTCTAGGCTTAAGCACAAGCTGGTTGCACTTATACAAAGACGAGTGTACTTCACACCCAAGGCAGATGTGGAAGAGCCAGTGCATGAGGATGTGGGTTGGAGACAGAGATATTCATGCTTGATAGTAGCTTAGTGAACAGGCAACAAAGGGGAACTGTGCTGCATGGCTTGAAGGCATAAGTGGAAAATATTGTAGCTGCTAGTAACAGGAAAATGGAGTATGCTCAGGCATCAGTTCAGTTCAGTTCAGTCGCTCAGTCGTGTCCGACTCTTCATGACCCCATGAATCGCAGCACGCCAGGCCTCCCGTCCATCACCAACTCCCGGAGTTCACTCAGACTCGCATCCATCAAGTCAGTGATGCCATCCAGCCACCTCATCCTCTGTCGTCCCCTTCTCCTCCTGACCCCAATCCCTCCCAGCATCACAGTCTTTTCCAGTGAGTCAACTCTTCCTATGAGGTGGCCAAAGTACTGGAGCTTCAGCTTTAGCATCATTCCTTCCAAAGAAATCCCAGGGTTGATCTCCTTCAGAATGGACTGGTTGGATCTCCTTGCAGTCCAAGGGACTCTCAAGAGTCTTCTCCAACACCACAGTTCAAAAGCATCAATTCTTCGGTGTTCAGCCTTCTTCACAGTCCAACTCTCACATCCATACATGACCACAGGAAAAACCATAGCCTTGACTAGACGGACCTTAGTCGGCAAAGTGATGTCTCTGTTTTTGAATATACTATCTAGGTTGGTCATAACTTTTCTTCCAAGGAGTAAGCGTCTTTTAATTTCATGGCTGCAGTCACCATCTGCAGTGATTTTGGAGCCCCCCCAAAAAAAGTCTGACACTGTTTCCACGGTTTCCCCATTTATTTCCCATGAAGTGATGGGACCAGATGCCATGATCTTCGTTTTCTGAATGTTGAGCTTTAAGTCAACTTTTTCACTCTCCTCTTTCACTTTCATCAAGAGGCCTTTTAGTTCCTCTTCACTTTCTGCCATAAGGGTGGTGTCATCTGTGTATCTGAGGTCATAACCCTTATTTTATCTGAGCTTCACACTGAATCACCAGATGTCCTGATTATCAGAGAAATTGTCAAGAGGAGGGTGATTCCCAGTTAAAAAACAAATGTATTTGGTGGTCTTTGGGGATATTTGAAAATAGTAAGCCCAGCAATTGACCAGTCCCAGGCCTGCTCTATTCCTAGCAGAATTTATTGCCGAACTTTTTAATCATTATCATGCCAAAATGCACATAGAAAGTGATAACATTTGTATAGTGTGTACTAAGTCACTTCAGTTGTATCTGACTTTTTGTGTCCCCATGGACTGTAGCCGCCAGGCTCCTTTGTCCATTGAGTTCTCCAGACAAGAATACTGGAGTGGGTTGCCATTTCCTCCTACAGGGTATCTTCCTGACCCAGGGATTGAACCTGTGTCTCTTATCTCTCTTATATTGGCATTGTCAGGCAGATTCTTTACCACTAGCACCATGGTACAGTGGGGCAATGGAGACTACTCACAGTCAGAGGTGACTGGTCCAGGCTCCATCTTCCCCAGGTTCTGCCCAGTCACCTAAGGCTGAGCCATGCAGCACACAGGTTGGGAAGCTCTGCTTTACTGAAGGGCTTTTGCTTCTGACGGCACCTGTACTCTTCAAGGTCAGAGATAAGCAATATAAACCATCACTCCCTAGCTGCGTCTGTTTGACCTTGGACGTACCTTTCTTGAGACCTACAAATGTATCATTTCCTGGAACAATTTAGACCCTGAACATCACCTATAAGTACCACCAACATTATCGTTGGGTCAGGTTTATGACCAGAGGACACATTTTTGCAAAGTAAATTTTCACTTGCTTGAGAGGTGTTTTTAGAGCAGAAGATGGAAATTATAGTACTGCATACACCTTCAGCTGGTTTGGGGGTTTTATACTCAGGATGCCCATCCTTGAAAAGTGAATGTATTCATATTCTGATTTAGGAGCCCAGGCTCAAGGACACTAAATATAAAGTCTATGGCAACGGTTTATTGAATCTTCAAATTCTTCCACTCAGGCACTGACATTTTTTTTTTAAAGCTTAAGAGATTTCAGGAGATTTCCCTGGTGGTCCAGTGGTTAAGACACCATGCTTGCACTGCAAGGGGTGTGGGTTTTATCCCTGGTCAGGGAACTAATATCCTACATGCCTCTCAGTGTGGCCAAAAAATTTAGAAAAAAGATTTCAGGGGATCTCCAATGGCTAAAGCAATGGCGTTATGAGAGGAGCCCAGGTGTTTATAAACATGGACCTGCTAGGTACATCCATATAGCCTCATTTGAGTTAGAAGGGTGAAAAATGCCATATCACTTCAAGATAATATAAGGTATTATATTAGTATTATAATTGATATGAATTAACCTTTATTGTTTTGTCACTAAAACAATTAGATCATTTATTTGGTTGGATCTAGGAAATTTGTAATTTCCTCCCTAACCTGTTTTCCCTTCAGTTCTTGGTTTGTTATATTGGAATACTACAGCAGCACCACCTGCAGGTCATATCAAAGAAATGCATATTGATGGCTTGGAATTTGAATCTTAGAATTCTGATCTAGACTGCTGCTGCTGCTAAGTCGCTTCAGTCGTGTCTGACTCTGTGCAACCCCATAGACGGCAGCCCACCAGGCTCCCCCGTCCCTGGGATTCTCCAGGCAAGAACACTAGAGTGGGTTGCCATTTCTGTGCATTAAATGGCTGAGAAGCAGAAAACAAACAAACAAAAATCCAAACAATTGTCCAAACAAAAGGAATGCAAAAACAAATCCTCAGGCCTCACTTGGACCTCCTTAAACAGAAATTCTGGGATGGAGACCAGGATTAATATTTTCAAACTAGCTCTGATGCCAAGGACTTTTAGAACCATTAGCCTAGGTGACAGTAAAAAGTACCTGCAGTATTTGAATAGTAAACCCCTAAATGACCAAGTTTGTTGTTCATTCACTAAGTCATGTCCAATCTCATGAACTACAGCATGCCAAGCTTCCCTGCCCATCATTATCTCCTGGAGTTTGCTCAAATTCATGTCTATTGAGTCAGGGTCGCAAAGAGTCGGACACGACTGAGTGACTGAACTGAACTGAACTGAGTCGGTGGTGGTATTTAACCATCTCATCCTGTGCCGCCACACTTCCCATGCCTTCAATCCCTCCCTGCATCAGAGTCTTTTCCAATGAGTTGGCTCTTCACATCAAATGGCTAAAGTATTGGAACTTCAGCTTCAACATCAGTCCTTCCAAAGAATATGCAAGACTGATTTCCTTTAGGATCAACAAGTTTGATCTCCTTGCTGTTCCAAGGGACTCTCAAGAGTCTTCTCCAGGACCACAATTCGAAAGCATAGTTCTTTGGTGCTCAGCCTTCTTTATGGCCCAACTCTCACATCCATACATGACTACTGGAAAAACTGTAGCTTTGACTATACAGACATTTGTCAGCAAATTGATGTCTCTGCTTTTTAATATGCTGCCTACATTTGTCATAGCCTTCATTCCAAGGAGGGAACATCTCTTAATCATGGCTGCAGTCACTGCTTACAGTGATTTTGGAGCCCAAGAAAAGAAAATCTGTCACTGCTTCCACTTTTTCCCCTATTTTCCATGAAGTGATGGGACCAGATGCCATGACATTGGTTTTCTAATGTGGAGTTTTAAGCCAGGTTTTTTGCTCTCCTTTCACCCTCATCAAGAGTTTCTTTAGTTCCTCTTCACTTTCTTCCATTAGACTGGTATCATCTGCATATCTGAGGTTGTTGATATTCTCCTGGCAATCTTGATTTCAACTTGTGATTCATCCAGTCCAGCAGTTCACATGATATACTCTGCATATAAATTAAATAAACAGGGTGACAATATACAGCCTTGTTGTACTCCTTCCCAATTTTGAATCAGTAAGTTGTCCCATGTGATGTTCTAACTGTTGCTTCTTGACCTGCATAGAAGTTTCTCAGGAGACAGGTAAGGTGGTCTGGTATTCCCATCTCTTTAAGAATTTTCCACAGTTTGTTGTGATCCACACAGCCAAAGGCTTTAGTGTAGTCAATGAAGCAAATGTTTTTTTTTTTTTTTCTTTCTGGAATTCCCTGGTTTTCTTAATGATCTAATGAATGTTGACAATTTGATAGCTGATTCCTCTGTCTTTTCTAAACCCAAACTGTACATCTGGAAGTTCTTGGTTCACATACTGCTGAAGCCTAGTTTGAAGGATTTTGAGCATAACCTAGCTAGCATGTTAAATGAGCCCAATTGTACAGTAGTTTGAACATTCTTTGGCACTGCCCTTCTTTGGGATTGGAATGAAAACTTTTCCAGTCCTGTGGCCACTGCTGAATTTTCCACTAGCATATTGAGTGCAGCACTTTAACGCATCATGTTTTAAGATTTTAAATAGCTCTGCTGGAATTCCATAACATCCATTAGCTTTGTTCATGCTTCCTAAGGCTCACTTGACTTCACGCTCCAGGATGTCTGGCTCTAGGTGAGTGACCACACTATTGTGCTTATCTGGGTCATTAAGACCTTTTTTTCTATAGTTCTGTGTATTATTGCCATCTCTTCTTAATCTCTTCTACTTCTGTTAGGTCCTTATGGTTTCTGTCCTTTATTGGGCCCATCCCTACATGAAATAGTCCCTTGCTATCTCCAGTTTTCTTGAAGAGATCTCTAGTTTTGCCCATTCTATTGTTTTCCTTTATTTCTTTGCATTTTTCATTTAAGAAGGACTTATCTCTCCTTGCTTTTCTCAGAAACTCTGTATTCAATTGAGGGTATCTTTCCATTTCTTCTTTGCCTTTTGCTTTTCTTCTTTCCTCAGCTATTTGTGAAGCCTCCTCAGACAAACACTTGACTTTCTTACATTTCTTTTCTTTGGGATGGTTTTGGTTACTGCCTTCTGTACAATGATAATAAACTCTGTCCACAGTTTTTCAGGCACTCTGTCTACCAGATATAATCCCTTGAATCTATTTGTCACCTCCACTGTACAAGCATAAGGGATTTGATTTAGGTTGTGCCTGAATGGCCTAGTGGTTTTTTTTTCCTACTTTCTTCAATTTAAGCTGAATCTTGCAATAAGGGGCTGATGATTTAAGCCACAGTCAGGTCCAGGTTTTTTTTTTTTTTTTTTTTTTTTACTGACCGTATAGAGCTTCTCTATCTTCAGCTGCAAAATAATATAATCAATCTAATTTTGATATTGACCATTCGGTGATGTTCATCTGTAGAGTCGTCTTTTGCATCATTGGAAAAGTGTATTTGCTATGATCAGCATGTTATTTTGTCAAAGCTCTGTTAGCCTTGGATCTGTTTCATTTTGTACTTCAAGGCCAAACTTGCCTGTTACTCCAGGTATCTCTTGACTTCCTACTTTTGCATTCCAATCCCCAATATGAAAAAGACATTTCTTTTTGGTTTTCATTCTGGAAGGTCTTGTAGGTCATCAGAACCATTCAGCTTCACCTTCTTTGGCATTAGAGGTTGGGACATAGACATGGATTATTGTGATGTTGAATGGTTTGCCTTGGAAACATACCAAGATCATTCTGTTGTTTTTGAGATTGCACCCAAGTATTGCATTTCAGATTTTTGTTGTTGTTATTGTTGATTATGAGGGCTACTCCATTTCTTCTAAAGGATTCTTGCCCACAGTAGTAGATATGCTGCTCATCTGAATTAAATTTGCCCATTCCTGTCCATTTTAGTTCACCTGTCCCTACAATGTCGATATTCATTCTTGCTGTCTCATACTTGACCACTCCCAATTTACCTTGATTCATGGACCCAACATCCAAGATTCCTATGTAATATTGTTCTTTAATAACTTTGAACTTTACTTTCACCACCAGACTCATCCACAACTGAACATTGGTTCTACTTTGGCCCAGCCACTTCATTCTTTCTGGAGCTATTAGTAATTGCCCTCTGCCCTTCTCCACTAGCATATTGGACACCTTCCAACCTGGAGGGCTCATCTTCCAGTGTCACGTTTTTTTTCCCTTTTCATGCTCTCCATAGGGTACTCCCGGCAAAAATACTGAAATGGTTTACCATTCCCTCCTCCAGTGTTCCACATTTTGTCAAAACTCTTCACTATGTCCCCTCCACCTTGGGTGGCCCTGCATGGCATGGCTTATAGCTTTATTGAGTCATGCAAGCTCCTTCACCACAAAAAGGCTGTGACCCATGAAGGTCAAATGATCAAGGACACACAGACAAATCTGAGGTTTACTTACAGGCTATCACTGCAAGTTTATAACCCATTTCTCAAGCCTAATCATGGTCCTTCTTTATTCCCAAGGGCAGGCTTGTTGACCTGGGTCTGACTGTTGGTCCTGAAACAGCACTGTGACCCAGCTCCAGTCCTGCTCAGCTGCAGTGTAGGGGAAGTTCTGCCACCAGGAACCTGGCTGGAGCATGCTTGTTCATGCCCCCTGGAGGCAGACCTGCAGACAGTGGTCCCAGCTATGGACCCTGTGACTCAGGTCTAGCTCCTATCAATTGCAGTCCAAGGCCAATTCTGCCCACCCAGAAAAGTGCCCAGTGTCCTGTCAGGAGTCCTCCAAGGGGCTCAATGAGAACCACATTCATCTATACACCTGGTATCAGATCTACCATCTATGGACCCAGAAGCAAACTCTCCTCCCAGCTCCAGTCCAACAAACTGAGGTCTTGGATGCAGTCCTATAGACCCAGGGACCACATAGAATTCATGCCTGCCCGAGGCCCTGGTAACAGGCCTGAAAACACATGACTCAGTTCAACCTGGTTGACTGCTGTCCCAGAGACAATATCATCATTCTGGATACCTGACAGGAGAAGGATTTCACTTGCTGTAATGGCTGTAGGATGTGTTTATTCTTTCCAATGCACAGACACCAACACAAAACTACAGGAATCATAAAGAATCAAGCAAATATGACACAACCACAGGTAACCATCCCAAAGAAATGGAGATCTACAGATTGCATGGTGAATGATTCAAAATGTCATCTTAAAAATAATTTAAAACTTTTTAATTAAAATTTTCAAGTTTAAAAAATAATTCAAATATTTCCAAAAATCATCTTTTAAAAGCTAAATGAGATGCAAGAGAACACATACAACTAAAAGACATCAGGAAAGTAATACATAAAAAATGAGTTTAGTAAAGAAATATAAAGCATAAAAGAGAATCAAATAGAAATCCTAGAATTGAAGAATACAGTGACAGAACTGAAAAATCAATAGAGAGCTTCAATATTGGAGTCAATCATGTAAAACAAAGCATCAGTGAACTTGAGGGCAGATTATATGAAATTAGCCAGTTAGGGGAACAAAAAGAAGAAAGAATGAAGAAAGTATATATAGGACTTATGAGGTACTATTAAATGAACAAATGTATGCATTTTGAGAGTCTCAGAAGCAGAAGAGATGAGAGGGATGGAGGAGGGACAAAGATTTCTTTAAATAATAATAGTGACTGAAAACCTCCTAAATCTAGGGAAGGATATAGACATCCAGACACATGAAGCTCAAAGGACCCTAAGCAAAATCAACCAGAAGATTATTAAAAGACAAACTATAATCAAATTCTCAAAAGTTAAATACAAAGAGAGAACTTTAAAAACAGCAAGTAACCTAAGTGGGATTTATCCCAGATATACAAGATTTGTTCAACATTTGAAATGTAATCCATGACATCAATAGGCTCCCAGTTGGGGAAGCCTTCTACTGAGCCATGGCTGTACCAGATCTGCAGCCTGTATCTGTGCCCAACAAAGCTTCCAGAAAGTTCTGTTGGTGCTCAAAAGGCACAAAGGAAAGAGAACCTTTCCTCACTGTTTCCCTCCTCTTTAAGGAATGGAGTTCTTACAAAATACAAGATGACAGGTAAAGAACAGATCTATGTTTCTATCCTACTCTGTATATATAGTATTGTTTCTAGAAGACTCGGTAAACTGTCTTTCCTATATTAGAGAAGTGAACATACTATAGGTATGTACCTATTAAAAATTGAAGTGTTTACGAGGTTTTTTTTTTTTGGCATGGGGTCTTTCAAAAGGTTATAAAATATATACTTAGATGCTTTACTCTAGGGGTTTTAAGAAAGAAGGGTTTAATAAAAAAAATAAGTATAGTATATTAATGATCTAAGTGTGAACAATAGCAAGGTCATGATAGCTAGAAATTACTAGATACTTTGTGGAGGATAAAGAATCTCAATGTATGTGGAACATTAAGAAAAAGGAATTATTTTAATCAAGATAGTTACTTTCAAATCTTTCATTTTGAGGCGGTGGGTCCAACTTATAATTGTCGAGTTTCACAGTATATATTTGCCAGTTTGTGGCCTGTGTGAGGGCTTCTCATTTTGGCTTTAGGAATCTGAGGAAATGAAGGAAAAAACTCCTTTCTGCCTGTCCTTAATACTGCATCTTCTGCTAGCCTTCTCCTTTGTATATGACTACATCTACCACACCTATCATCAAAATCTATGCCAGAGCTATGCTTAATCCACACACATTAACGTTAAAAACACATTAACATTTACATTAGCACAAAATTGAAATATTTATAAACCTAATGAAATATGTACAAGATCTAAACAAGGAAAACTCCAGGAAGTATGTCAAAGAAGAACTAAATAAATGGAAAAATATTTCATAGTCATAGATAGAAAGTTTCAATATCATCAAGATACCAGTTCTTCCCATCTTGATCTGTAGATTGAGAGCAATCTCAATCAAAATCATAGTAAATTATTCTGTAGATATTGAAAAGCTGATCCTAAAATTTATATGGGGAGGCAAAAAAGCCAACAGAACCAACTCAGTGTTGAGGAAGACAACTCAACGGACACTACCTGACTTCAAGACTTAATGCAGAGCTATTGTTACCAAGATAGTGTAGTATTTGTGAAAGACTAGACAAATAGACTGATGGAATAGAATAGAGGGTGAAGAAATAGAAGCACATAAATATAGTCTGATCTTTGTCAAAGGAGTAAAGGGAATATAATGGAATGGAGATGGAATTTTCAATAAACTGTGCTTGAACAACTGGACATCCACATTCCCCTCAAAAGAATCTAGACACAATCCTTACACCCTTCACAAAAATTAACTCAAAATGGATCATAGATGTAAATGTAAAATGCATAACTATAAAACTCTTAGAAGACAACAAAGGGAAAAAACCTATGGGTAAGGCCATAATTTTTTAGACACAACACCAAAAGCACAATCCATGAAAGAAACATTTGATAAGCTGGAATTAATTAAAATTAAAAACCTGCTTTGTGAAAGACAATATCAAGAGAATGAGAGGACAAGCTATGGACTGGTAGAAAATATTTTCAAAACACACATCTGATAAAGGACTACTATCTAAAATATACCAAAAAAAAAAAAAAAAACCTTCTTAAACTCTTAAAACTTAACAATAAGAAAACAAACAACCCAATTAAAAAATAAGCAAAAGACCTGAACAAACACCTCATGAAGAAGACATGCAGATGGTAAGTAAGTCTATGAAAAGATATTTATCACCATATGTTGTTAGTGAACTGCAACTTAAAACAATAGTGTGATATCATACACACCTATTAGAATGGTCAAAATCCAAACACTGACAACATCAAAAGCTGGTAAGGATGTGGGGCAGCAGGAACTCGCTTTCATTGCTGTTGGGAATGCAACTGTATGAACCAGCAGCTGTGTATTTACTCAAAGTAATTGAAAGCTTCTGTCCACACACACACACACCTGAACACAGATTTCTGTAACAACTTTGTTCATAATTTTCAAAACTTGGAAGCAACCAAGATACCCTTCAGTAGGTAAACATTTAAATAAGCTGTGGTATATTCAGATAATGAAATATTTTTTAGCGCTAAAAGGAAATAAGCTATCAAATCATGAAAAACATGGAGGAGAAATGTATGTTACTAAGTAAAGAAGCCAATTTGAAAAGGCTATATATTGTATGATGCCACCTATATGACATTCTAGGAAAGGCAAAATTATGGAGGTAGTAAAAAGAAGCAGTGGTTGCCAAGAGTTAGAGGCAGAGCACAGAAGACTTTTTAGGGCAGTAAAATTATTCTGTATGCTACTATAATTGTGGATATATATTATTGCATATTTTTCCAAACCTGTAGAATGTACAGCACCAAGAGTGAACCCTAATGTAAATTATGGACTTTGGATAATAATGATGTGTCAACGTAGATTCATTTGACATCTCTGTACTTTCCAGTCAATTTTGCTCTGATCTGAAAACTACTCTAAAAATTGTTTATTAATTAAAAAACATAACTTACAGTAAAATAGACTATTTGGTGTACAGTTCTATGAATTTTAACACATATATGGATTTGTTTGACCATTACTCCAATCAGGAACCAAATCAGTTCTACCTTCCAAAAGAATTCCCTCACATAGTCCTTTTCTAACTGACAGGTACTAACCTATTCTCCATCACCATGGTTTTGTCTTCTCAAGAATCTATGTAAGTAGATCTGCAATATTTAACCTTTTGAGACTGGTTTCTTTCAGTAGCATGACTATATCTAAGGTATCAGCAGGATACTCATGGTTTGTTACATCTCATTGCTGAATAGTATTTCATGGTATGGATGTATCAAAGTTTAACCATTCACTTGGTGAAGGCCATTTGGGCTGATTCCACTTTCTGACTAATGCTGCTATGAACATTCCTATACAGAATTTTGAGTGGATGTATGTTTCCAGTTCTCTAGGGAAAATATTCAGGAGTGGCACTACTGGTGTTATAAACTGAATATTTGTGTCCTCCCAAATTCATATTTTGAAATCTAATCCCCATTGTGATGGTATTTGGAAGTGGGACCTTTAGGAGGTGATTAGGTCAGGAGGGAGGAACCCTCATAGTGGAATTAGTGCCTTTATGAAAAAGACCCTATAGAGAACTCCCTTGCCCCTTTAGCTATGTGAGGACACAGCACAAAGATAGCTGTCTATGAATCAGGAAGTGGGCCCTTACCAGACACTGAATCTGCTGGCACCTTGGTCTTGGACTTCCTAAGCCTCCAGACTGTGAGAAATAAATAATTGTTCTTTAAACCACCCAGTCTGCGGTATTTTTATTTTAGCAGCCCAAACAGACTAAGACACTGGGTTATATGGAAAGCATATATTTAATTTTGTAAGAAACTGCCACACTGTTTTTTCAGAATGACTGCACCATTTTGCCTTCCCACCAGCAATGTATATTTGTGTCTTCACATCCTTGCCAGTACTCAGTATTATTTATAACTAAATTATTACATATGTTAAAGTTTTAGCCATTCTGATAGGTGTATGTTTTTAAGTGTTTTAAATTTAAAGATGTTGACTTTTTTTGTGTGCTTATTTGCCTTTCATATATCCTCTTTGGTATTTTAAGTCTTTTAAAGGTTGTTTAATTTTATTTTTTATTGAAGTATAGTTGATTTACAACATTGTGTTAGTTTACACCTGTACAGCAAAGTGATCAGTTATACAATATACTGAATTTTTCAGAGCTCATAAAGATGTTTGATGGGGTTGTTTCCTTTTTCTTACTGTTTGTTATATATTTTAGATATTAGAGATTTGTTCCATATGCAGTTTGCAGATATTTTAGCAAATTTGTCTTTCATTCTTTTTACAGTGTTTCTGCAGAGCAATTATTTTTTTTTTCATTTTGATGAAATCTAACATCAAGTTTCTCCATGGATCATAGTTTGGTGTCATATCTTAAAACCCTTTGTTTAACCCCAGGACACAAAGATTTTCTCCTATGTTTTCTTCTAAAAATTTTATAGTTTAACTTTTACATTTAGGTATATGATCCATTTTGAATTAATTTTTCTATAACGTGTGAGGTTTAGGTCAAGGTTGTTTTATTGCACATGGGATATACAATTGTTTCAGCACCACTTGTTTTTTGTTGTTGTTGTTGTTATTTTATGTTATTATTTTTTATCTAAATTTATTTATTTTAATTGGAGGTTAATTACTTTATCCTCCCTACATTGAACTGCCTTTGCACCCTTGTCAAATATCAATTGGCCAAAGCTACAAGCTTAGGTTATTGATTTTAAATCTTCTTATTTTCTAACGTGCATTCAATGCTAAAGGTTTCCTTCTAAGCACTTTCGCTGCATCCTACAAATTTTAAGTTATATTTTCATATTCATTTAGTTCAAAATATTTTTAAATTCCTCTTGAGATTTCTTTAGAAGTATGGTGTTCAATCTCTAAATTGTTTGGAATTTTCTAGTTATCGTTCTGTTCTTGATTACTAGTTTATTCCTTTGTGATTTGAAAGCATATTTTGTATGATCTCTACTAGCTTAAATGTATTAAGGTGCATTTTATGACCCATAATGTGATCTATCTTTATGAATGTTCCATGTGAGCTTGAGAAGAATGTGTATTCTGCTGTTGTTGGATGAAATATTCCACAGATGTCAATTATATGCAGTTGATTGATGGTGCTGTTTAGTTCAACTATATCCTTACTGATTTTCTGCCTGGTTGATCTATCTATTACTGAAAGAGGCTGTTGAAGTCTGAAACTATAATAGTGGATTCATCTATTTTTTCCTTGCAGTTCTATCTGCTTTTGCATCACATATTTTGACAATTTGTAGCTAGGTGCATACACATTTAGGATTCTCTTATATTCTTGGAGAATTGACCCCTTTATTATGATGTAATACAATTCTCTCTCCCTGATAATTTTCCTTGCTCTCAAGTCTGCTTTGTTTGAAATAAATAAGCTAATCTAAATTGCTTTTGATTAGTGTTAGCATGGCATATGTTTCTCCATTCATCTACTTTTAATCAGTCAGTGTCTTAATATTTAGTGTAGGTTTCTTGTAGACTAAACAGAGTTCAGTCTTGTTTTTTATCCACTCTGCCACTCTTTGCTTTTTAACTGGTATATTTAGACCATTTCAACTGAAAATGTTAATTTATAGTTGAATTAACATCTACCATATTTATAACTGTTTTTATTCATTATACTTGTTCTTTATTTTTAACTCTTTATTTGCCTTCTCTTATTTTAACTTAGCATTTGATAGGATTCCATTTTATTTCCTGTTTTAGCACAGCAATTAGATATTTGACTCTTCAAAAATTTGGTGGTTAGGGGTGCCAATCCTCTGTACAGTTGAAAATCTGAGTTTTACAGTTGACCTTCCACATATGTAGGGCTTGCAGGTAAAGAATCTGCCTGCTATGCAGGAGAACCTGGATCGATTCCTGGGACAGGAAGATCCACTGGAGAAGGGTACCTGCTCCAGTATTCTTGGGCCTCCCTGGTGGCTCAGCTGGTAAAGAATCTGCCCGCAATGTGGGAGACCGGGGTTCAATTCTTGGGTTGGGAAGATCCCATGGAGAAGGGAACAGCTACCAACTGCAGTATTCTGGCCTCGAGAATTCCATGGGCTATACAGTCCAAAGAGTTGGACATGACTGAGCGACTTTCACTTTCACTTTCCATATATGTGGTTCCACATATGTGAATCTAACCAACCATGCATCATGTAGTACTGTATGTATTAATTTTAAATATTAATATTATTTATTTTAAATACATATTTTAAGTATATATGTATTTATTTTAAAACATCCATGTATAAGTGGACCCACACAGTTCAAACCCATGTTGTTCAAAGGTCAACTGTACTTCTTTATTAAAAAATCAGTGACTGTACTAAGGTTTGCAGTATGTATATTTACAGCTAAGCTAAGTTTAAAAGTGAAAGTGAAAGTTGCTCAGTTGTGTTCAACTCTTTGTGACCCCATGGATTGTAGCCCACCAGGCTCCTCTGTCCATGGACTTCTCCAAGCAAGAATACCGAAGTGGGTAGCCATTCCCTTCTCCAGGGGATCTTCCCAACCCAGGGATCAAACCAGGTCTCCTGCATTGCAGGCAGATTCTTTACCATCTGAGCCAACCAGGGAAGCCACTTTCAAATAATACTGGTACAGTTACCCTGTAACACATTATTCCCAAATTTCTTCTTCTCATCCCTTATATCATTACTGTCATTTTTTACTTATCCATAAACTATAATCAACCAATATATTGTTGCTACTATTAGTTTAGTTTATTGTGGTACCAGCACTTAACATGAAATTTACTCTCTTAATGAATTTCTAAGTGTGCATGCATGTGTGCTAAGTTTCTTTAGTCATGTCCAACTGTTTGTGATCCCATGAACTGTAGCCTGCCAGCCTCCTCTGTCCATGGAATTCTCCAGGCAAGAATACTGGAGTGGGTTGCACAGCCCTCCTCCAGGGGATCTTCCTGACCCAGGGATCGAACCAGTGCCTCTGACCTTTTTTGCATTCACAGCTAGGTTCTTTACCACTAGCTCCAAGTTTAGTTTAGTTTATTGTGGTAACACTCTACACATGGACATCACCGGATGATCAATACCAAAATCAGATTGATTATATTCTTTGCAGCCCAAGATGGAGAATCTCTATACAGTCAGCAAAAACAAGACTGGGAGCTGACTGTGGCTCAGATCATGAACTCCTTATTGCCAAATTCAGACTTAAATTGAAGAAACTAGGGAAAATGACCACTAGCTACTCAGGTATGACTTACATCATGTGAAGTGCCAGGCTGGATGAGGCACAGTTTAGTTCAATTGCTCAGTCATGTCTGACTCTTTGCAACCCCATGAACTGCAGCATGCCAGGCCTCCCTGTCTATCACCAACTGCTGGAGTCCACCCAAACCCATGTCCATTGTGTCAGTGATGCCATCCAACTATCTCACCCTCTGTTGTCCCCTTCTCCTCCTGCCCTCAATCTTTCCCAGATTAGGGTCTTTTCAAAGGAGTCAGCTCTCTGCATCAGGTGGTCAAAGTATTGGAGTTTCAGCTTCAACATCAGTCCCTCCAATGAACACCCAGTACTGATCTCCTTTAGGATGGACTAGTTGGATCTCCTTGCAGTCCAAGGGACTCTCGAGAGTCTTCTCCAGCACCACAGTTCAAAAGCATCAATTCTTCAGCACTCAGCATTCTTTATAGTCCAACTCTCACATCCATACATGACTACTGGAAAAATCATAGCCCTGACTAGATGGACCTTTGTTGGCAAAGTAATGTCTCTGCTTTTTAATATGCTGTCTAAGTTGGTCATAACTTTTCTTCCAAGGAGCAAGCGTCTTTTAATTTCACAGCTGCAATCACCATCCGCAGTGATTTTGGAGCCCAGAAAAATAAAGTCAGCCACTATTTCCCCATCTGTTTGCCATGAAGTGATGGGAACGGATGCCATGATCTTCATTTTCTGAATGTTGAGCTTTAAGCCGACTTTTTCACTCTCCTCTTTCATTTTCATCAAGAGTCTCTTTAGTACTTCACTTTCTGCCATAAGGTGTCATCTGCATATCTGAGGTTATTGATATTTCTCCCAGCAATCTTGATTCCAGCTTGTGCTTCCTCCAGCCCAGCATTTCTCATGAGGTACTCTGCATGTAACTTAAATAAGCAGGGTGACAGTATACAGCCTTGACGTACTCCTTTTCCTATTTGGAACCAGTCTGTTGTTCCACGTCCAGTTCTAACTGTTGCTTCCTGACTTGTATACAGGTTTCTCAGAGGCAGATCAAGTGGTCTGGTGTTCTCATCTCTTTCAGAATTTTCCACAGTTTATTGTGATCCACGCAGTCAAAGGCTTTGGTATAGTCAATAAAGCAAAAATAGATGTTTTTCTGGAACTCTCTTCCTTTTTCGATGATCCAGTGGATGCTGGCAATTTGATCTCTGGTTCCTCTGCTTTTTCTAAAACCAGCTTGAACATCTGGAAGTTCACGGTTCACATACTGCTGAATCCTGGCTTAGAGAATTTTAAGCATTACTTTACTAGCGTGTGAGATGAGTGCAACTGTGTGGTAATTTGAGCATTCTTTGGCATTACCTTTCTTTGGGATTGGAATGAAAACTGACCTTTTCCAGTCCTGTGGCCACTGCTGAGTTTTACAAGTTGGAATCAAAATTACTGGGAGAAATATCAATAATCTCAGATATGCAGATGACACCACTCTTATGGCAGAAAGTGAAGAAGAACTAAAGAGCCTCTTGATGAGAGTGAAAAAGATGACTTAAAACTCAACATTCAAAAAACTAAAACCATGACATCCGGTCCCATCACTTCATGGCAAATAGATGGGGAAACAATGGAAACAGTCATAGACTTTATTTTCTTGGGCTCGAAAATCACTGTAGTTGGTGACTGCAGCCATGAAATTAAAAGATGCTTGCTCCTTGGAAGAAAAGGCAAAGTTGGCAATATGCTAACCTAGGCGGCATATTAGAAAGCAAAGACATTATTTTGCCAACAAAGGTCTGTCTAGTCAAAGCAATGGTTTTTCCAGTAGTCATGTATGGATGTGAGAATTGGACCATAAAGAAAGCTGAACACCGAAGAATTGATGCTTTAAAACTGAGGTGTTGGAGAGGACTCTTGAGAGTCCCTTGGACAGCAAGGAGATCAGATCAGTCCATCCTAAAGGAAATCACTCCTGAATATTCATCAGAAGGACTGATGCTGAAGCTCCAATACTCTGGCCACCTGATGTGAAGAACTTACTCATTGGATAAAACCCTGATGGAGCAAAGATGAAGGCAGGAGGAGAAGGGGACGACAGAAGATGAGCTGGTTGGATAGCATCAGTGACTTGAATGGACATAAGTTTGAGCAAGCTCCGGGAGTTGGTGACAGACAGGGAAGCCTGGTGTGCTGCGGTTCCTGGGGTTGCAAAGAGTCAGACATGACTGGGTGACTGAACTGATCTGAACAAATTTCTAATTGTACAATACATTATTGTTGACTATAGTAACAGTGTCTAGCAGATTTCCATAACTTATTCAAGTAGCTTAACTGAAACTTTATGCCTATTGATCAGTAACTCCTCATTTTATCTTTCTCTCCAGCCTCTGATAACCACCATTCCACTTTTTGATTCTATGAATTTGATTAGTTTAGATACTTCACATAAATGGAATCATGCAGTCTTTCTCTTTCTGTGACTGGCTTGTCTTACTTAACATAAGGTCCATCCATATTATATACTGCAGAATTTCCTTCTTTTTTTAAGGCTGAATATATATATATATATAAATATATATAATTTTCTTTATTCATTCATCTATTGATGGACATTTAGGTTGTTTTCACATCTTGGCTATTGTGAATAGTCTTGCAATAATAATGGGAATACTAATATCTCTACAAGATACTAACTTCAGTTCTTTTGGATAAATACTGGAAGTAGTAATTCTATTTTTAATTTTTTGAGCCTCCATAATATTTTCCATAGTGACCGTACCATTTACATTCCTACCAGTGTAGAATCTGTGTACAAGCATTCGGATTTCTCCATATTTTTGCCAACACTTGTCTTTTGTTTTTTTTTTTTTATAATTTTGATCTGAATTTCTTTCATTATTAGTGATGTTGAGCATTTAAAAATATATTTGTTAGCATTTGTATCTTCTTTGGGAAATGTCTATTCATGTCCTTAGACCATTTTTAAATTGAGTTACTAGGCTTTTTTTGTTTATTTGTTATTGAGTTGTAGGAGTTCCTTATATATTTTAGAGTTTAGCCTCTTGTCAGATATAAGGTTTGTAAATATATTTTTATCCCATAGGCTGCCTTGTCATTTTCTTATTGGTTTCTTTGATATGAAGAAGCTTTTTAGTTTGATATAACCCACTTGTTTATTTGTATTTTTATTGCCTGTGATTTTGGTATCATATCAATGAAATTATCCCCAAGATCATGCCCCTATGTTTTCTTCTAGGGTTTTACACTTCAAGTCTTAAGTTTAAGTTTTTTTTTTAATTAATTTTTATTTTTTAGTTTGTTTTGCTTTACAATACTGTATTCGTTTTGCTGTACATTGACATGAATCAGCCAAGAGTGTACATGAACTCCAAATCCCGACCCCCACCTCCCCGCTCCCGCCCCACACCATCTCTCTGGATTATCCCCGTGCATCAGTCCCAAGTATCTTGCATCCCACATCGAATCTAGACTGGCGATTCGTTTGTATGGTGTAAGATAAGGGCCCAATTTCATTCTTTTGTATGTAGATGTCCAATTTTCCCAATATAAATTGTTGAAGATGCAATTCTTTCCCTATTGTGTAGTTCTTGGTACCCTTGTCAAAGGTCAGTTGACCATATTTACATGGATTTATTTATGGGTTCTCTATCCTGTTCCATGGGTCTATATGTCTGTTGTTACTATTATTTTGAAGAAATAGTTATCTATTATATCAATTAAGAAGAAAAATTGATGCAGTCACTGTGGAAAATAATATGGTTGTTTCTCAGAAAGTGAAACTTCCATATGACCTGGCAATTCCATTCCTGGGTATATATCTGAATAAGAATAAAAGCGCTAATTTGAAAAGACACATGTACCTCAATGTTCATATCAGTATTATTTTCAATAGCCAAGACATAGGAGCAACTCAAATGTCCATCAACAGAGAAATGGATAAAGAAGATGTGGTATATATATATATATATATATACAATGGAATATCACTCAGCCATGAAAAGAATGAAAATTTGCCATTTGCAGCAACATGAATGGACTTGGAGAGCATTATGCTAAGTAAAGTAAGTCAGATAGAGAGAGACAAATACTGTATATATCACTTACATGTGCAATCTAAAAAATACCACGAACTAGTGAATATGACAAAAAAGAAGCAGATTTACAGACACAGAGAACAAACTAGGGGTTAACAGTGAGGAGAGGGGAGGGGGAGGGGCATTAAAAGGTACAAACTATTATATATAAAATAAGCTACAAGGATATATTGTGTAACACAGGGAATATAGCCAATATTGTATAATAACTATAAATAGAGGACAGCCTTTAAAAGTTGTGAATCACTATATATCTGTATATTGCACACCTGTAACTTATGTTGTACACAAACAATGTTTTAATTTTAAAAAAGAATAAAAGTAAGATATTTTACTTTACCATCATTATGACACTCTTTTCCTTTCTTCATGTAGGTACTAGTTTCTGACCTATATAATTTGCCTTTTCTCTGAAGAATTTCTTTTAACATTTCTTGCAAAGCAGATCTACAGGTGAGAAATCTCCTTGGCTTCTGTTTGTCTGAGAATGTCTTTATCTCTCCTTCATTGTTGCAGAAAAATTTTGCTGAATATAGAATTCCATGTTAGTAGGTCTTTCTCTTCCAACACTTTAAATATTTCATTATATCTCTTCTTGCTTCCATGGTTTCTGAAGTAAAGTCTTTTATAAGTGTTTTTATGGCTCAGTATGTGATATATATTTTTGAATATTCCATGTTCACTTGAAAATAGTTTGCTATGCTGTTGTTGAGTGGAGTGTTTATTTAAATCAGTTAGATAGGTTGTTGTTAGTGTTCAGTTTTATTTATTTATTTTTTTTTAAATTAATTTTTATTTTTTAGTTTGTTTTGCTTTACAATACTGTATTCGTTTTGTTACACATTGACATGAATTAGCCATGAGTGTACATGAACTCCCAATCCCGACCCCCACCTCCACCCTCCCACCCCACACCCTCTCTCTGGAGTGTTCAGTTTTAAATCCTTGCTAAATTTCTGTGTACTAGTTTTATCAATTAATGATAGAGGAGTGTTGAAACCTCCAACTATAATTGTAAATTGTTTATTTCTCCATCAGTACTTTACAATATCAGTTTTTCTTTCATGTATTTTGAGGCTCTGTTGTTAGCTGCATACACATTTAGGATTGTATATTCTTGGTTATTTGCCCCTCTAATCATATAATGCCCCTGTTTTTATTTGTAATTTCATCTGCTCTGAAGTCCACTTTTTCTGATATTAATATGCCATTCCTGGTTTCTTTTCATTAATGTTTGTGTGATATATCTCTGGCATGTCATTTAAGATCAGATTCATACCCAGGAGTTCATGGAAAGTTTTCTGGAGTCACTTTCCTGAGCTCCTCCCTTTCTGCAGTCTCCCAAGCACTTTCCAGTTAGAGGGGCGCCCCTTCTTGGTCCTCTAGCCGGAAAAGTAGGAACTTAATCTATCCTGTTCTGCCATTCATTTCCTATGATTATGTTTTAGGAGCCCGATGGCAACATGACATGGAAAGGAAATAAAAGCAAAATGGGTTCATTCCACCTTCTTGGTATCACAGCCCCTTTGATCAGAGAGGAAAATCCTCCTCCCTTGGAGTTTTAAGTGACTACAAGACTCTACTGCCATCATGGTGGCTTCCAGGAGACCCCTTTCTTTCTCCTGAAGACTGAACTAAATAAATGGCCTTTCCTAGAGATCTTTCTGTCTACACTGAAACCTACTTCTGAGTTTTGGGCTACTTTGAGTCCAGGCTGGAGGATAGCAAAGGGAAAAAGTAGTAAACGTATCACCACATGAGTGACTCTTGCTATTTACTTTTCAGGTTTTTTTTTTTTTTTTTGCTGCACTTTGCAGCATGTGGGATCTTAGTTTCCTGACCAGGGATTGAACCCATGCTCCTGGCAATGGGAGTGCAGAGACTTAACCACTGGATTGCCAAGGAAGTCCCTACTTTTCAGTTTTTAAATAGTTGTTCTGTGTGTTCTGTACATGTTTTATAGCTGCATTCAGTAGGAGAGACAAGGAATGTGTTGTTTCCATCCTTCCTGGAAACATAACCCCAGGCCACAGAAATATAATTTCTCCACCTTCACCCTGATTCTGAAATTGTCTGAACTATTTAAGTGTGCTGTATAGACAATTATATCCTCTGCAAACAATAATGTGTTTTTCTTTCCTTTATTTATACTTCATTTATTTTTCTTGTCTATTGCATTAGCTAGAACTCCCACAAAAATATTAGAGGTGATAGTGGTCACTTTTGTCTTATTTCAGACTCTGATGCATCCTGCTTGGCAGAATTTTCCACACACCTCTCATAATCACTGGATATAGAGTGCTGTAAACAGACACATATGTCATGGACAGATGAACACGGTGAAGAACCACCTAACATTTGAGGTAAATCAACACCATGAAAGAGAGACACTGACCTCAACAAGCAGAATTAAATTCAAAGAAGCATGTACTAGAGCAAACAGAATAAGACTTAAAAATAAGCAATATTCTCAGAGAATTAAGGAAGGATATTGCATTTATAAATCATCAACAGGTTTTTATGAAAGAGGAAATTAGAGATTTTAGAGAGTGGACAAATGATTATAAAAATATTGAAAACTCAGTCAATATACCTTAGCAGAAAAAGCACAGATGAAGAGTTAATTGATGATCTGGAAGATGGAGCCAAAAATTTTTACTAGAATGCAGCCCCCAAAAAACAGAGAAGTTGAAAATGTGAAAGAAAAATAAAGAGATAGGAATAATAGATCCATAAGTTCTAATAAGCATCTAAAACAATTTATAAGGGAGACCAAACTATTCAAAGAAATAACAAATGAAATATTTTCTTAGCTCAAGAAAGACAAAGTATACAGATTGAAAGGTGCCAGAATGATGGCTGAGGTAAATGAAGAAACACCTACATTTTATACATCAGATTATCCTTTTCCATCTTCCTCTGTATATCTGGAGGCTGGCTACTACTGACTTCATCATCAAGGATATGTTGCTTTCTGGTTTTGGAGGTTTGGCCAGTTAGAGGCAGTGGCAAGAGATTAAAGGACAGGAGGGCAAGGGAATGAGGCTATTTATTCCCCAGCCTCCCCCAGGTGAGTCATGGTCCAGCAAGGGCTTTATTATGCTACAGCTCCTGGCAGGAAGTCTCGCTCACATCGCTCCAGCTCCCAGAGCCTAGAAATAACAAGAAAGTATTATCAACTGTAGGCCTGAAGGAACGAGAGGGAAGAGAACAACTTTGAAACTGAAGAGAGCTATAGCTGGTGTGATCGCTAGGAAATCAGGCTTACAAATAAAACCAAAAATTAACAGAATCTATCTGAGAACTTAGTGGCTCCAGAACACAGGGAATACAGAATCTATAGAATCAACCCAGGAAAGTCACCGAACAAATGAGCAGTATCAACAACTCCCCAACAACAATAACAGCAACAACACAGCAATAATAAATCTTGGAGGAGCGGAATCTAATACTTCCTAAAGGAGATCAGCCCTAGGTGTTCATTAGAGGGACTGATGTTGAGGCTGAAACTCCAATACTTTGGCCACCTGATGCGAAGAGCTGACTCATTGGAAAAGACCCTGATGCTAGGAGGGATTGGGGGCAGGAGGATAAGGGACGACAGAGGATGAGATGGTTGGATGGCATCACCAACTCAATGGACATAAGTTTGGGTAAACTCTGGGAGTTGGTGATGGACAGTGAGGCCTGGCATGCTGCAGTTCATGGGATTGCAAAGAGTTGGACATGACTGAGCGACTGAACTGAACTGAACTGAACTGTATCTAATAATAGAATTGTTATTATATATTACTTTAAATGTCTGATTTAAAAAAATTATTAGACATGCAAAGAGACAGGAAAGTATGGCACACATGCAAAAAAGAGAGCAGTTATTAGGAACTGTTCCACGAGGAAACCTGGACATTGGGCTAACTAGATCAAGACTTTAAATCAGGTCTTAGAAATATATTCAAAGAAGTAAGCAAAACCATGTCTAAACAATTAAAGCAAAGTAGGAGAATGATTTCTTACCAGACAGAAAAATATCTATGTCACAGTCACATTGATGAAAACCAAAGAAAAAGAGAAAGCTTTAAAAGCTACAGAGAAAAGTAACTTATCACATACAAGAAATCTCTTAATTTTCATCAGAAACAAAGGCAGTCAGAAGACAGTGTAATGGCATATTCAAAATGTTGAAAGAAAAGGACCAGTCAGTCAAGAATTCTATATCTGAAGGAATTATCACTCAAGAATGAAATATATTCCCAGATAAACAAAGATCAAGGGAATTTGTTACCAGTAGATATGAGAAACACTAGAGAGAGTCCTTCAGGCTGTAAAGAAAGAACATTAGATGGTAACTTGAATCCATACAAAGAAATAGTGTGCTGACAAAGGTAACTACATACATACATTTAAAGGCAGTATAAAATAAAGTTTTACTCTTTTTTTTCTCCTAATTTAAAAGGTGCACACATACACCAATAATTACAAACCTGTGTTAATGGCATTACAGTCTATATAGAGGAATGACGATAATTGCACAAAAGAGGGAGGGTAGAGGGAGCTCTATTGGAATATATAGTTTTTATATACTATTGGAATTAAGTTAGTGTTAATCTGAGCCAGATTAAGACAGACATTGTAATCCTCAGAGCAATCATTAAGAAAATCATTCAAAAATATAATAATAACAGCAAAAGAACTTTAATGGTAGACTAAGAAATATGTGAATGTGAAAAGTGAAAGTCGCTTAGTCATGTCTGACTCTTTGTGACCCCATGAACTATAGCCCGCCAGGCTCCTCTGTCCATGGAATTCTCCAGGCAAGAATATTGGAATGGGTTGCTATTCCCTGCTCCAAGGGGTCTTCCCAACCCAAGGATTGAACCCAGTTCTCCTGTACTGGCAGGTGGATTCTTTACAGTCTGAGCACCAGGGAATATGTATTTAATACAAAAGAAGGCAGTAATGGAAGAACAGAGGAACAAGAAAGAAATAGGACATATAGAAAACAAATAGCAAAATGACAGACACGAATTCTACCACATCAGTCATAAAATTAAATGTGAATGGATTAAAAACCTCAATCACAAGGCAGAATATAACTCCATGCCCTCCTAGCCAAATGTGGTATACAACCTCCATGATATCTTAGCATACTCTCATTCCTGCCTCCCATGAGTATTCTGAGCTATTATTCTGTGGATAGGAGGATTGTAGATAGAATTGTCAAACTAACTTTGAATGGTCCATATGGTCCATCTCTAGACCAATCTAGAAAAAGATGTTCAAGATAGGGGAGGGAGAGTAAGAAAATGCCAATCACATTGTCCTAATTTCTAGAATGCTGGACCTGTGAACCATAGAGGATATTTGGAGTTGCAGGGCACACTTACAAATTTATAGCTACTACTTCCAGCCAAACTGCCCTTCTTTGTTGAGGTTTCTTAAGAACGGTTAAGGCCTTACTCAGGACTTCCACAGAAGCATAATCTTTCAGGGGATTAGAGAAGGTCTTCTTTGGCCCCCATCTTGGACTACTATGGCCTTATTCCTCATATATCATTAAAAACAGTATCTCTGAAAGTGTAGTAGGCACAGCCTACTGCCAGAAGATATGCCGAGGTGAGGTACTTGCACAATGGATGCTTTTCAAGAAGTCGTATCTAATCCAGTGCTATAGATGACCATCTCTAATTTTGTAAATGGATCTGTTGCCTCCCACATGCCAATATTTGGCTGGTATTTGCTGTAAGTCTGGTATAGTTTCCTGCTATATCACATGGAAGTTCTGTTAGGTTTTCCTATGTGGTCTGTGATTATCATGGTGGTTTGAGGAATCAAAGAGTGAAGCCTGTAATTAGAGGGCCAAGACGTGCTCAGGGTGCAAATATTTTTAGATCCTGATCTCATTCATCTCACATGCTAGCAAAGTAATGCTCAAACTTTTCCAAGCCAGGCTTCAACAGTACGTCAACCATGAACTTCCAGATGCTCAATCTGGATTTAGAAAAGGCACAGGAACCAGAGATCAAATTGCCAACATCCGTTGGATCATCAAAAAAGCAAGAGAGTTCCAGAAAAACATCTACTTCTGCTTTATTGACTATGCCAAAGCCTTTGATTGTTTGGATCACAGCAGATGTGGAGAATTCTTCAAGAGATGGGAATACCAGACCACCTGACCTGCCTCCTGAGAAATCTGTGTGCAGGTCAAGAAGCAACAGTTAGAACTGGACATGGAACAACAGACTGGTACCAAATCGGGAAAGGAGTATGTCAAGGCTGTATATTGTCATCCTGCTTATTTAACTTATATGTAGAGTACATCATGAGAAATTCAGGGTTAGATGAAGCACAAGCTGGAATCAAGATTGCTGGGAGAAATATCAATAACCTCAGATATGCAGATGACACCACCCTTATGGCAGAAAGAGAAGAGGAACTAAAGAGCCTCTTGATGAAAGTGAAAGAGGAGAGTGAAAGGTTGGCTTGAAACTCAACATTCAGAAAACAAAGATCATGGCATCTGGTCCCATCACTTCATGGCAAATAGATGGGGAAACAGTGGCAGACTTTAGTTTTTTGGCCTCCAGAATCACTGCAGGTGGTGACTGCAGCCATGAATTAAAAGACACTTACTGCTTGGAAGGAAAGTTATGACCAACCTAGAGAGCATATTCAAAAGCAGAGACATTACTTTGCCAACAAAGGTCCATCTAGTCAAGGCTATGGTTTTTCCAGTAGTCATGTATGGATGTGAGAGTTGGACTATAAAGAAAGCTGAGCGCTGAAGAATTGATACTTTTGAACTGTAGTCTTGGAGAAGACTCTTCAGAGTCCCTTGGACAAGGAAATCCAGTCAGTCTATCCTAAAGGAAATCAGTCCTGAATATTCATTGGAAGGACTGATGTTGAAGCTGAAACTCCAATACTTTGGCCACCTGATGTGAGGAACTGACTCACTGGAAAAGACCCTGATGCTGGGAAAGATTGAAGGCTGGAGGAGAAGGGGACAACAGAAGATGAGATGGTTGGGTGGCATCACTGACTCAATGGACATGAGTTTGAGTAAGCTCTGGGAGTTGGTGATGGACAGGGAGGCCTGGCGTGCTGCAGTCCATGGGTCACAAAGAGTTGGACACAACTGAGAGACTGAACTGAATGAACCGTACCACTCCAATATATAAATCCCACCAATGTTTGTGGTTATATTAAAAAATAGTCATCTTTTGAATGGGGTCTCAGAGTCAGACACGACTGGGCGACTGAACTGAACTGAACTGACTCAAGTATTTATGGATTAAAGGATATGTTACCTGGATTATGTTTATCAATTCAATGTGTGTGGGAGGAGTGGCGGGTACAAATGAAACTAGATTGGTCATATGTTAATTCTTGAAGCTGGGTGGTAGGTCCATGGAGGTTCATCATATAATTCTTTTTAATTTGTTATATGTTTGAAAAATTCCATGATTAGAAGCAAAATAAAACAACACAAGCAAAACAGTAGCAGCAGCAACAAAACCCTCTAAAGTCTCCTACCATTCTTAGAACAAAATCAACTCATAACCATAGCCTAAGAAGCCCTACTTAATCTTGCTGCTAACCACCTCTCTGACTTTATCTCCCACCACTTCCCTGTCTGTCTACTTTCCTTTAGCCATATGAGCCTTCTTGCTTTGCCTTAAACACACCAACATCCACCTCAAGACATGTTCTTTCTACCTGGAATGCCTGCCCCCATGGCTACCTGATTTGTTCCTTTTCATTATTCAGCTTCTCAGATTCAATATCTCTTCCTTAGAGAAGCCTTCTCTGAAAACCTTTTGTTATAGTGAGACACATAAGTGTTCTATTTAGAGCCCCCTCTACAGACAGGTCTCCTCATATAGTCTTACTTGACTATACCATCTAAAGTAGCTCCCACCCTCTGACCACTCTATTCTATTTTCTTATAAAACTTACCACTACCTGAAAACTTAACATTTTTTCTTGTTTATTATCTGCCTTCCTCACTAAACTATAAGCTCCAAGAGGGCAGAAGCTAGTACATAGTGCATTGAGGTATTCAGTGAATTTTGGTTAAATGAAAAAAATGAATGACTCCTCAGATGGAGATTAGTGGATCCCCTAGCATGCTTGGGAAGATAAGTGCTCACCTTTGCTGCTCTGTCCATGTAGAAGGATAGAGTCCTCTAATACTGGGCAGGGAACAGTCTTGCCCAGTATAACTCACAGATACGTTGTGCTTACTCTCTGTTCAAATTGGTAACAATGAGGTATCTAAAGTGGGAAGTTCTTTGAAATAGTGTCTGGCACATAGTAAGCTCTCAGTCATGGTTAGCTATTAGTATCTGAATTAGAGCCATGGCTCTAATACCACCCAGCTTCAAGAATTAGCATATGACCAATCTCATTTCATTTGTACCCACCACTCCTCCCATACACATTGAATTAATAATCATAATCCAGGTAATGTATCCTTTAATCCATAAATACTTTATATATAAATTCAAAAGATGACTGTTTTTAAATATAACCACAAACATTGGTAGGATTTATATATTGGAGTGGTATGATTCAGTTCAGTTCAGTATTCCATGGAATACTGTCCATGGAATTCTCCAGGCAGAATACTGGAGTGGGTAGCCTTTCCCTTCTCCAGGGGATCTTCCTAACCCAGGGATCAAACCCAGGCAGGCGGATTCTTTACCAGCTGAGCCACAAGGGAAGTTCAAGAACACTGGAGTGGGTAGCCTATCCCTTCTCCAGTGGGTCTTCCCAACCCAGGAATCAAATCAGGGTCTCCTGCACTGCAGGAGGATTCTTTACCAACTGAACTACCAGGGAAGCCCTTCTCACATAGTAAGCTCTCAATAATGGTTAGCTATTATTATCTGAATTAGAAAGAGCCCAGATTTTCTTTTGTCTGTGGGGCATGAAGGATCTTAGTTCCCCAACCGGGAATTGAACCTGCACTTCCTGCTGTGGAAGCACAGAGTCTTAGGGAAGTCCCAGAAAGAGTCCCAGATTTTCAGTTTATTTATTTATACCCTGCCTCATTCCAGAAAAGACCTGAAAGAGTAGGCTTTGGAGTCAATTAAAACTGGGCTTTAATCTTGGCAAAGTCACTTAAAAGTCATCAAATCTGGAGAAGGAAATGGCAACCCACTCCAGAATTCTTGCCTGGAGAATCCCATAGACAGGGAGCCTGGCAGGCTACAGTCCATGGGGTTACAAAAGTCAGACGCAACTTAAGAGACTAAACCACCAGAGAAAGACTACCCTCAATTTGGCAGCAAGTGACAACTGTCCTTAAGATTTCTTTTTTTTCCCCTGATATAAAAAGAAAACACTTGGAAAATGAAAATAATAAATTTTCTATTCAAATGTAAAAAAAAAAGTCACCAAATCATACTTTAAGTGTGTGACCTTGAATTAAATACTTCTCTGAGCTTCCTTCCTTCTTTACAAATGTTTAGGTTCAAATCGGTAGAGAAAATGATGAGAAAAGAAAACTTTCTCTTCAGTTCAGAAAAAAAGCAGAAACAAGGTAAATAAAAAACACAAAATAAAGCAGATTTAAGTCCAAACACATCAGTAGCAAAAATAGATATGTGAAAAAGCTGAATTCACCTGTTAAATCACAGAGATTCTAGCTTGGGTATAAAAGAAAAATAATAGCTAAAATAAAATGACACAGGAAAGTTGAAAAAATATAAAGGAGTAGAAAATGATATGCCAGACAAATAACTAATAGAAAGAAAGTAAACATTGTTATTAGCAGATGAAATAACATTAAAAGGGACAAAAAGGGAAATTTCATGTTGATTCAAAGAACCATTCTCCAGAAAGATAGGCATATAATAATAATATGCACCTTAAAAGTAGTACCAAAATATATAAGATAAAAATTACAGAGAAGTGTTACCAATTCCATAATTAAAGCAGGAGACTTTAACACACCACTCTTAGAAATGGAAAGATAACTAGATAAAACATTAAGAATATAGAGGTGTTAACAATACCAACAAGTTTGATTATGTAAATGTAGGTATAGATATAAAACTTTGCACCTAGCAGTTAAAAATACACATTTTTCTAGATGCATGTGGAGTTTTTATACAAACTGACTGTCTTGATGATTAAAAAATTATGTTATACTGACCATATGTACTGATCATGATGCAATAAAAGATCAATACTAGAAAGATAAATATTCATACATAGTATATTCAAAAATATTCCAAATAATTCAACAGTTAAGGAGAAAATGAAAATCACAGATTATTTGGAGACATCAAAATCTGTGGGAAGCAGCCAAAGTTGTACTCAGAGAAAATTATAGCTATAAAGACATTTGTCACTAAACAGGAAGGTTTAAAAATGGATGGACCAAGCATACAACTCCAGTAACTAGAGAAACTTGAGTTTTCAGCTTGAAGTGAAATATCATGGACAAATTATTACTCTTCCAAATCTGGATATCAATTCTCTAATTTATGTTCTTAACAGTGCTAAATTGAATGTTATTGGGTGGCTGCCTTAGCAGTATTCATTATCAGCTGGTAAGTAACAGAGATATAGGGACTTTCTCCTGTGAAGTCCACACATGATTGATTTAAAAAGTGGTCTGTCTCTAAACAAGAAGGGCATGAGTTCTAACTTAAGTTACTCTTGTAATCTGTGTCCAGAACAGATATGAATTCTGTTGATTTAAGCAAGTTCCACTTCCCCTGATGGAAAAGGACACATTTTAGTGGTACAGTTTGGAACCTCAGGCTGTAGAGGAAATGTAAAAGAATAAGCCCTTCTGGTGGGGATTGTAAAGGCTATCTCTCAAAGCATGAGTGTTAGGAAAGCCATATTCTCTAATGAGCAGAATATTACATAAGGTGCTACAGTGGCCCTGAACATGCCATTGAGGTGGGTGGAAAGATCTCAGAAATATGATATGATGATACATGGGCAATGTATAACACTGAACAATTTGGGGAAGGAGTGGATAGAGAGCTAATGAAGTTTCTTTGTCCTAAAATAACTGAGGAAATTCAGGCAAAATGTGATAACTGTGTCTCAAGTATTCAGTACAACCATTGCCTTTGTGAGTAACCCATGAGAAAATAAGAAAAGAAATCAGCTACCAAATCCCTAGAATGAATTAATCTTTTCCTTTAGAATAAGATGGTCGTTGCCTGGGCAACATAAGGTGTATTGCCACTTGTCATGCCTAGTGAGCCTTACCTGGAACAGAGAGCATCCATGATGGCACAGGTGTGCTGGGAGGCATTTTTGCGTGGATGCGTTCTGCCCATGAGAGAGTCTGAGAGATGGTTGCAATGGAAATTATTTCAATTGGCAGGAATTAAAAAGTGATAAGTACTCCTGTGATTATCCAAAAATTCCCTAAATTGAAATTTAAAGAACTTCAATAAACATGGAGGGGTCCCTCTGACCAAAACAGAAACAGGTAAAATGAGTACCTGGGCTTTTGAGTCTATGCATGTAATACTACAAGGAGGATGCTCCCAGTTTCCTACCTGCCTTCCTGATATTTGTAAGGGAGCCCTATCTGACCATTAACACCTGTTTGGGATCAGTGGCAAGGACCCAGATGGGTGGATAAGGGCCCTGTTTCCAGATAAGCCAAGAAGCATGCCCCCACCTGCTGATAGGCAGATGATGGTGGCAACACAGTACCCCAGACATAAAGGAAAACCACTGAAGCACCTGTGGAAGGCACCCAAACGACTGCTCAGAGATCAGATTTTGCTGCAACATGTAAAAGCTACTGTACTGCTGGACAGCAATTCTGTATTGAGTAGTGAACTGGTTAGAATGCTTACCACCTTACACAGTGTAGCTGGAAGAGGGAACAGAAGCTGGACTCATTACACAATGATTTTAAAAACTCAAGAAGTATCAGCACTGCCTGGAGGAATTGTTAAAACACAGATGGCTAAGGCCCATGCCAGAATTCCTGATTGAGTAGGTCTGGGGTGAGGCCAAGAACTTGCATTTCCAGCAAGCTTCCAGGTGGATACTGCTGGCCTAGGGACCACACTTAGAGAATCACTGACTTAATGCATCATAACAGACTTTACCCATCAGAGAAGTAATTGGGAAAGGCGAAAAGTGAAAGTGAAAGTGAAGTCGCTCAGTCATGTCCAACTCTTTGCAACCCCATGGACAGTAGCCTACCAGGCTCCTCTGTCCATGGGATTTTCCAGGCGATAGTACTGGAGTGGATTGCCATTTCCTTCTCTAGGGGACTTCCCAAACCAGGGACTGAACCCGGGTCTCCCACATTGTAGACAGACACTTTACCATCTGAGCCGCCAGGGAAGTCCAAATTAGGAAAGGAGATACTCCCAACTCAGAGCAATAATGATAATTATCAGGTTACTGTTTTTTTCTCAAAGCTGCTCAAAAAAGGAGAACGTGGGGAAAGATAGTGAAGTGGTGGGCCAAATTTTCAGGAGGATCTTTCGTCTTTGATAGGGGTCAGTAACTCTTTCCAAAGCACCAGGAATTAGCAAGCCTCCTCCTACAAAACTGTTTCCAGTAACTTCAGAGTTTGAACTGGGAGATGTTTCTGTGACAATAATGCAGCTAGTGTTCTTCAGAACAGAATGGTCTTAATGTGTAACTGGGGGATCCAGGGACAGTCCTCCTCAGAGCAATGTTGGGAAATCCAACATGATGAGTAACCTGAAGTTAGCTAACAATGTCAAATATCCATCTCATGTGACTAGCTGCTGCCTCATGTACTGAGACTCCTAATGTCCACTGCCTCCCCAGACTCTCCTAACTCACTAAAGCAGGTGGCAGTACTCTTCTCCACTGGAGAAGGCAATGGCAACCCACTCCAGTATTCCTGCCTGGAGAATCCCATGGACAGAGGAGCCTGGCAGCCTACAGTTCATGGGGTCAGAAGAGTTGGACACAACTGAGTGACTATACCAGCACCACCACCAAAGAGTTCCACTAGGATGCTTGTTCCTCATCATCCTTATTCCTGGTGAGCAAAGAGGCGGTCTCTTCACATCATAAGTCACTCCAAATATTTTTCCCCAACTTCATCTCAGAAAAGGAGAAGACCATTTACCACAATAATGTACTGTTTAAAAAAAAAAAAAAAACAAGAGGGAATGGATAGCAATAGAGATTCATGTTGGTCCAGAGGTACTTCATCTGAACAATGCAAAGGTCCCCTCTTCTCTCAGAGCCAAGAGCCTTTCCTGCTGGTCTTGGCCACATGGAGGCAACAGATCTTGCCATCTTTGACCACAACAATGATAGAAGAAGAGGGCCAGGCCATGTGGGTGGAAGTGAGGGTAAAGGAGTAACAGAGGAAAGAAAGAGGGGCACTGAGGGATGAAATCCTTCTAGGTACCAACCTGAGGCAATCTCTGTGGACTAAATGACTATTAGTTGGCAACAGTGGAGAAATGGTTTACATCATTTTCTAGATTTAAAATGTGTTTGGGTTGGCCATAAGTAAAAGATTTCTTTTTTAATCCTATAACTAATTCTATTCTTGTAAGGCATGATGGATCATAATTGCAGTGTTGCATAGATAAAATAAAGTGCTAAGTCCAGGACCTGAAGCAAAAAAGTAACAGGAATTACCACTTATTAAACACTGACTTTGTGTTCAGGCTCAGTACTAAGCCTGAACCCCATTATCTCATTTCATCCTTTCAACAATTCTATATGGTAGTCTCTAGCATTTTACAAATGAGGAACTAAGGCTTTGAGAGATAAAATTTCTTACCCAGGATGACACAGAAAGAAAATTAGCAGTGTTTGGCTGGAAAAAAAGAAGAGCAAACTAAAAACAAAAAGAAGGAAGGGAATAATAAAGATTAGAATGGAAATAATAAAACACAGTAGAAAATCTGTAGAGGAAAGCAATGAAACCAAAAGTTAGTTCTTTGAAACAATAAAAAAAATTAGCAAACTTTTGGCAAGGTTAAGAAATAAACAGAGAGGACTCAAATTACTAAAATCAGGAAAGAAAGAGGAGAAATCACTACTAACCTTTTAGATATATATGAATTACAAAGAAATACTACAGATAACTATATGCAAACAAACAAGACAACTTTGATGAAATGGGCAATTTCCTAGAAAGATACAAACTACAGAAATAGACCTAGGAAGAAGTTGATAATCTGAAAAGAACTATAAAAATAAAGAGAATGAATTAAAAACAACAACAGCAACTACCCACATAAGAAATAAACAGAGAGGACTCAAATTACTAAAATCAGGAAAGAAAGAGGAGAAATCACTACTAACCTTTTAGATATATATGAATTACAAAGAAATACTACAGATAACTATATGCAAACAAACAAGACAACTTTGATGAAATGGGCAATTTCCTAGAAAGATACAAACTACAGAAATAGACCTAGGAAGAAGTTGATAATCTGAAAAGAACTATAAAAATAAAGAGAATGAATTAAAAACAACAACAGCAACTACCCACAAAGACTAGGGCAAAATGGTTTCACTGGTGAATTCTACCAAATGTTTAAAGAAGAAATAATATCAATCCTTTGCAGATTTTTCCAAAAAATAGAATAGAGAACATTTCCCAACTCATTCTTTGGCAACAGTATTGTCCTGATAACAAAGTCAGACAAAGACACCACAAAAAAAAGAATATTACAGACCAATATTTCTCAGTGAATATAATCATAACAATTCTCAACAAAATAATGACAAATGTAATTTGGAAGCATTTAAAATGGATTATCCACAATGACCCAGTGGGATTTATATCAAGAATTCAAGGTTGGGTCAATGTATGAAAACTGATCAATGTAATATACATATAAATATAATAAAGAAAAAGAATTCACATGATTATCTCATAGCAGAGATAGTATTTGGCAAAAATCCAACACCCTTTCATGATACAAACATGAAACAAACCAGGAATAGGAGGGAGCTTCCTCAATCTGATAAAGGATATATATGAAAAACCCACATCAAAAGTTCTTCTTCTAAGATCAAGAACAAATCAAGGATGTCTACTTTCACCACTTCTATTGAACATTGTACTGGAAGTTTAAGCCAAAAAAACAATGCAAGAAAAGTCAAATAAAAGGCATCCAATTTATAAAAAAGAATTAAAACTTTATTTACAGATGACATGATCCTCTTTGTAAGGAAATCCTATGAAATACACACACAGACACACACAAATCTGTTAGAGTTAACAAATAAGTTCTGCCAAGTTGCAGGATACAAGGTCAATATACAAAAAATTAATTGTATTTCTATAAACTTGTAATCTGAAAAGAATTTAAGAAAATTCTGATTATAACTATATAAATGCTGCTGCTGCTGCTAAGTCGCTTCAGTCGTGTCCGACTCTGTGCGACCCCATAGATGGCAGCCCACCAGGCTCCCCTGTTCCTGGGATTCTCCAGGCAAGAACACTGGAGTGGGTTGCCATTTCCTTCTCCAATGCATGAAAGTGAAAAGTGAAAGTGAAGTTGCTCAGTCGTGTCCGACCCTCAGCGACCCTATGGACTGCAGCCTTCCAGGCTCCTCCGTCCATGGGATTTTCCAGGCAAGAGTACTGGAGTGGGGTTCCATTGCCTTCTCCTAACTATATAAATACTTAGGTATAAATTTAACAAAAGAGGTATAAGACTTGTACACTGAAAACTGTAAAACATTGCTGAAACAAATAGAAGAAGACCTAAAAAGATTGAATGACATCCATGTTCAAGAATTGGAGATCTTGATATTATGATGATAATACTTCTGAATTAATCCACAGATCTACCCAATCCCTACCAAAATCTCAACTAGGTTTTTTGGTTTTTTTTTTTTTTTTTTTTTGCAGATATGGAAATACAAGGAACCCAGAATAGTGAATCTTAAACAGGAAGAAAAAAGTTGGAGAACTCACACTTCCTGATTTCAAAACTTACTACAATGCTACAATAATCATGGCAGTGTTGTACTAACATTAGAATAGACATTGAGCTCAATGGGATCGAATTGAGAAGTCAGAAATAAACTCCTGCATTTATGGTAAATTGATTTTCAAGAAGAGTGTCAATACTATTCAATGGAGGAAAGAATAATGTCTTTAACAAATAATGCTGGAACAACTGGAAATCCACATGCAAAAGAATGAAGTTGAACCCCTACCTCACAGCATACACACAAGTTAACTCCAAATGCATCATAGACCCGAATGTAAAAGCAAAAAGTATAAAACTGTTAGAAGGAAACCTAGGAGTTAATCTCCATGTCCTTAGAAATGATATCAAAAGCACAAGTGCAAAATAAAACACAGATAAGTTAGACTTCATAAAAATTAAAAACTGTTTTGATTCAAAGTGTACCAGCAAGAAAGTGAAAGGATAGCACACAGAATGGGAGAAAATATTTGCAAATCTGATAAAGGATTTATATCTAGACTATATAGTGAACCTTTACAAAGAAATAATAAAAAAATAAATTACCCAATTAAAAATCTGGCAAAGGAATTGAATAAACATTTCTCCAAAGAAGAGTCACAGATGGTCAATAAGCAAATGAAAAAATATTCAACATGTTAACCATCATGGAAATGTAAATCAAAAGCACAATGAAATACCCACTAGGATTGTTATAATCAAAAAGAAAAATAATAACAAGTGTTGGTGAGGATATGGGGAAAATGAAATAAGAGTCTTCTGCTGGTTGGAATGTAAACTGGTGCCACCACTATGGGAAACTGTCTGGTGGTCTCTCAAATAGTTTAAGTTACCATATAACCCAGAAATTTCACTCCTAGAAAATGAAAACATGTTCACAGAAAACTTGTACACTTGTCCACAAATCTTCACACAGCAGTATTAGTAATAGCCAAAAGTGGAAACAATCAAAATGCCCAGTAGCTAAAAAATAGATACATAAATTACAGAATATTCATGCCGTAGAATATTATTTTACAATAAAAATACTGATAGATGCTACAACATGGACAAACCTGGAAAACATTAAGCTAAGTGAAAGAAGCCATTTATATGAAATTTAATAGGATAGGCAAATCCATAGAGACAGAACACAGACAGGTTGTTGCCAAGAGCTGGAGGGGTGGCAAGGACTTTCTCCTTGATCAAACTTTAATCAGGTTCCTCTAAGTCCTTTTATTGACTAGGCCTTGTCCTTTGGCCTTGTTCTCAGGCAAGAATCTCCCAGTCTTAATATCTGATCACAGTTCAGTTCAGTCGCTTAGTCATGTCTGACTCTTTGCGACCCCATGGATTGCAGCATGCCAGGCTTCCCTGTCCATCACCAACTCCCAGAGTTTACCCAACTCATGTCCATTGAGTCGGTGATACCATCCAACCATCTCATCTTCTGTCGTCCCCTTCTCCTCCAGCCTTCAATCTTTCCCAGCATCAGGGCCTTTTTCAATGTGTCAGTTCTTCACATCAGGTGGCCAAAGTATTGGAGTTTCAGCTTCAACATCAGTCCTTCCAATGAACACTCAGAACTGATCTTTAAATGGACTGGTTGGATCTCCTTGTCCAAGGGGCTCTCAAGAGTCTTCTCCAACACCACAGTTCAAAAGCATCAATTCTTCAGCACTCAGCTTTCTTTACAGTTCAACTCTCACATCCATACATGACTACTGGAAAAACCATAGCCTTGACTAGATGGACCTTTGTTGGCAAAGTAATGTCTCTGCTTTTTAATAAGCTGTCTAGGTCAGCCAAAACTTTCTTTCGAAGGAGTAAACGTCTTTTAATTTCATGGCTGCAATCACCATCTGCAGTGATTTTGGAGCCCCCCAAAATAAAGTCTGACACTGTTTCCATGGTTTCCCCATTTGCCATGAAGTGATGGAACTGGATGCCATGATCTTAGTTGAATGTTGAGCTTTAAGCCAACTTTTCCTTTCTTTCTTTTTTTTTTGTGTGTGATTCTTCACTTTCATTTGGAAGCATTATTGGGTTAAATACAACACTGGAAAAAACCATCAGATCATATTAGCTCTTAAATCAAGGAACATCCAACTCATTTTGAACTCAAATAATTGTCAAAGAAGAATCATCCCTATTCATCAGTCTTTTTTTAATATAAATTTATTTATTTTAATTGGAGGTTAATTACTTTACAATATTGTATTGGTTTTGCCATACATCAACATGAATCTGCCACAGGTATACACGTGTTCCCCATCCTGAACCCCCCTCCCTCCTCCCTCCCCATACCATCCACTCTCCTTTTTCACTTTCATCAAGAGGCTCTTTAGTTCTTCTTCACTTTCTGCCATAAGTGTGGTGTCATCTGCATATCTGAGGTTATTGATATTTCTCCCAGCAATCCTGATTCCAGCTTGTGCTTCTTCCAGCCCAGCGTTTCTCATGATGTACTCTGCATATAAGTTAAATANTTTCACTTTCATCAAGAGGCTCTTTAGTTCTTCTTCACTTTCTGCCATAAGGTGGTGTCATCTGCATATCTGAGGTTATTGATATTTCTCCCAGCAATCCTGATTCCAGCTTGTGCTTCTTCCAGCCCAGCGTTTCTCATGATGTACTCTGCATATAAGTTAAATAAGCAGGGTGACAATATGCAGCCTTGAAGTACTCTTTTCCCGATTTGGAACCAGTTCCTTGTTCCATGTCTGGTTCTAACTGTTGCTTTTTGACCTGCACACAGATTTCTCAGGAAGCAGGTCAGGTGGTCTGGTATTCCCAACTCTTTCAGAATTTTCAGAATATCTGATCACCCTTAATATCAAATTCCTTAGCCTCCATTATCCCCCAGGTGATATCTGATTACCCCTGCTTACCTTCAATAAGAATCCTGTTAGATCAGTTTAACAAGAATCTCCTTACCAGTGACATCTCCTTTTAGTAATTTTCCATTTATCAGCCCCACCCCCAACTGGTTCCTTAGCTATATATCCCAACTTGTCCTTGCTATATTTGGAACTGAGCCCAGTTCTATACTGAGATCTGGTTTCCTCTATTGCAATAGTTCCTAAATAAACTCTGCTTTTACTGCTTTAACTACTGTTTGGTCTGGTGTTCTTTCACAGGGGTTGGGAAATGAGGAGTGGTTGCTAATAGGTTGGAGTTTCTTTTTGAGGTAATGAAAATGTTCTAAAATTGATTGTTGGACAGTTCTACATACAGACTAAAAGCCACTTTATTCCATATTTTAACATATGAATTACATGATATGTGAATTACATCTCAATAAAGGTGTTGAAAAGATTGTCAGTGTCTGGATTGGACTTCAGGTCTACTGCTGCTAAGTCGCTTCAGTCGTGTCCGACTCTGTGCGACCCCATAGACGGCAGCCCACCAGGCTCCCCCGTCCCTGGGATTCTCCAGGCAAGACCACTGGAGTGGGCTGCCATTTCCTTCTCCAATGCATGAAAGTGAAAAGTGAAAGTGAAGTCGCTCAGTCGTGTCCGACTCTTCGTGACCCCATGGACTGCAGCCTACCAGGCTCCTCATCCAGGCAAGAGTGCTGGAGTGAGGTGCCATCGCCTTCTCCGGGACTTCAGGTCTAGCTAACTTTAAAACCCAGTTCTTCACAAGGCTGTTCCGCCTCCCCAGGACATGCTTGATAAGTGCATTGCTGTTTTTAGGGCTACCGTTCTGATGACTCAGCAGAGGGAAGAGTTCATGACTGAGAAGGCCAACTAGGTAGGACTTTGGAAGTCTGTGGATTTGAGCAGCAACCAGCACAGCCTGGAGCAGTTATGGACTGCCTGAGAACAGGCCTGCATTCCTAGGGATTCTGCTGTCAGATTCTAATGATGAGGGGAAGCCGGAACTACTGACTGACAACCATCAGCCTGAGGACACAGAACTCACCAGCGACTTCCCATTTCAGGACCTGAGAAACATCACTGGGCTGGGGCCTGGCTGCAGTTTATAAGCCCCTCAGCAGCAGATGCAGGCCTGTCCCTATGCTCACTGGGCACTGACAGAGTTCCAGGACCAGTGTCCTAGAAGTAACTGAAAGCATCACCTGAGCATCACTGCATGACCCCTGGCAAGATTGCAGCCAGCGCCTCCACTCAGGCCACCACACCAGCCTGGTGGACACCTGAGGCTTATTCATCCTGGTTTGTCAGGACATCAGGCAAGATGCCTAAGGTATGGCACTCTCTCATTAGAGACGAGGCCAAGGGAAAGAGCAAAGCAGTGCCTGGGCAACCAGAATGACCACTACAGATAGCTGAAGCCCCAGATTTCCACAGGGACAAAGGCCACACAAAGAACTCTGAGCCATTCCCCTCTAGCCATTATGCCACACTTGTCAATCTCTCAGCAAAAATGGTCCTTCCCTTCCCTACTACAGGCTCCCTTGCAACAACAGCTACTACTGATTGGATGCTTACTATGTACCAGCCTCTGTGCTAAACTCTTATTATCTTATTATCTCTCTAATCCCCCACAACATAACCTGAGATAGGTGGCCCCATTTTGCATACAAGGACTAGAGACATGGGGAGGTTAAGCACCTTGCCGTTTGCAAAGCTAAGGAAGTGGTAACTGAGCTTTGCATTCTAGCAGTCTGGCCTCAAAGCTCTTTTGCTCTCAGCTGCTTCTCTAGCATTTGCATCTCTGATTGGGCACCACCTGCGTGGTGGCCACACTTGAGAAGGAGCTTCAAAACAGGTGCAAATGCCCTTTTGTACAGCTAAGTCCGTGTGAAGACAGCCAGAGGGTGTAACAGGACACCAGAGGCAATCTCAGGGATTCCACCTACAACAAGAAGGACCAGCCACCCACCCACCACCCCACAGATCGTCGACTCAGAGCAGCCCATTCCAGGGCTCATATCTGCAGTAATTATGACCATCTGCCTCGGCCACTGGCCCATCCCATCTGGCTCCGTTGTGAAGGCAGCTGCAGTGAGTCAGAGCTCAGAGGGAACTCAGAGCGGTATCATACGCCAGTCTTCTAGCAACAGCAACAGGCACGCCAATCTGCGAATTTCCGGTTTCCTCAGCCCTGGGGCCCCCACAGCCCACCAGAGGGCACTCCGATTATTTAATTGAATGATGTACTAAGGGAAGAGGAGGTCCCCAGCAGTTTTAGCTCACCTCAAGCTAACTACACTAGGCAAACTGAAAGTGAAAGTCGCTCAGGCGTGTCCGACTCTTTGCGACCCCATGAATCTCAGCACGCCAGGCCTCCCTGTCCATCACCAACTCCCGGAGTTCACCCAAACTCATGTCCATCGAGTCAGTGATGCCATCCAACCATCTCATCCTCTGTCGTCCCCTTCTCCTCCTGCCCCCAATCCCTCCCCTCATCAGGGTCTTTTCCAATGAGTCAACTCTTCGCATGAGGTGGCCAAAGTATTGGAGTTTCAGCTTTAGCATCATTCCTTCCAATGAACACCCAAGACTGATCTCATTTAGGATGGACTGGTTGAACCTCCTTGCAGTCCAAGGGACTCTCAAGAGTCTTCTCCAACACCACAGTTCAAAAACATCAATTCTTCAGTGCTCAGCTTTCTTCATAGTCCAGCTCTCACATCCATACATGACCACAGGAAAAACCATAGCCTTGACTAGACATACCTTTGTTGGCAAAGTAATGTCTCTGCTTTTTAATATGCTCTCTAGGTTGGTCATAACTTTCCTTCCAAGGAGCAAGCGTCTTTTAATTTCATGGCTGCAGTCACCATCTGCAGTGATTTTGGAGCCCCCCCCCAAAAAAAGCCTGACACTGTTTCCACTGTTTCCCCATCTATTTCCCATGAAGTGATGGGACCAGATGCCATGATCTTTGTTTTCTGAATGTTGAGCTTTAAGCCAACTTTTTCACTCTCCTCTTTCACTTTCATCAAGAGGCTTTTTAGTTCCTCTTCACTTTCTGCCATAAGGGTGGTGTCATCTGCATATCTGAGGTTATTGATATTTCGCCCGACAATCTTGATTCCAGCTTGTGTTTCTTCCAGTCCAGCATTTCTCATGATGTACTCTGCATATAAATTAAATAAGCAGGGTGACAAGAAATAGCCAATTTCCTTATTTTCATTAAATCAATCCAAGTCTGACTTTTATTCTCACCTCCTGGACTCTTGGGAAATTTAATCTCAGAAGAGGAGCTAAGTCTTGGAGAAGACTCTTGAGCGTCCCTTGGGCTGCAAGGAGATCCAACCAGTCCATTCTGAAGGAGATCAACCCTGGGATTTCTTTGGAAGGAATGATGCTAAAACTGAAGCTCCAGTACTTTGGCCACCTTATGCGAAGAGTTGACTCATTGGAAAAGACCCTGATGCTGGGAGGGATTGGGGGCAGGAGCAGAAGGGGACGACCGAAGATGAGATGGCTGGATGGCATCATGGACTCGATGGACGTGAGTCTGAGTGAACTCCAGGAGTTGGTGATGGACAGGGAGGCCTGGCGTGCTGCGATTCATGGGGTCGCAAAGAGTCGGACACGACTGAGCAACTGAACTGAACTGATTACCAGATCTTTTCCCCCACCACAGAGTTAGGCAAATATTGGGGTCAAAAGTGGAGCTAAAACTTTGGTAAGACTCCTCCTCTCTCCAGTTGTTGGTTCAGGCAGGCAGTTTATAGCCAGGCTCTGTTCTGATTAGTCATTGCTTTATTTTGACTGGTTGGACAGCGTGGCCTTCATTCAATATTTGACCACTGCCCTTGGGCTATAGGAGTCAGATGAAATTCTACCTACCTTAGTTTGGTCCCAAGATTTTCCTGATTCTGCTTCCTTCCAGTATTCCTGGACTCATCTCTTGCCATACTTCCCTCCCCAGCACTTTCTGTTCCAGAACACTACACTACACAGAACTGATTGACTGCAACATACTGCTCTCACCCCACCTTACCCCACCTTTGCTCTAGCTGTTATCTCTGCCTGGATGGCCTCAGCTCAGGTACACCCCTCTTTTGGAAAATTCTTTGTCTGACCTAGGTTTTCCTTCTCCATGTCCCCACTCCTTTTTGCTTCCTTCTATCATTACACCAATTGAAGCATATTATACTTATCTCTGGAGAAGGCAATGGCACCCCACTCCAGTACTCTTGCCTGGAAAATCCCATGGACGGAGGAGCCTGGTGGGCTACAGTCCATGGGGTCACGAAGAATCGGACACGACTGAGCGACTTCCCTTTCACTTTTCATTTTATGCATTGGAGAAAGAAATGGCAACCCACTCCAGTGTTCTTGCCTGGAGAATCCCAGGAACGAGGGAGCCTAGTGGGCTGCCGTCTGTGGGGTCACACAGAGTCAGACACGACTGAAGTGACATAGCAGCAGCAGCAGCATACTTGTCTCTTTCCACTGTATGTCTCTCCCAGAGGGGTAGCTCCATCCTATTGTCTCTGTATCCCTAGCGCCTTGCTTAGGACCTGGCACAAAAAGTTTTAATAAATGACCGAATGGAATAGATGAGGGCAACAGGACAGAATTGAAGTCTGAAGAAGTTGAGAAGAAACTCATAGTAATAGCCCATGAATGGAATTGTTCAGGAGGATTTTTTCCCCCTGCACCTTTCCTGGGCCCTGAACATATCAGGCTGGGATAACCAGAGGGGACATTTTGTGATGCAAAAGGAAGAAGATCAATGCAAGATTCTTTTAGTAACATTACACACAGAGGACATGCTAAGAGGCAGTCACTCTTGACTGTGTGAAAGGCCTGATTGTCTTCTAATTGCTTGACCCTGAAGCTAGACCAGTGAGAAATGCTTTCCTTCTTTTCTCTTTCCACCTGCAAGTGCCCAAAGCCCTGTCTAGCTCCACTCAGGGGCAAGCCAGATACAACAGTATGAATGATACCCCAAGTGTAAGGCAAAGAAGGGGAAGAGATGGCATCTTGAGAGGATAAGGAGTTAAAAAGGCCAAAGAGCCTCGTTGAGGGGGCAGGAAGAGAGGGGGCATCCCAGAAGAAAGGCTCCTTGAGACACCAACAGAGGGCAAGTTTGTGGGTGGCCTCGACAGGGAAGAACAAAGGCCTAAGGCCATGACTCAAACAGAGGAGCTAATCCTAGAGATGGCACTCTCCAGATTGCAGTAGCAACCAGAGCTATGGGTAAAGACCTATTCTTCACATTGTTCTGTACTCTGTGCTTGTGATTAAGCAGGTAATAGTAAGACTGCTCTCCTCTCAATAAAGGGCTATACTAGCTCACTCTTCTGATGTTAAAAGTATAATAATGAAGTTATATGGTGTGTGTCAGGAGAGTCAAGGGATAGTTCCCATCCAGGATTTTTGAAGTGTGAATCAACCTAGAGGGGTGGAATCTGGTGGAAAGTGGGAGGGAGGTTCAAGAGAGAGACAACAATTATCCTTCAATTAAAGCAAAACCAATACAGTATTGTAAAGTAATTAGCATCCAATTAAAATAAATAAATTTAAATTAAAAATAAATAAATTCATGCCAAAAATAAATAAATACATGTCAAAAATAAATAAACACATTTTTAAAAAATAAAGAAAATGTCTTGGACTGAGAAAGACGAATATGATATCACTTATGCATGGAATCTTAAAAAATGATGGAAATTGAGTTATTTGCAAAATAGAAACAGACTCACAGACATTAAAAAAAATTACGGTTACCAAAAAGAAAAGTGGGGGAGGGATGAATTAGGAATTTGAGATTAACTGATGCATACTACTATATATAAAATAGATAATCGACAAGGACCTACTATATAGTAGGACTCTTTGCGATCCCATGGACTGTAGCCTACCAGGCTCCTCAGTCTATGGAATTTTCCAGGCAAAAGTACTGAAGTGGGTTGCCATTTCCTTCTCCAGGGGATCTTCCCAACCCGGGGATCGAACCCGGGTCTCCTGCACAGCAGACAGAGGCTTTATTGTCTGAGCCACAAGGGAAGCCCACTATATAGTACAGGGAACTCTATATCTTGTAATAATCTATAATGTAAAGAAATCTGACAAAGAATATGTATGCATATATATAAATACATATATTTATATGACTGGATCACTCTGCTGTACACCTGAAACATTGTATTTATCTATTTTGGTTGTATTGCCCAATTTGTGAGATCCCAGCTAGGGATTACGGAGAAGGCAGTGGCACCCCACTCCAGTACTCTTGCCTGGAGAATCCCATGGACGGAGGAGCCTGGTAGGTTGCAGACCATGGGGTCACGAAGAGTCGGACACGACTGAAGTGACTTAGCAGCATGGACT
>SJXQ01006300.1:589797-610792 GCA_006408695.1 Aepyceros melampus | reverse complement strand
CTCTTATACACATCTTCCATTGCAGATGTGATGGCCAGCAGCAGATGTGGGCAGGACCTCCCTCATGGGCGGCTGGGAGGTGGGGGTGAGAGGCTTTCAGGGATGGAGAGATGAGGAACAGCTCCCAGACACCACCAGGCAGCTCCTCTTGAAAGGCTGCCTCCTGGCTGCAATTTCACACATGGCACTTTGCTGATGGCAGTGCAGCCAAACTGAGAGGCCACAGCTGGCCCAGGGCCCCTGGCTTCCGCTAAGTGTTTCTGGGAGCAAAGCTTGAGCCAGGAGGCCACCAGCTCCTGGGCTGGGCTCCTTTGCACCCCAAGAAGGTTTGTTTTCAGGTACCATTTTCTGGGCAGCAGCAGTTTCAACGGCTTCAAACCTGAGGATGCAGGAGTTTGGACTCTGAGGTCAGACTCAACAGTTTCAGTCTATTCATTCATCCTCTGGGAGCTCTAGGGCTGGCATTACCAGGACAAAACCTAAAGGGCTTGTTGGTGCCAGGAACTGCTGATCTTCCTAGACCCAACTGGGCAGGGCTAGATAACATCTAGTCCTCTGTGCCAGCCACGTGACCTGACAGTGCCCTGGAAGAAGAAAAGGGGAACTTAGCAAGGGTTCCCTTGTCGGTTGGTTGTGTGGAGGCCAGCAAGAGATCTAGGGCACAGACAAAGGGAGTTCGGGGGGTGGGGGGTATGAGACAGTATATCCCTGGTGTCTGAGAGGGGACGTATAACTGCTCTAGCTCTTGGCATGTTTGGCAGGAACCTGCAATCAGAGAATCATCCTTTCAGAATGGTAGAGTGGGGGACTCCCCCTGGTGTATCCCAACCTCTTCATATCACAGAAGAGAGAATAAAGGCTCTGATAGAGGCACAGGCTTGCCTCAGTTTAGGGAGCGAGTGGCAGAGCTGAGCCAAGGATCCTGATTCCCAACAGAGAGCTGCTTTCCACAGCCCTGGGCTGCTCAGGGGAATGAATGGATGAGTAAGTGCGTGGATGAATGAATGGAAAGGCTTGGCTGCTCAGATGGAGGTGTGGCTTGGCCAAAAGTTTGAGAGACAGAGGATATGTCCATTTCCAGCTTCTCAGTCATGTGCTGCTAGCCTGAAACAGGCAGGAATCCACCTTGCCCTTTTCCTCTCAACTATGTCTCCCCACAGGCTCCAAAGAAGAGGAAGAACTCACCCCAGGTCACCCACCAAGCCAAGGGCAGGGGCAGGATGCAAAGCCAGGTGTCTCTTGAGCCCCCACTTCTCACCTCTCTGCCAGAGTTGAAGATAACTTCCATCCATTTCACAGGCAAGGAAACCGGAGACAGCCCCAGAGGGGGCCCAAGACGGATTACAGGATGAGCTTTAAATCAGGCTTGGCAGGACACTGTGCATAATGGATTCCTGTTGGCTGGAGCAGCATTCGTGGCCCCTCTGGGTCCAGACAGCCCCCAAAGTGGTGTCACTTCAAACTAACGACAGGTGGCAGCAGAGGACTATGGTAGACAGCCTAAGACCTTGCTTCTTGGCTCGCCCAGCCCCCTTCCTCAGGCCCAGAGTTGGCTTGATTGGTACCCTGAGTGTGTGGGGGGCCCCCTGTGGCTGAGTGGCCAGGCTGAGGGGCCTGGGACACCCAGGGCTTGGATAAGTGGCTGCTTGCTGAAAAGCAGCGTCCTCAGTCATGGTGAAAGGCAGGACTAAACATCTGAGAGGGAGGTAGCTGGGGACGGGGACTGGACAGAGCCAGTGAAGGAGAGGGAGCTGCAGAGAAAATGGTGGGGGAGGGAGAGAGACAAGAAATAAGCTGCTGGTTCAGAGAAATAAGAATGTGCAGATCTATCCACACACATGTGGAAAAATCAGGGAACTTTCCAGCTGGAAGGACTGTTAGAGGCCACTTACTCCAAACCTGCCATCTGATACACGGGAATACTGAGCCTCAGAGAAGATGTAATTTACTTGAGATCACATGAGCAAATTTCTGATAAGCAGAGACTAGTCCCACCCTGGCTCCTCCCCCGATTCCTAGACTCCAGCTCTTTTGTCCTTGGACAGTATAACTTTCCCGGGGATCGTCCCAATATTTGCCACAAAATGGGGATGACCTAGAGAAGGAGACAGATACACAGAGGCAGAGGCGGGCAGTGCAAGAGGGGAAAGGCAAGGAGGAGCAGGAAGGAGTAATGCGAGCAAAGAGGTGGGGCAAGGTTATCTCGACATGGACAAGCTCTCTTCCCTACTGGCCTGTCTCCAGTGAGGCCAGACAGCCAACCAGCTATGAGGGGCACTCAGTGCTCTGTACTGGATGGCCCTGCCTTCTTCAGTCCAAGCCTATTCTACCCTAGAGCAGGGGCCAGGGACATGAAAAGGGGGCCTAAGTCGGATCCAGAGCTGGAGAAAAGAGTCCCAAATTTTCTTCTACCTCTGTTCCTGCTTGCTCTAAGATCACTGCCCAATTTTGCCACACACTGTGGACACTTTGTTTCCTGACCAGGACACAAGCCCTGCCATTTCAGGACCACTGGTCCAAGAAAAGATATGCATGCTATGTCATCATCAACTCTAGTGACCATGTTTTTCAAACTGAAAAATCAGGCCATATTGTCTAATGTATCATCTGAGCACAGAACAGAATATTTAAAATGAAGCTTGTCCCCAGAAATCTGGGCCATCTGGTAACTGTCCTGTTACTCCGCCCCTTCACACAGGGGCCTGGAGATGCCCCCAGCTGTTAACCAGGCCCTTGGGGCTAAGAAGTAGAAAGAGAACTAATGTATAGTGAGCTCTTGCCATGCGTCAGGCATTTTCTGTCCATTACTTGTTTACTTCTCATGATAACCATAGGAGGTGGATACTCTTCGAATCCTCATTACAAATTCAGACAGCTGGAGTTGCTCATACAAAGTCATACAAGTATACTCAGATACAGAGCAGGCACTGTGACCCCCTGTGATGAGCTGACCTCCTCAGTAGAGGCCCTTCCAAGGAGGAAAAGGAAACATGGAGCAGAAACACCAGCTTGGAAACTCCTGTGAACTTAGGATGTATCAACAGAGGTAGAGCCCAAATGAGGTATGGAAGAACCTTTCTCTTCTTTCCCCTCTGGAACCTGTGTCCAGTTCTGGTTCGCATACACTGGTGGCACATCGGTGCAGTAAGGATGTTGGGGAGGGGCTTAGAGCTCACTTCTGTGAGGAGCAGCTGGAGCAACTAGGGCTATTAAGCCTGGAGGTGTGACTTCAGAGACTTTAGACCACACAAGAGTAGGCATGTTCTGCGTGGCCCCAGGAGACGGAGATAAAAGGCGGTGGTTATAGGGAGGCAGATGTGAACTCAGTACAAGGGAGAACTTTCTCAGACTCCAAGCTGTTCTTTCAAAAAAACTGGCTGCCTTGAGAGAGAGTGAGCTCTCCACTGCTAATGATGCGTCAACATGGTTGAGCTGAGCACTTAGTAGAAAGGCTGCATAGAAGACGCAAACTCAGGATGACAGGTTAGATTCAATGCCTGCTGACTTCATTGCTGCCCTGAAACTCCTTGAATCTATGATTTTGCAAAGTTTGGATCTAAGGGCTCCAACCCACATGGAGATCCCATAACTTCCCTACACATTTTTCCCAGTGCCTTGAAGTGAAGTCGCTCAGTCGTGTCCGACTCTTTGCGACCCCATGGGCTGTAGCCTACCAGGCTCCTCTGTCCATGGGATTTTCCAGGCAATAGTCCTGGAGTGGATTGCCATTTCCTTCTCCAGGGGATCTTTCCAACCCAGGGATCGAACCTGGGTCTCCCACATTGTAGACAGACGCTTTATCGTCTGAGCCACCAGGGAAGTCCCAGTGCTTACATCTTTTAAAATCAGAATGTTATTGCTTAGGTCTCACCTAAATTCCTCTTACTGGAATCATTCTGAGTTCCACACAGGACAGGCTGCTGAGAAGGGAGGAGTGGAGAAAGCTGCAAAGCAAGGCTGCCAGAGACCTAGAGGAGAATCATTCTCAAATAGCAAACATTAAGCAGACAGATGGCCAAAGACGAATCAGGGAGTGGGGTGGGGATTCAGAAAACATTACAGCTGAGATGTCAAGGTACTTTTTTCTTTAATGACATTATCTTTCCTGGTTGATTTTGTGATTCAAGTTGCTAACACTTGAAAAGTGGTAGGAGTGGTGAGTTGCTCATGTCTTCATCATTTGGAATATGACATTTACCAATTGCTTGAGGTAATGCTGAACATTTTCCTGCTAATGTCAGGAAATCCTTTCCAAGGGCCAATCTAGATGTCATTTATAGCACCACTGTTAAACATGAAATTTGCATAGTGTCCTACTGAGTGAGAAGTGCAGATTATCAGGTGACTGGAAGAGGGGCAAGAGACTGAGGATGGCCCTGGTTTGTCTGACAAGACCACAGAGATGTCCTGGACTAAGGAGGTTTGGACTGAAATGGGCAGATGGCCCATCTCTGCTGAATCAAATCCTGTTTCTCTCCGTTCTCTAGGATCTTCACTACTTAGGTCAACATCAATTTACCAGAGATGAGGGTAGCACCCAGAGGATGCTGGCTAGAAAAGCTGTCATCCCTGCCCTGGAGGCTCTGATGAGCTCTCAACATTCTTTTCTCCATCATCTTAGAAATCTGCTTTCTCCATGCTCAAGACCAGCTATCCTCAGGAGAGTGCCTTGGCTCTAGGGCCTTGGCCTGATGAAGCCCAGAGCCTGGGAGTAGTGTGAAGAAAGGCTGCTCTTCTGCTTGTGGGTTGTGTGCTTGTCTGGCTTACTGTGTGATTAAGGCCAGGTTCTATTTTCAATCTGGACCTGTGGATTTCCCTAAGAGATACTCTTTTGTGGAGGAAAGAAAGAGACTTCTACGGTGAATGTTATACAAATTCCATCTGTGAAGGAGTGTCTTAGGTCAGATTCTTGAGAAGTGGAACCTGAAGTAGGGATCAGGGAATGTTGTTGTCATGCCCTTATGGAAAAGCCCAAAAGAGAGGCAGGAGAGCAGGATAGGGAAGAGGTAGCCAAGAAAGGATTTGGTCCATGGTAAATTCTAGCCTTGACCTGATCTAGAGTAGATGTGGAGGCTTTGGAGCATAAATCACACCACAAAGTTATACCATCTTGAGGGGAGGGACTAGAGTTTTATAATCTTTTATCAGTTACTTACTGTCCCCCTCCCCAACCCCATCTCCTTTTGGGAGCAGGTATAACCTCCCATGAGACTGGATTACTTGGCTTCCATCAGCCCAGGGCATATCACTGAGGTCTTGCCATTAGCCACAGCACTCACAGTGGCAGGGGATACATGTACCAGCTGGAAAGGGGGATCTGGCTTTGGCACCAAAATCTTCTACTGTAGCAGGGCTGCTATCCTAGGTGTCTAAAGGCTTCCTCCTTCTATGAGTCACAATGACATCGATCACCACAGCTCTGCCAGTCAGCTGTGAGTTAGCTACGTCTTGCTGATCAGAGCTACTGAGGGCTTAGAAATGGAAGGGTTAGAAGTCGTCACTTGTGCAAAAATGAAATAAGAATCTAAGCTTCTGGGTTGGGGAAGTCACCTGGCTGAAACAGGCAGGGAGCTAGGCCGGTAAGACAGGTCATCAGGACCTCTAGGGTTGTGTCAAATCATCAGAAGTGTAATGTTATTACTTCAAGAGACAGGGTTTGGAGATCCACCAAGCTCATTAGCTTCTACATCAGGATTAAACTGGAATTAATCCAGACAGATTGTGTTTATGCTGTATGTAGTTTGGTAAATGACAGTATTTCCTTTTTCTTCTTGTTCATTTTCCTTGTGAAAATGTCAGCCAGCACCAATATGTTCAAGGGAACCAAGGGAATATCTTGGTGCCCATCCTGGGGCTGGTATGTTGCCTGGCTGTATTAGGTACTAAATATGTATCAAGTACCTACTGAGCACTTTCTTTCACTGAGTTTTACTAACTGTACTAGTTTACTAGTTTTACTATTTTCACTAGTTCACTGGGTTTTACTAATAGGACTTGTGGTTGGACTGTGTATGAGGGAGGATGGTTTCTGAATGGATAGTGGTGCCACCATCTGAGATGATACTAGAGAAGGAACTCTACTCTGGCCTCAGTTCTCTCTTTTTAGGCTGAAAACCTTCAGTTTCGGTAAATGCTCCCTTGTGAGATATGTTTTGAAAACTCTCGAACTTCTTAGCGATGCGTTAGGTCCTAACTGGGAAGTTTCTGTATTGCAGCTGGTGTGCATTTCTTCATTTCTTTAGTCTTTCTTTACTGACATAGCCAGTGTGTCAAAACAACCAAGTTGCACTCAACCAGTTTGATTCCTCAGATGCACATCAACCCTTGATTGTACTCAGACAGAATCAAGGCTCTTGCCTTTTATCCCAACCTCAGCAAAATTCTAACCATGAGTATGTGTAGGAAGATGTACCTTTCCTACCTTGTCCCTTCCCTAAGAAAGGGTCACAAGAAAACCCCATTTTTAGCTGTAAATAGCACTTTTAAATTTCTATGGACTTAAAGTAATATGTACTGACTGATAAACTAAGCCCTTTACATGGATTATCTTATTTAATTCTGAAACCTGTGTGAAACAGATACTTGTGTCCATTAGGATGCTTTAAAAAATTTTTTTTTATATTGGAGCATAGTTGACTAACTGTGTTAGTTTCAAGTGTACAGCAAAGTGATTAAATTATACAGATACATGTATCTATCCTTTTTCAAATTATTTTCCCATTTAGGGTGTTACAGAATATTGAGCAAGTGTTCCCTGCTCTACACAGTAGGTTGTTGTTGGTTATCTGTTTCAAATGTAGTTGTGTGTACATGTCAGTCCCAAACTCCCAGTCTATCCCTGCCACATTCCCCCTAGGAACCAGTTTGTTCTCTAAGTCTGTGTGTCTGTTTCTGTTTGTAAGTAAGTTCATTTGTATAATTTTTAAGATTCCATATATAAAGGATATCATATTTATTTTTCCTCTGTCTGACTTACTACCACAGACCTGGCTATGAATATTGCGGTGCATGTATCTTTTTGAATTATGGTTTTCTCTAGGTTTATGCCCAGGAGTGGGATTGCTGGGTCGTATGGCAGTTCTATTTCATTTTTTAAGGAATCTCCACACTGTTCTCCATAGTGGCTGTACCAGTTTGCATTCCCACCAACGGTGTAACAGGGTCCCCTTTTCTCCACACCCTCTCCAGCATTTATTGTCTGTAGATTTTTTTGACTCTGACTGCTGTGAGGTGATACCTCATTGTAGTTTTGATTTGCATTTTGCCTGGAAAATCCATGGACAGAGGAGCCTGGCGGGCTATAGTCCATGGGGTTGCAAAGAGTCAGACACGACTTAACGACTAAACAACAACAACGATAATGAGTGATGTTGAGCATCTTTTCATGTGTTTGTTGGCCATCTGCATGTCTTCTTTGGAAAAATGTCTGTTTAGGTCTTCTGCCCATTTTTTTTTTTACTCAATATTTAAAAAAATATTTATTTATTTGCTGCACTGAGTCTTAGCTGAGGCATGTGGGATCTTTAATCTTTTTTTGTTGTTTAAAAAAATTTTTAATTTATTTTAATTGGAGGATAATTACTTTACATATTGTGATGGTTTTTGCCATACATCAACATGAATTGCCCACAGGCATACATCCTCGCCCATCCTGAATGCTCCTCCGACCTCCTTCCCCATCCTGTCCCTCTGGGTTGTCCCAGAGCACCAGCTTTGGGTGCCCTGCTTCATGCATCGAACTTGCCCTGGTCATCTATTTTACATACGGTGATGTACATGTTTCAATGCTATTCTCTCAGATCATCCCACCTTCTGCCCATTTTTTGATTGGGTTGATGGTTTTTTTTTTTTTTTTGAGCTGCATGAGCTGTTTATAAGTTTTGGAGGCTAATCCTTTGTCAGTTGCATCATTTTGCAAATATTTTCTCCCATTCTGTGGGTTGTCTTTTTGCTTTGTCTAAAGAGGAGAGTGGAAAAGTTGGCTTAAAGCTCAACATTCAGAAAACGAAGATCATGGCATCTGGTCCCATCATTTCATGGGAAATAGATGGGGAAACAGTCAGAATTTATTTTTGGGGGGCTCCAAAATCACAGCAGATGGTGACTTCAGCCATGAAATTAAAAGATGCTTACTCCTTGGAAGAAAAGTTATGAGCAACCTAGAGAGCATATTCAAAAGCAGAGACAGTACTTTGCCAACAAATGTCCGTCTAGTCAAGGCTATGGTTTTTCCAGTAGTCATGTATGGATGTGAGAATTGGACTGTGAAGAAAGCTGAGCACCGAAGAATTGATGCTTTTGAACTGTGGTGTTGGAGAAGACTCTGGAGAGTCCCTTGGACTGCAAGGAGATCCAACCAGTCCATTCTGAAGGAGATCAACCTTGGGATTTCTTTGGAAGGAATGATGCTAAAGCTGAAACTCCAGTACTTTGGCCACCTCACACAAAGAGTTGACTCATTGGAAAATACTCTGATGCTGGGAGGGATTGGGGGCAGGAGGAAAAGGGGACTACAGAGGATGAGATGGCTGGATGGCATCACCGACTCGATGGATGTGAATTTGGGTGAACTCTGGGAGTTGGTGATGGACAGGGAGGCCTGGTATGTTGCGATTCGTGAGGTTGCAAAGAGTCAGACACAACTGAGCGACTGAACTGAACTGAACTGATGGTTTCCTCTGGTGTGAAAAAGCTTTTAAGTTTAATTAGGTACAATTTGTTTATTTTTGTTTTATTTTTTCTCTAGAAGATGGCTTGAAAAAGATATTGCTGAAGTTTATGTAAAAGGATGTTCTGCCTATGCTTTCCTCTTAAGAGTTTTAGTGTCCTGCCAGTGTTCTTGCCTAGAGAATCCCAGGAACAGGGGAGCCTGGTGGGCTACCATCTATGGGGTTGCACAGAGTCAGACACGACTGAAGCGACTTAGCAGCAGCAGCAGCAGCCCTACATTTAGGTCTCTAATCCATTTTGAATTTATTTTTGTGTATGATGTTAAAGAATTTCATCTTTTCACATGCAGCTGTCTAGTTTCCCCAGCACCATTTACTGAAGAGACTATTTCTAAGTCGCTTCAGTCGTGTACGACTCTGCAACCCCATAGACGACAGCCCACCAGGCTCCCCCATCCCTGAGATTCTCCAGGCAAGAACACTGGAGTGGGTTGACATTTCCTTCTCCAATGCATGAAAGCAAAAGGTGAAAGTGAAATCGCTCAGTCATGTCCGACTTAGCGACCCCATAGACTGCAGCCTACCAGGCTCCTCCATCCATGGGATTTTCCAGGCAAGAATACTGGAGTGGGGTGCCATTGCCTTCTCTGATTGAAGAGACTACCTTTCCTCTATTGTATATTCTTGCCTCCTTTGCCATAGATTAATTGACTAGGTGTGTGGGTTTATTTCTGGGCTTTCTATCCTGTTCCAATTATCTATATTTCTGTTTTTGTGCCAGTACCATACTGTCTTGATGACTGTAGCATTATAGTATAGTTTGAAGTCAGAGAGCCTGATTGCTTCAGCTCTGGTTTTCATTCTCAAGATTACTCTAGCTATTTGGGGTCTTTTGTGTCACCATACACATCTTAAGATTTTTTGTTCTAGTTCTGTGGAAAATGCCAATGATAATTTGATAGGGATTGCATGAATCTATAGATTGCCTTGAGTGGTAGAGTCATTTTGTCAATACTGATTATTCTAATCCAAGAACATGGTGTATCTATCTTTCCATCTGCTTGTGTTATCTTTGATTTCTTTCTCAGCATCTTATTGTTTTCAGAATACATGTCTTTTGTCTCCTAAGCTAGGTTTATTCCTAGGTATTTTACTTTATTTTATTTTTTTGATGTGATGGTAAATGGGATTGTTTCTTTAATTTCTCTTTGTGATATTTTGTTTTCAGTGTATAGAAGTGCAAATGATTTCTGTGTATTAGCTTTGTATCCTGAAATTTTACCACATTCATTGATGAGTTCTAGTAGTTTTCTGGTAACATCCTTAGAATTTTCTATGTATACACGGTATCATATAATCTGCAAACAGTGACAATGTTACTTCTTCTTTTCCAATTTGGATTTCTTTTACTGGCAAGTAAAACAAACCATGATTCAAACTGGCTTAGACAACTGTTGTTCAGTTGCTAAGTTATGTCCAACTTTTTGTAGCCTCTTGAACTGCAGCATGCCAGGCTCCTCTGTCCTTCACTGTCTCCTAGAGTTTGCTCAAATTCATGTCCAGTTGAGTCAGTGATGCTATCTAACCATCTCATTCTCTGCTACCTCCTTCTCCTTTTGTCTTCAATCATTACCAACATCAGGGTCTTTCCAATGAGTTGGCGCTTCACATCAAGTGGCCAAAGTACTGGAGCTTCAGCATCAGTCCATCCAATGAATATTCAGGGTTGATTTCCTTTAGAGTTGACTGGTTTGATCTCCTTGAAGTCCAAGGGACTCTCAAGAGTCTCTTCCAGCACCACAGTTTGCAAGCATCAGTTCTTCAGTGCTCAGCCTTCTTTATGGTCCAACTCTCACATCCGTACATGACTATTGGAAAAATCATAGCTTTGACTAGACAGATCTTTGTTGGCAAAGTGATGTCTCTGCTTTTTAATACACTGTCTACGTTTGTTACAGCTTTCCTTCCAAGGAGCAAGCATCTTTTAATTTCATGGCTGCAGTCACCATCTGCAGTGATTTTGGAGCCCAAGAAAAGGAAATCTGTCACTGCTTCACCTTTTCCCCTTCTATTTGCCTGAAGTGATGGCACTGAATGCCATGATCTAGGTTTTTGAATGTTGAGTTTTAAGCCAGCCTTTTCACTCTTCTCTTTCACCTTCATCCAGAAGTTCTTTAGTTCCTCTTCACCTTCTGACATTAGAGTGATATCATCTGCATATCTGAAGTTGTTGTTATTTCCCCCAGCAATCTTGATTCCATCTTATGATTTGTCCAGCCAGTCATTTTACATGATGTACTCTGCATATAAGTTAAACAAACAAGGTGACAATATATAGCCTTGATGTACTTCTTTCCCAAGTTTGAACCAGTCCATTCTTACATGTACAGTTCTAACTGTTGTTTCTTGGCCTGCAAACAAGTTTCTCAGGAGGCAGGAAAGATTGTCTGGTATTCCCCACTCTAAGAATTCTCCATAGTTTGTTGTGATCCTCAAAGTCAAAAGCTTTAATGTAGTCAATGAAGCAGAAGTAGATGTTTTTCTGAAATTCCTTGCTTTCTCTATGATCCAATGAATGCTGACAATTTCCTCTGTTTCTTCTAAACCCAACTTGTACATCTGGAAGTTCTTGGTTCACATACTGCTGAAGCCTTGCTTGAAGGGTTTTGAGCATCACATTACTAGCATGTGAAATGCGTGTACTTATATGGTAGTTTGAATATTATTTCACATTGTCCTTCTTTGGGATTGGAATGAAATGATTCAAACTGGCTTAGACAATTAAGAAGTGTATTATCTCAAATAACAGGATGTCCACAGGTAGAGCTTGCTTCAGGCATGGCAAAATCAATGATTCAACAATGTCCTCAGAGAGCTAGGATCTGTTCATCTCTTGGTTCTGCCATCGTCAGAAAAATGCTTAAGGCAGTTTGAAACATCATTTCAAGGCATACCATCACCTGGAGGAAAAGAAAAACTCTCTTTGTCTCCTTAGGAGGAAGGATATCTTTCCCAGAAGTCCCCAGGTAGACTTCATCTGATATCGCCTTGGCCAGGATTGGGCCATGTGCTCATTCTTGAACCAATCACTAGCAAGAGGAGTGGAAAAACCATATTGGATTAGCTTATTATTTGAGGTCAAAGAAAGGGCACTAAAACACTACCACATTTCCACTGTACAGAAGAGAAGACTAAGGCTAACTGAGATGAAGTAACAGAGTAACTTGCCTAAAGTAACACATCTAGGAAAAGGCAGAACTAAGATATAAATCCAGCGCTTTCCTGTTCGTTGTGCTTACTGATTACTAATTACTTGTTCATTGTTAAAAGCTTACTGAGGTAGTATAAGGGGTGTTTTTCATCCAAGTATTCATTTTCCAAATCCCTAGAGTCAGGAGGCTTAGAAGCAAAGCAAGAGACCATGAAGATATTCACTAGTGAACTGGCCAATTATAAAATTGCTCTGGCCTCCTTCCCAGGTTGATGTCAACATCTAAGTTCAGTCTTTTCTGAGTGTTATCAATATCAGACTATAAAGAGCAAACAATGCCAACCATTTTTCAAAATGAAACTGAAAATATGAGAAAAGATTCAGGAGTTTGTGAAGTCAACAAAAGTGGTATTGGAAAACAACCGAAGTCTTAGAAAAGCCATGGATACATGAGAACTGGGCAGAATTCAATCAGCTAATAGTTGAAGAAGAGCAAAGCAACAAGGATGAGAACAAGATACAGGCTTCAGAGAATAATTATTTGACTCTCAAATTATTAAGAGATGTCTTTGGGGAAACCAATGTCCTCAGGTGATATTTTAATAAAATGATCTTCTTTATGATCATGCCATAAAAAGCAAAATAAAAATGTCATACCTTGCTGTCATTCCACTTTGTCAGAAAAATCACACTATAAAGCAACTAATACTTGAGTCATTCATTCTTTGTTTGCCCTGAGAACTAGAACAGAACTGCAATTTCAGTCTCAATTTGTGAAACACAAGATAAACTGCTTCTCATAATTGTTGGATCCATTTAAGTGGAACCACCCAGTATCAATAATCTTCAGATGAAGAGGGTTTCCTATAGAATGTGACGAGCACTCTGGGGACAAATCAGTCTGGCCCAGTTACCCACTAGCTTTTTGCCTTTGGGCAATTTCTCAGCTTTTTTAGGCCCCAGTTTTCTCATCTGTAAAATGAGGAAGCTTCATGGAGTTATTGTAAAGATGAAAACACACGACTCATATAAAGCAGTTACTGTACTCCTTCACATGTAGCACTCATTCAATAAATGTTAGCTGTCACCATTGCTGTTCTGTTGCTGAAGCTGGGCTCTGCAGAATGATGGCAAGAGCCTTGACTCACAGACTGTCTGACCATGAGTTCTCATCCTGCCTTGGCCATTTTCTTACTATGTGACCAGCAAGAAGCCACTTCCTCTCTCTGGGCCTCAGTGGTTTCATCCAGATATTGGACCACACAGGTTACTTTGACATAATTGTTGGTTCCATTTAAGTGGAACAGTTAACTTTGACAGTTAAGTAAGAGTAACTGGCACCCAGAAATCAGTGTAACTGAACAAGTCATAGTTTGTATTATCTGTGCTGAATATTGTGTCCAGTACTGTGTGCAAGTGTATTTGTGTATGTGTTGGGGGGCAGAGGAAGACATGTATAAGAAATGTAAGGGTCCAGCTTCATCCACCTCATTAGAACTGATTCAAATGTATTCTTTTTAATGGCTGAGTAATACTCCATTGTGTATATGTACCACAGCTTTCTTATCCATTCATCTGTTGATGGACATCTAGGTTGCTTCCATGTCCTGTATGTGAGACAGCAAAAGAGACACAGATGTATAGAACAGTCTTTTGGACTTTGTGGGAGAGGGCGAGGGTGGGAAGATTTGGGAGAATGGCTTTGAAACATGCATAATATCATATGTGAAACAAATCACCAGTCCAGGTTCGATGCAGGATACTGGATGCTTGGGGCTGGTGCACTGAGACGACCCAGAGAGATGGTACGGGGAGGGAGGAGGGAGGGGGGTTCAGGATGGGGAACACGTGTATACCTGTGGCGGATTCATGTTGATGTATGGCAAAACCAATACAATATTGTAAAGTAATTAACCTCCAATTAAAATAAATAAATTTATATTAAAAAAAAGAAATGTAAGGGAAGTATGGTTCCTGTCCTCAAGGGGCTTATAGTTCATGAAGAAAACCACTAATATTCTGTGTGCTGGGTACTTGGCCTCTCTGGGCCTCAGTTCTCCTTTCTGTAGTATTAAATCCTTAAACAAGTTGATCTCTAAAGTTCTCAAATTCTGAGAATCTATATAGTCATATGGACTCCTGAAACAAGTATAGAGTAAGCCAAGGCAACTTGATTCTAAGTGTGAGATACTGTAGATTATAAAAGATGTCTTTGAGGAACTTGGAGGGAGAGAGGGAGTATAGTCCAGTAGAATGAATACTGATTGGCTTTGGGGCCAGCCAGACCTGAATTTATCCCAGCTTTTCTACTTGCTAGTTGGATCACCTTGAACCACTCACTGTTTCCTCTTCTTGGAACCTCAGTTTCCTCCTCCGTAAAATGCAACAAAAATGACTGCCTTATATGGACATGGGCTTCCCTGATGGCTCAGAGGGTTAAGAATCCACCTGTGATGCAGGAGACATAGGGGACCTAGGGTCGAACCCTGAGTCAGGAAGATCCCCTGGAGGAGGACATGGCAACCCACTCCAGTATTCTTCCCTGAAAAACCCCATGGACAGAGGAGCCCGGTGGGCTACAGTCCAAAGGGTCACAAAGAGTCAGACACAACCGAGTGACTAAACACACACACATATATGGACATAGTGCGAAAGAGTCATGCCCGTGCAGTTGAAAGTGTATCATATGTGGTAGGTGCTCCGCTTCTGGCTTAAGGAGGCTTCATGGAGACTTGGGAACTTGAGCCAGGAGTTTTGGTGGGAATAAAGCTGCTGGAGAACTGGGCAAATTTGGGTAGAATAGCAAAGAATGGCCTTTTGGCAGAGCATTTATTGGGAGGGCAAAGTGCCAGGCTCTGACAGGGCAAGCCCACTGCCCTGAGGTTCACAAAGAAGCCATCCCTTTGCCAGCCTCTGCCTGGGATTCTCATCAAGCTCTAGAAGGGAAAAAAAGAAACCAAAATGAAATATATATTTATAACAAAATAATAATTATTCTTTCACCAATTTTCTCTTCCTCTGATGGAATCTGGCAAGGACTACAGAGCAGGAAAACTGCTAAAGTTGAGAGTAATGGTGCCCCCAGGACAAATAAAGAGGGAACTTCAAACTAGCAGATGCTGCCGAAAACCCCAACACAGGAAATATCTGCAGAATGAATTGAGAATTTATGAGGGCTGGGGTTTTCAGAATTTATAAGTGAGTTCCATGAGCAGAGAAGGGAGATGGAAGAGAAAGAGCAGGATAGGGCAAGTAGAGTGGGCTGAGGGTAATGGCCAGCTGCTCTGCCACCTCCTGCCAAGCAGAGAGGCAGATTTGGTATCAGTGGGGTCCTGCAGGGGCGATGGTAGCCTGGGCAAGCTGGACTGGGCTGGGGCTGGATCCCTGTATGCCCCTTGGCACTGATGTCACCCTCATAGTGGGCTGGCAGATGAGTAGAGGCAAGGATATTAGGGCTACATGCAAATGTGCATGGGCAGGAAAGCCAACTGCTAATAATGATGATAATCACCAGGCCCACCGTCAGCAGTGCCTCCCTGGGGTCCAGGTTTTGAGCATTCTCTAGGCCAAGCTCATCCCTAGCTTTGGACATGTCAGAGTCAGGTGAGACAAGGTCTGCCCGGAGTGTCCAAGCAGTTCAGACCAAGCTCTCAGCAGGGTGGGGCCGAGTGAGGACAGCATTTCTGCAGACTCCTTGGGAGGCTCCAAGTACTAAGCCCTCAATCTGCATTAGTCCAACTCTGCTAGGAGTCTCAATTTTCCAATCTGTAAAATGGATAAGTTGAAACTACCATAGACATGGATCTTCTTGTTGAAGTGTCAGTGGGGATGGGGTGGAGGGGCAGGAAAAGTGGGACATCAGACTGGCAGAGATGGGGCAGAGGGGGAGTATAGAGGAACTCTTCCCCAAGCAAAGGTGGGGCCTGGAAATGCTGACAATTTCCAGAGTCCCAGGGACTCTGAATCACCTTTTCCTATCAGCTCAAGTGTGGGTATGTGAGTTCAACTGACTGTATTCAGGCCACCCTGGATGAAGGCCTTTCAAATATCCAAAGGACCCTGAAAATTTTCCACTTTTGGTCTTTACCCAAAGGTGGATTTGGGAGGAAAGACATAAACTGCATTTAGAGGCTAGTGATACTCGGAAAGTGTATGTTGAGCCAGCTACTGGAAATGGACACATTTTGCCACTTTGCTGGAACAAAATCCCAGGCACAGGTAAAATGCAGAGGTGCTTAAAGGACAGAGAGAGGGGGAAGAAAGATGAGGACTTTGGGAGACAAGACTTCTTCAGGTCTCCCTGGAGGCTTAACATGAGCTGGGCCTTACCGTGGTCATTCAGGACTCGCCGATCAGGGGGATTTTTCTCAATCAGCCCACTTGTCCTTAGGAGGCCAGAAACAGCTGAACCTTGGGATGTAGGGACCCCCTATTTTGAAGGTGCTTAAACCTCATTTTCACAATCACCTGCCATTGGGAATGCTGTTGAGAGCATGGCTTCATTAAATAGTGGGTTTCTGGGAAAGCTAGGGTACATTAGAGAAGTCTTCTGGGCTAGTAGTCCTATTATTCTCTGAGTTTAACTGCTGTGTGAATTTGAGTGACTCATTTCCCATTTCCAGGCCTCAATCTCCCTATCTGTAAAATGGAGCTGAGTGGACTTTGATGTCTAAAGGGCCCTTCTGGTTGTTACATCCCCCTACTCCATAACAATAGCCTTTGGAATGCAGGAGGGGAAAATCTCACAGAGCAGAGATTCCTGCCCTTCTCCATCACCTTGCCAAGCCCTGACTCCAACCTGCTTCTCTGAATTGCTCTGTGTCCATCTCATTCTTTCCTTATTAAAGTGTAAAACAGTAAATGTCCCCAGGTGAAGGCAAGGCTGAGGCCAACATCAGCATAGAAAGAGTGAGACAATGTCGAGGTGCTGGCAGGCCCCTCTGAAAAAGAGAATCACCCTGGTCCTTGCCAAGTCCGAGACATCGTCACCTCAGCCTGGATATTAGTGTAGCTTTGTAGTAAGTTCAAATTGGGAAATGTGAATCCTCTTTGTTCTTTTTTGAGATTGTTTGGTGCCATGGGGTCCCTCACAATTCCATGTGAATTTTTTGAGGATTGGCTTTTCGATTTTTGCCCCCAAATTGTTAAAACTTGTTAAAAAGTGCCTTGAAGCGATAGATTGCTTTGGATAGTATCAGTATCTTAACAGTATTAAGTTTTCTAATACAAGAACACAGGCTGGTTTTTCGTTTATTTAGGTCTTTAATTTCTTTCAGCAATGTCTTATAATTTTCAGTGTGTAAGTCTTTCACTTCCTTTGTCAAATTTATTTCTAGGTATTTTATTTTTAGGGATGCTATTGTAAGTGGACTTATTTTTTTCATTTCTTTTTCAGATTATTCATTACTGGTATATATAAACACACCCATTTTTCTGAATGCTGAAACTGTACTCTGCAATTTTGCTAAATTTGTTTACTAGCTTTAGTAACTTTTTGGTGGGTTCTTTGGAATTTTCTATATATAAGATTATGTCACCTATAAATATAAATAGGTATACTTCTTTCTTTCAAATTGGATGCCTTTACTTCCTTTTCTTGCCTAATTGCTCTGGCTAGAACTTCCAGTACAATGTAGATTAACAGTGGTAAAGGCAAGCATCCTGTCTTGTTCCTGATCTCAGGGGGAAAGCTTTCAGTCTTTCATCACTGAGTATGATATTAGCTGTGGGTTTTTCATATGCTGAAAATTTTAACATGTTGAGAAAATTCCCTTCTTATTCTAGTTTTCTGAACATTCTTATGAAAAGACTTGGCTTTCATCAACTGCCTTTTCTGCATCAGTTGAGATTATCTTTTTTCTTTTTATTCATTCTATTATTGCAGTGTGTTACATTGGTTGATTTTCTTATGTTGAATTATCTTTGCATTTCTTAGGTAAATCTCTTTTGGTCATGGTTTAGAATCTTCATATGTTTTAGGATTTAGTTTGCTAGTAGTTTACTGAGAATTTGTATGTATATATATATATATATATATATATGGTATGAGCTGTGATTTAATGTAATATAATTAATGGTATCTTGTGATTTAATATAATGATGTGCATGGGTACATGTTCAATCGTGTCTCTTTGTGACCCTGTGGACTGTAGCCCCTCAGGCTCCTCTGTCCATGGGATTTCCCAGGCAAGAATACTGGAGTGGGTTGCCGTTTCCTCCTCCAGGCGATCTTCCTGACCCAGGGATTGAACCCACATCTCCTGTGTCTCCTGTATCGGCAGGCAGATTCTTTACCACTGCACCATCTGGTAAGCTCAATGCAATGATATAATGTGATGTCATTTTCTTGTGATCTGGCTTTGGTATTGGAATAATGCTGGCCTCACAGAATGAGTTGGTAAGTGTTCCTTTCTCTTAAGTTTTAGTAATAATTTTAGAAGTATTGGTGTTAATTTTTTTTTTTTTAATGTTTGGTAGAATTTACCAGTGAAACTAAATGGTCTTGTACTTTCTTTCTTGGGAGGGTTTTAAGAAAACAAAAACAAATGACTGATTCTATCGCTTTACTTGTTATAAGGCTGTTGAGATTTTAAAATTTTTCTTTGGTGAATTTTTATAATTTGTTTCTAGGAATTTGTCAATTTTCTTTAGAGTATCTAATTTGTTGGTGTACAGTTATTCATAGTATTCTTTTTTTAAATGTAGCACTTCATTGACTTCTGGTCTCCAGGGTTTCTGATAAGAAATTGATCATCTTATTGAGGGTCTCTTATATTGTGATTCACTTCTCTCTTGCTGCCTTCAAGATGTTTGTCTTAGGCCTTCAACCATTTGGAATTCTTTGAGCCTCTTGGGTTGGTAAACTTGAATATTTCATCATTTGGTGTGTTTTCAGCCATTATTTCCTCAAATACTATTTCTGTCCCTTTTTCTCTCTTCTTCTGGGGCTCCCATGGTGTTTATGCTGTGCTCTGCTTGATGGTGTCACACAAGTATCTTAGGTTCTGTTCACCTTTCTTCATTTTTTCTTCTTTCTGTTACTCAGACTGGATAATTTTAATTGCCCTGTCTCAATTTAACTATTCTTTTTTTGCCTGCTTTAATCTGTTGCTGAACCCTACCTCACTCCCACCCAGTTAATTTGAAATTTTGGTTATTATGCTTTTCAGGTGCTGAATTTCTGTTAGTTTCTTTTTATAATTTCTGTTTCTTTATTGATATTATCATTTTGTTCACACAGAATTTTCCTGGCTTCCTTTAGTTCTTTGTTCATGATTTCCATTAGCACTTTGGGCATACTTAAAACAATTGAATTAAAGTCTTTGTCTAGTAAGTCCAGTATCTGAGCATCCTCATTTGTTTTCCTTGGATGAGCCATACTTTTCTTTTTATGCACTTTGTGACTTTTGCTGAAAAGTGGACATTTGAATATGATACTGTTGTTACCCTGGAAATCAGATTCTTCCTATTCCTCAGTGGTTACTGTTCTTAGTTATTGGTTGGCAGTTACCCATTTGTTAAGTGGCTTTTCCAGCTATTTTTTCAAAGATCATATTTCTTATCATGAGTGGTCACTGAAGTTTCTGTCCCTTTATGTTCAGTTACTGTTTTGACAGAGTGTTCCTTGAAAACCAGAAGCATTTTAAAAGTGGACTTTTCCTTGGCTTTCTGATGCTACTATGGAGGGATGGGTGTTTGGAGCTGCCTATTCTGCCATTTTACAAGTGTCACTTGACTCTTTTCTTCTTGCCCATAGGTAGCAGACATTAGGGGTGGTGTCTCCAGCCTGGATATTCCTGACCATAGGGGAAGCTGGTGCCCTTTTGCTTTGTGCAGGGCAAAATTTCCATGTGCTGGAATTAGTCTGAAACTGGAGTGGTTTTTTTGGCAGGTGGGTAGGATAGTTTAAAAATTTTGAACGAGAATTCTAGAAAATGGTTGGAACACAGAGCTACCTAGAGAATGGGAATGGATGAGATCATGATAATAATTGTAACAATAGCTATCATTTAGGGAGTGCTGAGCACATGCTAGGCACTGGCCTATTATGTGCTAAGTGCTGCTTTGCATGCCCTATCTCATTTCTTCCTCCTGTAGACCACTAGAATCATCATTGCTGAGGCCAGGAAGGGTAAGACACTGCCCAAAGTTATGCACTAAAGCTGGCATTGGACCCAGGTGTGTCTGACTCCAAAGCCTCTTAATGGCAATGAAATGCCTCCTCCTGGAAACTCATGGGATTTACAAGTCAAACTCAGAGACCCTGGCCACCTGTCCTATGGCCCCCTCAGTAGAGAAAAGGGGACATCTGTGGCTTACATTCACTTTTGTTATTGTAGTTTTCAATTCTACTTTTATAATTTGCTTCTCTTTATTGACACTCTCATTCACATATGGTTTTCTTGGTATCTTTTAATCCTTCAACCATGATTTTCTTCTTAGCTCTTTTACCATAGTTAAGAGTTGATTTAAAGTCTTTGAGGCTCACTCCTGCCCTTTGTGAATTCTGAGAGGCAAGCAGTTTATTGCCATGTTCCTTTGCTACTCCTCACACTCATCCTTTGCCTCCTATACCACCACACCACTACAATGAAGAGATTGGGATTATTCAGCCTAAATGGGACAAGTATCTGTTCTCTGCTTCCAGTGAGGACAGAATCAGAAAAATCATGTAGAAACTGTACTGGATATTTTGAAAAGGCCTTCCCTGATGGCTCAGACTGTAAAGAATCTGTCTGCAATGTAGGAGACTTGAGTTTGATCCCTGGGTCAGGAAGATCCCCTGGAGAAGGGAATGGCTACCCACTCTAGTATTCTTGCCTGGAAAACCCCATGAACAGATGAGCCTGGCAGGCTGCAGTCCATGGGGTCACAAAGTCAGACATGACTGAGCAATTTTAATAATCACTAATTTCTAGTGCCAGGCACTATGATCATTATATCTACCTCATTTACTCTTCACAACAGCTCACAAGGTAGGTGTAATTTTTCCCATCTTAAAGATGAAAGAAAGTGAAAAGATGAGAAAATTACAACTCAGAAGAGTTACCTAATTTGCCTAAAGTCACACAGCTTTTAAGCAACAGGATTTCTTTCATCCATTCAATCACCCTTG
>SJXQ01006300.1:560341-588717 GCA_006408695.1 Aepyceros melampus | reverse complement strand
GGGATTGCTGATGAACTGGACAGGGGGGACAAGAAAGAAAAGAGGATGCCAAAGCCTGAAGCATCTGGGTGAATAGTGGTGCTGGGTGCTGATATGTAGAAGTGGTGCTGGGATGAGGGGGCAACTTGGGGTGAAGGTGCAAATTTGGGTCCCTGTGTGAGTGACTCAAGGCATCTGGGCCTTCCACACACTTCTTCACAGTACAGGGATTCATTCCCAGAATAAGATACTGGGTGATGATGCTGAAGAATCTCTGGCTTGTGTTCTTGAAAAGATGGAAAGACAGACATCATCTTGGCTGGCTGGAGCCTGACCTATTCTGAGGTGCGGCCAAGCCAGATGGCCCCTTGAAGTCCCTCATGGCTTGAGGATTCTCTTCTGTGATCTATGACCTGGAGGTGGGAGTAGGAATTTTCTCTTTTAACTAACATTTTTCTTTTTCCACAGCCTGATCTCTTTTAGATCTAGTCTAATTTCTTACAGGCCTCAGGCTAATTTGCACAGCTGGATTTTACATCTGGGCAGTTGCCATCTCCACCAATTGCCTTGCTGGCTGTGGGCAGGATGAGACCGCAGCCCCAGGGGAGGTCACAAGCTTCTGGAACTGCCTTTGCGAGAATGCCCTGAGCCTGAGGGCTGGGCCCCCTGAGCCAGATGCCAGTTCTCATCTGTTCTGTCCTCCCAGCTCCCAGTCAGGGGAGCCCTGGACCTCAACCTCAGGTGGGCCTCACAGATACTAGCATCTTGGGAGGTCAGGAAACAGGTCTGGAGATACACGTGCAGGTATGCATGCTACACAAAAAGAGGGAGGGGGCAAACAAACATAGATACAGACAGAGGAAGGCAAGTATGAGAGTGAAGGAGAAGAGAGAAATAGTAAGACAGGCATATAAGAAAGAGATGATAGAGAATCAGCAAGGCAGAGACAAAGACAAAGAGAAAACTTTAGGAGGGAGATAGAGAGTATGGGAAGCAGTAAGAGGTAGCAACAGAATGAAACCAAAGTATAGAGGAAAACAACAAAGCAGACAGATTAAGACAAAATAAAAATGGCACAAAGAGGCAGGCAGACAATGGTAGCAGGAGGTGGGGAAGAGAGTGGGAAACTTGTGGGAATGATTTGTCTGGGGGGCGTGTGTCTAGCTTTAACCCAATGTCAGGGCTTTATTAAGCTAAACTATGCTGCTGCTGCTGCTAAGTCGTTCAGTCCTGTCCAACTTTGTGCGACCCCATAGATGGCAGTCCACCAGGCTCTCCCATCCCTGGGATTCTCTAGGCAAGAACACTAGAGTGGGTTGCCATTTCCTTCTCCAATGCATGAAAGTGAAAATTGAAAGTGAAGTTGCTCAGTTGTGTCTGACTCCTAGCGACCCCATGGACTGCAGCCCACCAGGCTCCTCCGTCCATGGGATTTTCCAGGCAAGAGTAATGGAGCGGGTTCCCATTGCCTTCTCTGAGCTAAACTCTGGCTATTAGTATTACCAGTATTAGAAGAATGACAAGAATGTGCCATTTTTGTAGATCAAGAACAGTTGAGCATCAATGGCTTTATATGTTACAATCTTAAAGTTCTTATTTTGTCCCATGGGACCCTAATGGACAGTGGAAGCATGGAGGCATGCCATGAGCAGAGCTAAGTTTGTAAAAGATAACCCTTGAAGCCAATATGGATTTGAACAGATAAGACTGGAGGTCAGGAGGCCAGGGAGGAAGAGGCTGGGCCAAGGGTCCAGGCCAGAGATGGGGAAGATCTGCGGTCTGGCAGTGACAGGAGGGTTGGAACGGGAGAGGGGAGATAATCAAAGGTATTTCCAATGGAAGCATCTATAGACCTCTATGACAGATGAGATAGAGAGGGTGAAAGGAATTAGACTTAGTCCTCTTTAGTTTTCAAGGCCAAGCCCAAGCCTCATGATCCCACCAAGAAGGCTCCTTTGGCCCCAGTTCTCACCCAGGGCTCTCCCTCATCAGCCTTTGAACTTTCACATTTGGTAGTGTTGGGGCAGCGCTTGCTTCTGACTCTTCGGGGCTCCCTCACTACAGAAGTCCCTGACTGGGCCAGCACTCACAGCCCCACACAGCTTCTGGAGCCTGAGCTCGTCCGTTGGAATCCCAACATTGTCTTCTGTGTGAACCTGGGCTAGCTACTTATTTCCAAAGTTCATATCTCCTGCCTGCCTCAGAAGTTAGTGTGAACAATAAACGGGCTAACATGCAATTGGTCGTACGTGAAGTCGCTCAGTCGTGTCCGACCCTCAGCGACCCCTTGGACGGCAGCCTTCCAGGCTCCTCCGTCCATGGGATTTTCCAGGCAAGAGTACTGGAGTGGGGTGCCATTGCATTCTTATTATAATTGGCCATTAGTCACTATTGCTTGTTACTGTTTTCTATCTACTTGTACTGGAGCACATTAGCTGCATCCAATTTACATCCATCCTGCCCTCTCTAGGATTTAGCTCATGATGGATCATAGCATATGCTGACCAATTGTCCAGAGCCTTGATTCAATTCCCTTCCATTCAGCAAACACCACGGGAGCAACTCATAGCTTCACTGGTGGTCCCTTGGTACACACACAGATGCTGAACACCTGGTCCCAGACTCTGAAACCTCCAATCTAATAATACTAATAAAATAACATTTATTGAGGACTATATCTGTTCAGGTTTGATCAGGGGAGTGATCGGAAATAAGGCATTTATTATGAGGATTAGTGTTCTTACCATTTGGGGAGAGGATGAAGAAGTCTGTGGAAAACCGTGGCCTATGCATCTGCTGGTGGTACATGAAGTGGGAGAGAGTGAGGACGAACCAGAACTTACATCGGCTTCTCACCACCTCCAGGCTTGGCTGTGTGAGTGGCCTGCAGAAGAAGCTGACTGCGAGTCCTCCTGGCCCAGGACCCACTGAAGCTCAAGAAAATCTTGGGAGCTGAAAGAGCTCTGGGACAGATTGCTACCCTGTGCCAGCAAGCTGAGCCAGCAGAGTGGGAAGGATGCAAGCCAGCTTCAATAGCACCTCAACAATATCAACCTGCAGAGCTCAATGGCTGCTGTCACATTTCTGCTTTCCTGTCATAGCCAACCCTAACTTGGAACTGGATAGGGAAGGGAACTCTGAGGAGGGGAATTACTAACTAAGTGAAACTAGATTCTGGGTCTCCCTTACCTTCTCCCCTGGCCCACAGAAAGAAGAGAGCTTTGCCCCCTTAATAGCACCTATGTGAGTGACCTTGTCTACACCTGGGTTCAATGGGGAGGGAAGCACGGGGGTGGGGAAGAGAAGTTGAGAAATTAATCCTTGCAGATGGTGGTTTGGTGACTCTGGTCCCCAGCCCAGCTGAGATGGAGGTGGCTTGGAGGTTCATAATCTAGAAAATTGTCTCAATTCTCCATGCCCCCTGCACCCCTAGTCCCACAATTCCTGGTTCTCTGGGGACTTTCTGGGCACCTCTCCCCTGGATCCTCTCAGTTAACTATGATATGGTTTCAATTAATTTTTCAGCTAAAATCAAATTTATTTTGTTTAGAGAATTAGAGGAGAGTTTCATGGCATCCCTTAAGATTCTCCCTGGAGTGTCACTGGGCTGCCACCAATCCAAGGCCAGCAGTGTGGAAGGGAAGTCAGAGAGGCAGTGAAAGGGAGGGTGTGGGTGGCAAGGTAGTCGGTTTTGAATTAGCCATGTTAGCTTTTATTTAGATCTTGAGACCACATTATTACCATGTCCTCCTCAGGGCAAAGAAAAAGAAGAGGTAAAGAATATCCCTTGGGTGAGCTGGGCCAAAGGCATTAGTTTAGAGGAGGAGAAGCATCTCAGTCTACCTGGCCCCTCTGATTACCAACGATTTGTGTTTCAAAACAAACTACCAGTAATTTGGAACAAATGCAGTCCCTCTTGGTGGGTCTGGGCAGGGCTGGGCTCTGGAGCTGACATAGCTGCTGCCTGGTGGGGGCCTCAGTCCCGAGGAAGCTCTGGGGGGAGAATGGGAAAGGAAGAAGGCCCAAGGCCAGCTCAAGGCAGACTGCTGGGCTTCTCCATCGCAACCTTACCCACTTGCTAGCTGTATGACCCTGAGCAGCTTCCTAAACCTCTGAGTCCCTGTCTTCATCTGTAAAAAGGGCTTAACAATGATAGTGTCTGCCTCAGAGGGTGGTTGTGCAGGCACATAGAAAAGCCTCTGACACATTTTTCTGTTAATATTGGTGGTGGTGTTCAGTCACTCAGTTGTGTCCAACTCTTTGCAACCCCATGGACTGCAGCAAGCCAGCTTCTCTGTCCTTCATTATCTCCTGGAATTTGCTCAAACTCATGTCCAGTGAGTTGGTGATGCTGTCCAACCATCTCATCCTCTGTCACCCCCTTCTCCTCATGCCCTCAAACTTCCCAGCATCAGCATCTTTTTCAATGAGTTGGCTCTTCTCATCAGGTGGCCAAAGTATTGGAGCTTCAGCTTCAGCATCACTCCTTCCAATGTATATTCAGGGTTGATTTCCTTTAAGATTGATTGGTTTGATCTCCTTGTTGTCCAAGGGACTCTCCAGGTCTTCTTCAGCACAATTCAAAAGCATCAGTTCTTCTGTGCTCAGCATTCTTTATGGTTCAACTCTCACATTCGTACATGACTACTGGAAAAATCATAGCTTTGACTGTCAGCAAAGTCATGTCTCTGCTTTTTAATATGCTGTCTAAGTTTGTCATGGGTTTTCTTCCAAGGAGCAAACAGCTTTTAATTTCATTGTTGTTGTTAATAATATTATTTTTATTGAGTGCACTTAGCACAAAGCTGTTTTGTTTAATTCATTGTACAACCCTATGAGGTTGAGGGAATTTACAGTTGAAGGAACTGAGGCTCAGAGAGGCAAGTGAGCTCTCAAGGTCACTATTAGTAAATGATAGAAAAAAGATCTGATCCCAAGTCTGTTTGATTCCTCTTGCTACGTCAGAAAAAGTGACAGATGTCTTAAGAAAGTTCTCACCAGAGAACTCTCTCTAGCTCTCCCTTTCTCTGTCTCTCTAATTCCCACCCCCCTCCCCCCCCAACAACCACTGAGGGCACAGCAAGGAGGCAGCTGTGCAAACCAGGAAGTGAGCTCTGGCACCTTGATTTGGACTTGCATCCTCTAGAACTATGAGAATATAAATTTCTGTTGTTTAAGCCAAGAGAGAGATCTCAGTAACAATGGAGAGTTGAAGGAGTTGCCAGCTGTGATGTGTAAGGGAGTCTTCACTGAGAAAATGGCATTTTGAGCTGAGTCTCAAAAATGGCTCATGTTTGCTCAACATCGCTCATATTAGAGAAATGTAAATCAAACCCATAATGAGATATCACCTCACACCAGTCAGAATGGCCATCATCAAAGAATCTGCAAACAATAAATGCTGCAGAGGCTGTGGAGAAAAGGGAATGCTCTTGCACTGTTGGTGGGAATGTAAATCAATACAGCCACTATGGAAGATGGTATGGAGACTCCTTAAAAAACTAGGAATAAAACCACCATATGACCCAGCAATCCCACTCATAGGCATATACCCTGAGGAAACCAAAACTGAAAAAGCCATATGTATCCCACTGTTCATTGCAGCACTATTTACAATAGCTAGAACATGGAAGCAACATAGATGTCCACCGACAGATGAATGGATAAGGAAGTTGTGGTACATATACACAATGGAATATTACTCAGCCATAAAAAGGAATGTATTTGAGTCAGTTCTGATGAAGTGGATGAACCTAGAACCTATTATACAGAGTGAAGTGAGTCAGAAAGAGAAATATAAACATCATACTCTAACACACATATACAGAATCTAGAAAAATGGTACTGAAGAATTTACTTACAGGGCAGCAATGAAGAAACAGACATAGAGAATAGACTTACGGACATGGGGAGCAGGGAGGAGAGGGTGAGATGTATATAGAGAATGACATGGAAACTTACATTACCATCTATAAAATAGATGGCCAGCGAGATTTTGCTGTATGGCTCAGGAAACTCAAACTGCGTCTCTGTATCAACGTAGAGGGCTAGGATGGGGAGGGAGATGGGAGAGAGGTTCAAAAGGGAGGGGATATATATATATATACCTATGGCTGATTCATGTACAGGTTTGACAGAAAACAACAAAATTCTGTAAAGCAATTATCCTTCAATTTAAAAAATAAATTAAAAAGGAAAAAAAGGCTTATATTTAAACCCTGAGTACTAGAAGAGGGACATCACAAGGAATTTTTCCTTTGGAATAAACTGCATAAGAGTCAGGACTGGATCACATGTTAAAACCAGATTGTAGAGAGCCTCAAATTCATTCATCACTTGCTACCTGTTAAGTACAAACTATATACTGGGGCCTTTCCCAGGTACTGTGAACATAGAAGTGAATGAAAAGTGAAACTGTTAGTCACTCAGTCATGTCTGACTCTGCAACCCCATGGACTAGAGCCCTCCAGGCTTCTCTGTCCATGGGATTCTCCAGGCAGGAATACTGGAGTGGGTGACCATTTCCTTCTCTAGGGGATGTTCCTGACCCTGGGATCAAACCCAAGTCTCCTACACTGCAGGCAGATTTTTACCATCTGAGCCACCATGGAAGTCCCTCATGAGTGAATCAGTTCAGTTCAGTCACTCAGTCGTGTTCAGCTCTTTCAAACCCCATGGACTGTAGCACGCCAGGCTTCCCTGTGCATCACCAACTCCTGGAGCTTGCTCAAACTCATGTCCATCAAGTCAGTGATGCCATCCAATCATCTCATCCTCTGTTGTCCCCTTCTGCCCCTGCCTTCAATCTTCCCCAGCATCAGGGTCTTTTCTAATGAGTCAGCTCTTCACATCAGGTGGCCAAAGTACTGGAGCTTCAGCTTCAGCGTCAGCATCCAGTAGAGGGAAGAGCAAAGCCATAGAGTCAATTGTATGCCTCATGGGTTTGGGAAATGGATGGTAGAGTGGGATGAACAATGAGGAAAGCAGTGGGAGAGGAATCAGGGAGGTGGCCTGGGGACAGATATTGGGCATACTTGTAAGTCATTTGGTTTTTGTTTTGAGGAGAATGGAGCCATTGGAGGGTTTTGAGCAGATGAGTGACTTATGTCTTAACAGAAACACAAGGGCACCTTTGAGGTGAACAGATACATGGAGGGCAGGAGTGAATATCTAGGAGGAAGTAAGGAGCCTCTGGGGATTGTCTTGTGAGAGGTGGCTTGGACCAAGGTGGAAGTTGTGAGGAAGTAAAAATATGATTGGATTCTGGATTTTTTAGAAGGCAGAGCCTACAGGATCTCTAGCTAAGGGGTAGGGACAATCTGGGAGGGTGATTTGGCCTGTGTTAAAAGAGGGATGAAACCCCACATGTCCAGGGAGAGATCATTTCTGTCCAGGCCTCCAACCATTCCTGCCCCAGCGTACTGCTTTGTGCCTCTCAGCATTACTGAGCAATCTGTGAAGATCTATGTGGGCATAGCATCTCAAGTCAGCGTGTAAGGCACAATTGCAGATAGTCAAAATTATCCTTGAGAATCCCTACAATTGACCATAAAGTTGGAACCAATCATGGACTTATGAGTTGAGCCCTAACTATGAAGCTCCTAACTATGAAGCTGTTAGGAGCCATGCGGTATGAAAGAAAAGGATCATTAAACATGTCCACCATACTCCATGTGGGGAAATGCTGATGATATGAGAGGCTCGTTGCTGGTGGGGCAGATAATGAGAGACCAGTAAGGTTACATAATAAATGGCCATACGGTGCTGCTGCAGCAAGCTAAGTTTCTGGGAGGTACAAACTCAAGTCACAGACCTTCAGGGAACTTGAGTGAGTATTAGTTCCTTGAGTACTAGATGGAGTACTACTCCATCTCACAAAGGTAATTCAGTAATAATAGTAGCAAGAATGGACATTCTTGTCTTGTTCCTGATCTTAGAGGAAATGTTTTCAGATTTTCACCATTGAGAATAAAGTTTGCTGTGGGTTTATCATATATGGCCTCTATTAAGTTGAAGTAGTTTCCTTCTATGCTCATATTCTGCAGAGCTTTTTTTTAATCATAAATAAATGTTGAATTTTGTCAATAGCTTTCTCTGTGTTTATTGAGATGATCATATTTTTTTTTTGCTAGAAATTCCCTTTATTTATAAACATTCTACAAGTGCTAGACAGACCATGTTAGCTGGATTTAAAATTAAAATCAAGCATACACAGTCATACCAGTGGTTCTCATTTCTAATAAATCAATATATTTATCTGTGGGTTTTTAAATATATGCTGATGCACTAGCTTCAGCCTAAAATCAATCTAATTAGAATCTTTACATATAAAGTTCTTGCTAGTCTTTACATACAACCAGGTTTGAGAAACACTGCCTCAAGTATTGCCAGCCACTTAGAAAGTGTTCTATTAATATTACCTTTTAAAACTATCAATACTCACCATCTATATTTAAAATATTAATATTTGCTTGAGATCTCATTTTTTATACATATTTTAAATATTACCGGTAAAATTTTAATCTTCTCTATATCCCCAGGCTTCCCCTATGGATCATGTGCTTTTTGTCTTTCAGTTTGTTAATATGCTGTATCACATTGATTGATTTGCACATACTAAAGAATCCTTGCATCCCTGGGATAAATCCCACTTGATCATTGTGTATGATCGTTTCAATGTGTTGTTGGAATTTGTCTGCTACTATTTTGTTTAGGATTTTATATCTACATTCATCAGTGATACTGGCCTAAAATTTTCTTTTTTGTGATATACTTGTCTGGTTTTGGTATCAGGGTGATAGTGGCCTCATAGAATGAGTTTGGAACTGTTCTTCCCTCTGCAATTTTTTTGGAAGAGTTTGAGAAAGATAGGTGTTAGGTCTTCTCTAAATGTTTGATAGAATTCGCCTATGAAGCCATCTGGCCCTGGGCTTTTGTTGATTGGAAGATTTTTGATCATAGCTTCAATTTCAGTGCTTGTGATTGGTCTGTTCATAGAGCCAGAGATTGGCATGACAGGGTGGACAGAGGATGCCAAGGGACCACCCCCATCTACTCTTTGACTCTCCACAAAGTGGTCATTTAGTCATGGGTGGAGGAGCCTGGTGGGCTGCAGTCCATGGGGTCGTGAAGAGTCAGACACGACTGAGCGACTTCACTTTCACTTCTCACTTTCATGCATTGGAGAAGGAAATGGCAACCCACTCCAGTGTTCTTGCCTGGAGAATCCCAGGGACGGGGGAGCCTGGTGGGCTGCCGTCTATGGGGTCACACAGAGTCGGACACGACTGAAGCGACTTAGCAGCAGCAGCAGCAGTCCTTCCTCACATATCTCCAGTGATGTGTGATACTACCTCCTTCCTCCCTAGTTTTGAGCATGGACAGATCTTGAGAAGATTTCTCTTGTACTGAGGTGAAGAGCTCTGGTTCCCTGTGGCTTTCTCCCACAGTCTCTGCTCCCGGAGGCCACACTGACACTATTTGCCCGCTCTGGCCATGACCGCCCTTCAGCGCTTTGACAACAAAGATCCCATTCCTCTGTCTTCTCTGCTCAATGCCAGGAAGCTCCAGCTCCTTCATCAGCTCCTTATGGGACCTGGGCTTCAGCCTTTCCCCAGTCCTCCTGCACTGCACTGTGTACTCCACACTTCCTGCTCTGTCCTGCAGACTTCCTGAAAGGACCTTCCATAAGGACCCAGTCTTCCAACACTGAATCCTGAGGGGCTCCCACCCAGATGCCTTGCCAGCTCCCCGGCTTAGCAATCTGATGTTATAAGCAGGGACCAGAACCCATCTAAAACCCATCTTGCCACATGCTGCTGTCCTGGCCTTTCCAAGCAAGAGCTGCACTTGGAACCCATGAAGTGGGGGTCTGGGAGCTCCTCCCCAGCATCTGATTCCCAGACTGGTCCTCCCCAAGCTCTGCGTCTGAGTCAATGGAGAATGGCTGCTTTCCTGAAGCTGTCCCTTTAGCATCTCCTCAGACACATCCGTCTTCATACTTCTCATCCCCATGGTCATCCTCACATGGCTCCTTTCTCTCCTCCACTGGTGAGGATGAAGCCCAAAGTCCTCAGTTCATGGGGAGAAGAGGGGCCCATGAGGTCAGACAAGCTTGATTGCAGCTAGACCATCTGCCACTGCTGTTTCCCGGCCCCTGGGGAAGCCCCCGCACCCTCTGGGCGTGGCTTCCGTGCTGGTTCAGGCCCTAATTTCCTGCCCTGCCAATCAAGAGGAGGTGGCACCCCCTAACCTGAAGAATGTGTCTGATTTCTCCACTTCCTGCCATCCCAGGGCCATGATGGAGTCTTTTCCATCAATCAAGACCACCTCAGCCATCAGTCACCTTTTGCTGAAACCTCCTGACAAGGCAGAGGGGTGAGGTTAGGGGCAGGAGTATAGGCATCAGCACAGGGGGCAGAATGGGTTGGGGTTTCCTCAGGACTCTGCGGGTCAGGGGAGCGAAAGCTAGGGATGGCCTGTGCAAGGCCTGAAAGAGGGGCTGGCCTCTACATCCAGCCCATGGGGTCAAGGTGTTGAGGGTACGGCCTGGCGAGCTCTTCTGGGCCCCTTGCCCTCCTGTGGAATCAGAAGCTTTCCCTACCCTGAAACTCAGGCGGTGTGGGGCAAACAGCTGGCCGGAAGTTTCTGTGTAAAGCTATGGTCATGGCTCACCAGAGTTAGGCCTGAAAATGGGTGAGCTTTGGTGTGCAGTTGGAGAAGCTGGGCTGCCCCCCTTTAGGAGGCTGTCTCTGGGCCAAAGCTAAAGGGACTGACTGCAGGAACTGTTGAGCTTGGGGCCAAATAACCGTTCTTTTATCCTTATTTAGTACATCCTTGCTGCTGCTTCTTACCAGTGTTCAACTCCTCTGAGCCCTTCCTGGAAACCCAAGAAGAGACCACAGGGCTGTTGCTTCCCTAGTCCTGGCAAGGTCCCCAGAGAGCTTCTTGGCCTTCTCCTAACACTAGCATCATCCTGAAATAAGAATAAGAATGATAGTAATAGTAAGAAGATATTCTGTCTAATGAGGAGTACCAATGAGATAGGTAGTATTATTATGAAACCCATTTTTCGATGAGCAAATTAAGGCTCAAAGCATAAAATTACTTCCCACAGAGGTAGGAACTAGTGAAGCCAAGATTTAAACACAAATCTGTGACTCCAGAAACTGCTTCCAGTTACCGCATTCCCACTTCCCCATCCTCTTTCTTCATTCCCCTCCCGTTTCCATCTCCTCACACCCATCCTTTTCTCTGGTTTGTGTCCTCTTCTACACATCCCATAGCTGCCCCAGCCCTGGGCTGCAGGCGAGCTATCCAGCAGCCAGCTCACCCCCTTGGCTGAAACATGGAGCTCAGCTGCTCCAGACACACATTTTTACCAGACCAGATAAGGTTTCACAACTGGTGCAGTGAGCAATCTATTTCTAAGTCTGAAGTGAGAGGGGGGGGGGCAACCCTAGAATTCAGTCTGCTGAAGCAAAAAGAAGCAAGGAAGCAAGTGTGTGTGTGAGTGTGTGTGTGTGTGTGTGTGTGTGTGCAGAGGAGTCGGGGAAGGAGCAGGAGACCTGGGTATAGTGGAAAGGAATGAAAACTTGTTGGATCCTCTTCACTCCTAAACAGAGAACTGGAATGTGGCAAAATTTAGGGCAGACACACTCAGCTGTCCCCACCTTTTCAAATATAGTCACCATGACCATCACTGCTGAAAAATGCTCTAACAAAAGTCACCGAGGACCTTCTAATTACAAGTCTGCTTGACACTTTCTTTTTCTCATATTTGACTTCATAACATTAAACACAATTGGTTACCCTCTCCTTTTGGTGATACTCTCTCCTCTTGGTTTCTCTGTCTCTGTATTTTCTAAATGTCCTCTTGCCTCTCTGATCCAACTATCCTCAGTCTCCTTGACAGACTTTCTCTTGCTCTACTCACCCCAGAAGTCTCCCCAACCCTAACTTTAGCCCTTTCCTCTTCTTGTGTTCTGTCCATGCTCGGGGCCAGCTTACCCATTCCCATGGTTTCACTGCCTGTCTCTTGGCTTGTACTCCCCACATCTCTATCTCCTCCAAACCTACCCTCTGAGCTCCAGGATCTGCCACTGCCTGACTGATCTCTTAAGCTGGATGGTCCATGAGCTCTTCAGATTCCACATGGCCAATCCAGAACTCTTGATGAAGGTGAAAGAGGAGAGTGAAAACTCTGGCTTAAAATTCAACATTCAAAAAACTAAGATCATGGCATCTGGTCCCACCACTTCGTGGCAAATAGATGGGGAAACAAGGGAAACAGTGACAGACTTTATTTTCTTGGGCTCCAAAATCACTGCAGAGGGTGACTACAGCTGTGAAATTAAAAGACACTTGCTCCTTGGAAGAAAAGCTATGACCAACCTAGACAGCATAGTAAGAAGCAGAGACATTACTTTGCTGACAAGATTCATCTAGTCAAAGCTATGGTTTTTCAATAGTCATGTATGGATGTAAGAGTTGGATGATAAAAAAAGCTGAGCACTGAAGAATTGATGCTTTTGAACTGTGGCATTGGAGAAGACTCTTGAGAGTCCCTTGGACAACAAGGAGATCCAACCAGTCCATCCTAAAGGAAATCAGTCCTGAATATTCATTGGAAGGACTGATGCTAAAACTGAAGCTCCAATACTTTGGCCATCTGATGTGAAGAACTGACTCTTTGGAAAAGACCCTGATGCAGGGAAAGATTGAAGGCAGGAGGAGAAGGGGATGACAGAAGATGATAGGTTGGATGGCATCACTGACTTGATGGACACTAGTTTGAACAAGCTCCAGGAGTTGGTGATGGACAGGGAAGCCTGGCGTGCTGCAGTCCATGGGGTCGCAAAGAATTGGACACGGTTGAGTGACTGAATTGAATTGAATCCAGAACTCAGTTAATCTCCAGACTGTTCCTTCTCTTATGATTTCTGCACCAGTGACAGGCATCACCATCTACCCAATTGTGCAAGCCAGAATTTGCTTTCACACTTCCCTCTCTATCATGCCTCCACCTAATCAACCACCAAGCCCTATTGCTGCTGCATTCTAGGTATACCGGAAAAAGTCCACTTTGCTTCATCTCTACTGCCACTACCCTGGTCCAAGCCTGCCTTGCCTTTTACTTGGACTACACAACAGCCTTTTCAATGGTCTCCCTGCTTCCACTCTTGCTCCTCTATAATCCGGAATCAACTCAGTGGCCAGAGTGATTTTGTAAATTATAGACAGATCTTTTCCTTTTTCTTGACTAACAACTTTCAATGTCTTCCAGCAACCTGAAGATACATTTCAAACTCCTTACCTGGCCTGGCCCCAGATTATCTCTCCAGTCTTATCCTTTGCCTTCTCCTCCCATTTCCCACTCAAGCAGTCATGTTTGATTGTAGACTCCAGCAATACTGAGCTTCTCTCTGTTCCTTCAAGAATAGGCATCACGCTCTTCTGGAATAAGGGTGAGGCCAGAACTGAAGTGATTTCAAAAGGGAGGAGTTGTGTCCAGACATGTATAAAGGGTGACCATGGTGGAGCTGGCACAAAGACAGGGCTTCTTACGGGTCAGTGATTCATTCTCGAATCTGTCAGGTTCTGAGCCACACAGAGGCTCGAGCTGGGGCCTGAAGGAAACTGAGATGTCACTTCCTCCTTTTTGGAGAGAAGTTGCAGGGCCCAAGGTTTCTTCTAGCTTCCTAAGGACCAAAATGATCTTGTTCAAGTCTAGCTCCCCAGTATCAGCTGCCACAGATGCCACAGCTTGAGACAGGAGAAAAATGGAAGACATTGGCGGTTTCTTTGAAGAGAGCTGAGTTAGGCCGACTGGCAAATAGAGCAAGGCTTCGGTCAGGTGAGGCTCTGAAAGGAAGGGCTGGGGCAGAGAGGCAGAGACAGAGAAATGGAAAAATATGAGAGAGAGAGAAGAATATAGTGGGACCCAGAGTAAAAGTGAAAGAGATGGAAGACAGATAGAGAGACAAAGAAAGAGGTAAGTATCAGAGAAGGAGGGCAGGAGAGGGAGAGGATGGACAGAGACTGAGATGAGGGAAAGAAGACAGAAACAAGCAGAAGAAGAAACAGAGGTGGCGAGCAGGAGAGAAAGGTAAAAATGCACGCAGAGAGGTACAGAGAATGAGAAAGAAGAATAAACAGAAAAGAACAACAAAGATAACCTGAGGAAGGGAGAGAAAGGATAGGAAACACGAGGCTGAGTGCAAAACCTGGGCGCAATCATAGAAGGGCTCACACAGGAAAACGAGTACGTAAGTCAAGAGAAATCACTGGAAGGATTCTCGGCTCGAACATTCCCCAGCCCAATGCCTGGGCTCTGAGCAGCCAGCCCTACCTGTCCATCCTTGGACATCTCTGCTAGGAAGCTCTTCCTTATTGTTAAATCAAGAAGGACAGGATGGGAGCACAGGGCAAACTACTGAGGCTGAGTTTGGTTCTGAGAGGTCTAAAGTGAGGAAAGTCTGAGGGCAAATCCATTGCGGTGAATGAGTGTACCTAGGCAAACGAGGAATGCCAGGGGCAGCTGGGGCACAGGCCAGAGGTCTGGGGCAGGATCAGGGTGGAGGAGAGATGGGATCCCAGCAGCGAGTGGCTTCCAGGAAGTTGCTGAAAGCAGTGCCTGGGTGGGGTTGGCTTCAAATGACCACCTATGCAGAACTCAATGCTGACTACTTGTTGCCTGTATCCATTGGTTAGGATGTGGAGAATGCTAGATTTGATATTAGATGGCCTTGCTTTGAAAGGCAGCCCCACCCCTTCCTAGCTGTGTGGACCCAGGTGTTAGTTTCTTCATCTGTAGACTGGGAACAATACTCCTTACCTCATATTGTTGTTTGGATGGTCCCAGCTCCACTGCTGGGACCATGCAGAATGCATTGGCTTCCTCTGCCCCATGACAGCCCTTCAAAGGGCTGGACACAAAGCCTCTGGCCGCTTCCGTCTTCTCTTTTCCAGCTCCTTCAATCATTCCTCTGAGGACAGGATGTCTCTTGAATTAGACACTTAGTGGAAGCTCTCCCAGGGAGGATGCTGGGAGGCAGGCAGTGAGAGAGCTTGGGGTAGGCAAAAGCACATTTCAGGGGGCTTTTAAAAGACTCTAGCCCTGAAAGAGACTATTTGGCCCAAATCACTTTCCTTTTGCTAAATTAAAACCTCCCAGAAAGCCACAAGGAAAACCTCCTAGGGCAGGCCCTCCCCAAGCAGGCAGTTTATGGGGTAGAGTGTGGGGGACCTCAACTATAGTTGCTCCTCTGCCCCCAAGAAAGGGCCACGGTGCAGGGCATTCTCTGGAAGACTTCCCTAGAGCTGGAGCAACACTGCCGTGGGGTTTGACCCAAACTCCAGTCCCACAGGATTCCGGGCAGAAAGGCTCTCTAGACAGATGGACAGGCCTGGGGATGGTGGGGAAGGGGGGGAGGGGCTTGGCTGTGTGCTAAGGCCCAGAATCTGGGACCTGCCAACAGAGTGAGCCAGGACCCGAGGAAGATTGACCCAGAAATGGCAAAACCAGGGCTCTCAATGGGGGTGATGGTGGGAGAGTGGGAGTGAGCTGTTTTGCAACATTAATTTTGCAGTTCCACCAGCACCTTTGATGTACCCTTTCAATGTTCCTCTACCTGCCAAAGCCTTCTTCATATCTCAGTGTGAGGAGCTCAAATGTCCCTGGGAACTGGAGGCCTGCAGGGAGGGAAGGGAAAGAGCTGAGTGGGGGAGCTGTTCTGCAGGGGAGGAGGGAGGCTGTGGGGAGCAAGGCAGGCTGGTGAAGCCCTCCCCCCAGCAGGCACTTCAATAATCTGATTTCCATAAAGAGAACTTTCCCGGCCATAAAGATTTTATTGAAACTCCCAGCAGCCTGATAAAAGCATAATTCCACTGACCACAATCTGCCTAGGAATAGCTCCAGGATATTAGGCTGAAACTCGGCAAAGCTATCCCTTCTGTAAGGCTGCCCTGCTCCCCTTCCCCCTTTCCCTTTTTCTCCTACGGGGTGGGGGGGCCTCCATTTGGCTCGACTGTGGACTATACACACTCTATGGGGAAAATGTTCATCCAGCCCTGAAAATAAGCCCAGCTCTACAGGCCTGGGATGGAGAGAAATGAGGCCCTGGGCCAGGAAGTATAGAAGTCCACTGACATTCCTTCTGGAGCTCCGGGCCTGCTGTGGCTTGGTCTAGACCTGCTGCTCCCACAGGGTATGTACATAAAGGTCTGAAGGATGGGCCTTCAGCTCTGAGCCCCTGACTGGGACTCAGTCTAGAACTGGAGTCTCCAGAGAAATGGTTTGAGACAACACAAAATAAAGACTTCAGACTCCTAGAGGCGAACAGTCCTGGATCTGAATCCTTGCTCCACTGCTTTCTGGCTATGTGACCTTAGGCAAGTCACTTGCCTTCTCTGAGTTCTAGCTTCCTTCTCTGAAAAATGAGGAAAAGAACACTTATTTATCTGAAGTGTTAAGGCTAGTGCGAGAATATGAGGTGCCTGGTGTGATGCCTGGCACAAAGTAAGCTGTCAATACCTGCTACTCATCACCACCCATTCTCCCTACTCTACATGACCCCTCCACTATCCTCATGTCCACAGTTGGCCACAGGTCCTCTGCTTCCAAGAAAGAGCCACATGGAGCTAAAGCAACACTGCTTCAGGGTCAGACCCCAATCCCGACTCCTCTAGATGCAGGGTGGGAAGGCAAGGCAGATAGATGGGCAGGGCAAGGGATGATGGGGTAAGGAGAGAGGCTCAGCTGTGTGCTTCCTTGTAGAAAGGAAAAGGCTCTCTCGCAGGAGACATTAGGTGTCAAGGAAAGAGCCCATGGAAGACTCCCAGATACTATGGGGTTAAAATTCTCATTTCTGACTAAACCAACTCCCTCTGTGATTTTGGGCAAGTCCTTTTCTCTCTATGAGCCTCAGTCTCCCATCTGTCAAATAAGAATGAGTAGTTAGATGAAGTGGTTTAAGTAACTACCTCGTTCTGATGTTGAAAGACTAAGACACTGCCCCAAATTCTATCCTCCTCAAGATTCTGAGGAGAGCAGAGTCAGTTTACTCAGGTGACACCCAGAGTGATTCTATGATCTCTTCTTTATACCTCTTCTCCTTGGTTAGGGCAGGAGTGGGAAGAGTGACAGCTCTGCCCAGCAGGGAGCATCCCTGGGGATCAGAGGGATGTCCATGCTCCTCAGTGGGGTGTGACAAACACCTGTTGGTTCATACCGTATTTGAGAGCTGCCTCTGTGGGCAAGCAGCTACTTGCAAATGAGTCTTAATGGTTAGCAAGAATAAGTGGAATGTGCATGCGTGTGTGAGTGCATGTCCGACTCTTTGCGACCCTGTGGACTGTAGCCTGCCAGGCTCCTCTGTCCATGAGATTCTCCAGGCAAGAATACTGGAGTGGGTTGCCATTTTTTTCTCCAAAAGGTAGAATGAAATACTCAATAGTATAGAGACAGGAGGCAGGCATACTGGGGCTGGACAGAAAGCAAGACAGAAAGGGGAAAAAAATCAACATTGAACCAAGACAAAGGGTTAATTAGAGTCAACTCAGGGATAGTAAGTATCTGCTGGAGGTTCATGCAGGGGTATGGGAACTCTGGGAAGGCTCCCAGAGGTGGCTTGAAAAGACAACTTGAATAACAAATGTGGTCCATGTTTATAGTACAAAGAGGTCAACTTGGTCTTTGGTCTAGCTCTGTCACTAATTTGCTGAGCACCAATTTCCTAGTCTAGGCAATTAAAGATTTGAACAAAATGATGTCTTGGGAAAGTTTTAGCAGGGAACTTACCATAGATTGAGAGTGTCTAAAACTAGACTGGAGCCTCCTTGAGAGTTTGTATCCCAGTGCTCAGCACAGACCCTGCCACAAAGCAAGTCCTCATCTAATGTTTGTTGAGTGTTTTGTCAGGGCTGTGGGGTGATGCCTGAAATGGCAAGTTCTCTCTAGAGCTTCCTAGTTTCAGCTTCTACCACTTCTCATGAAAGTGAAAGTGAAGTCACTCAGTCGTGTCCGACTCTCTGCGACCCCATGGACTGGAGCCTCCCAGGTTCCTCCGTCCATGGGATTTTCCAGGCAAGAGTACTGGAGTGGGGTGCCATTGCCTTCTCCAGGAGATCTTCCCAACCCAGAAATTGAACCCAGGTCTCCCACATTGTAGGCAGACGCTTTACCATCTGAGCCACCAGGGATAGGGAGTATGTTTATTGTTTTTGCTTGATTAGCTCTTGTTACCCAACTTCTGTTTTAAAAAGTATTGCTTTTTACTGAAGTAAAGTTGATTTACAATGTTTCATGTGTACAGAAAAGTGATTTAGTTATATTATATTATATTATATTATATTACATATATTTTTTCAGATTCTTTTTCATTATAGTTATTATAAGGTATTGAATATAGTTCCCCATGCTATACACTAAATTATCCATCTTCTGGTAAGTTAATCTATATAATCCTTAAGGAACTACCTTACTCCCATGCCCAGTCTCTGTGGTTCAGTTAGGGGCTGACTCCACTGTTGGCTCAAGGGAAGAGCACGTGATTCAGGCCTGGCTCCGTCTCGCTTGGCCACAGCAGTTAGTTTAGAATGGGCACAATTAATTTAGAAACTTAGTTCTGGGACTTTTGACAGGATTGTTAGGAAGAGATCATTTCTCTTTACATTGAACTTGATCTTTGAGGATGTTAATGTGGAACTGTTGGCCACCATCTTGTAACCACAGGAGAGCAGAGCTGAGAGAAAGAGAGCACAAGAATGAGTCTTAATGATTGCTTGGGGCTCCAGATCCAGCTGCGCCTGGAGCTAGACATGCCCACGAGCTTATCAACTTTGTGAGTTGATATTAATATCCTTCTTTTTAAAAAAATCTGATGCCTATGTCATTTAGGTTTGAGTTACATGCAACATGAAGAATGCTGTGAATAATATACATCCTCCTCACTTTCCATATGGTCTAATCACTCAGGGTCACTTGCTAGTCTTAAGTCATGAACTTTCATAGCTCCATCTTTTCAACATTCATTCACAGATGTCTGTCTATCCAAAGTCACTCAGAGCAGGACATCAGGAATGATGGGGTAAAGGATTCCAAAAATCTGCTATTCCTTAAAAGCAGTAAGAACTCCAGAAAAAATGATTAAAATCAACTTTTTCAGAACCCTGGAAAGTAACCAAAAGTTTATAATGATACGAGGAGCATTACTTGGGAGAAAAAACCTTCTGATTCTTGGTAAGAACAGTGAAAATTGTGATGTTTGGATTTGTCCTACTCCCATCTCGTTCTCCCAAGCTCCACACTAGTCTGGAAAACCAGCACCCTAGTAGCACCCAGAGGGACCATACTAGGTTTGAAGATCCTCCAAAAGCCCAATTCTTAGAGAATTGTCTCTACTTGACATGTCTAGCAGTTCCTTGGAAAAGTATTCATTCACAGAGTTTTTACTTGACCTGGCTCAGAGTTCACTCGGTGGGAAAGTTACTACTTCTAGAGCATTTGTTGAAAACAGCCAGTAACAATCACTTAATACCATAGCAGCAGTAGCAATAGGGGAAACAAGAGACTATCTCATCAAAAAACGTAAAAGGAAGATCTGGGGAATGAGAAATATATATTCCTTGGAATTTAGGAGGCCATTTGCATTTACAGGGCTGTGTGCATGCACAAAACACACCTGAAAAGGCGCTACATTTTCACCTCGGACTGACACTGGGGCTTGGTGGAGGTAGAAAATGATGGCTAAAGCAGAGATGCAAACTTCTGGAGGATTGAAAGAGTGCCCAACACACATACATGTGTGTGTGCACACGGATGCACACACATACAGCCTCTCATCAAAGGACTGATGATTATTCACTCAAGGCGTTTAAGGAATCTGATTGAAGCATTCACTTCAGTAGCCACATCTGACAGAATATGTACTTTACAGAATTAGTTAGGAAAAGTCACTAAACAAACAACAAAAATGAAAACAAGCAATAACAAAACCAAACCCTGAGGAGGGGAGAAAAGCTGATTTCCAGAGTTGCCACATGATAGCACTGAAATGTCAAGTTTTCAACCAAAGATTATGAGACATACAATGAAAAGTAGTATGGCCCTTACACCGAAAAAATAACCAAGAGAAACTGTCCCTGAAGAATAATAGAGGTTGGACTTACTAGGTAAAGACTTTAAATCAGCTATCACAAAATACGTTCATCAAAAATCAGTTAATGTAGTCTATCACAGCAACAGGCTAAAGAAGAAAAAGTATATGATCGTATCAATAGATGCAGAAAAAGCAGTTGATTAGTTCATGATAAAAACTCTTTTGATAAAGAACATCTACAAAATACTTACAGCTAATGTCATAATTAATGGTGAGAAACTAAATGCTGTCCCCTTATCGTCAGGAACAAAGTGATGATGTCTGCTCTCATCACTCATATTCAACATTGTACTAGAAGACTTAGCTAATGCAATGAGACAAAAGATGCATACATTTGGGAAGGAAGAAATAAACATGTCTTTCTTCTCATGTGACATGATTGCCCACATAGAAAATCCTAAAGAATCAATAAAAACTCCTGGAACTAGGGATCTGTTTAAAAAAAAAAAAAAAACTGGAGGAAATCATGCTTAAAAAATTAAGGAAATCCAAATTGGAAAGGAAAAAGTCAGATTATTTCCATTTGCAGATGATATTATCTTATATGTAGAAAACCCTAAAGATTCCACAACAAGGTGTTAGAACTAACTAATAAGCAAATTCAGCAAAGTTGCATGATACAAACAAACAACAAAAAATCAATTGTGTGTTTATACATTAACAAACAATCCAAAAGGGAAATTAAGAAACCAATTCCATTGAAAATAACATCAAAAATGATAAAGTACTTAGGAATAAACTTAAGCAAGGAGTCAAAAGTCTTGTACAGTGAAAACTACTAAATGTTCCTGAAATAAATGAAAGAAGACATGTAAAGTGAAAGACATCCCATGCTCATGGATTGAAAGAATTAATATTGTTAAGATGATAATATTTACCCTAAGAGATCTACAGATTCAATGCAATCTGTATCAAAATCTTAATAGCTTTTTTTAAAAAAGCAATCTTAAAGTTCATATGCAAATTCAGGGAGCTCAAAGAGCCAAAATACCCTTGAAAAAGAAGAATAAAGTCAGAATAGTTACACTGCCGGATTTTATACCTTACTGCAAGGCTACAGTAACCAAAACAGTGGAATACTGGCATAAGGACAGACATATAGACTAATGGAATAGAATAGAGAGCCCAGAAATAAATCCTAGTGTATATGGCCAAATAATTTCTGACAAAGATGCCAAAATGATTCAGTGGGGAAAAGACAGTCTTTTCAAAAATGGTCCCAAGAAAACTGGATATCCACATGTGAAAGAATGAAGTTGGACTCTTACCATATATAAAAATTAACTCAAAATTGATCAAAGACCTAAACATAAGAGCTAAACTCTAAAACTCTTAGAAGAAAATATGGGAGGAAATCTTAATGGGATTGGGTTGACACCAAAAGCATAGGCAACAAAGGAAAAATAGACAAACTAGACTTCAAAATCTAAAACTTTTCTGCATCAAAGCATACTATCAACAGAATGAAAAGGCAACCTATAGAATGGGAAAAATATGTGCAAGTACATAGCTGATAAAGGATTAAAATCCAGAGTGGGTAAAGAACTCCTAAAACCCCAAAACAACAACAAAAAACAACCCAATTAAAAAATGGACAAAAGACTTAAAATGACATTTTTGCAAAGAAATATACAAATGGTCAGTAAGCATATGAAAAGATGCTCAATATCATTAATCATTAGGAAAATGCAAATTTAAAAAAGTATAAAAATGATACACTAAAATATCTAAGTAACACAAAGAAGGCAGTAATGGAGGAATAGAGGAACAAAAGGGGCACAAAACATACAGAGAACTAATAGCAAATGGCAGGCATAATTCCAATCATGCCAGTAATTGTGTTAAATATGAATGAGTTAAATACCTCAATCAAAAGGCAGAGATTGGCAAAATGGGTTTTAAAAATGTATGATCAACTACATATTGTCTAAAAGAGGCATGTATTAGATTTAAAGGTATAAATTGGTTGAGAATAAAAGGATAAAAAAGATATATCTTGCAAATAGTAACCCGAAGATAGCTGGAGTTGATACTAATATCAATAAAATAGACTTTAAGACAAATTTTTACTTAAAAAAATAATGTCTTATAATGATGTTCTGTTGTTCAGCCGCTAAGTTGTGTCCAACTCTTTGAGACCCCATGAACTGAAGCACACCAGGCTTCCCTGTCCTTCACTATTTCCCAGAGTTTGCTCAAATTCATGTCCATTGAGTTGGTGATGCTAACTATCTCATCCTCTGCCATCCCTTTCTCCTTTTGCCTTCAATCTTTCCCAGCATCAAAGTCTTTTCCAGTGAGTCAGCTCTTCGCATCAGGTGGCCAAAGTATTGGAGCTTCAGCCTCAGCATCGGACCTTCCAATGAATATTCAGGACTGATTTCCTTTAGGATTGACTCCTTGCAGAGGAGTTTTGATCTCCTTGCAGTCCAAGGGATTCTCAAGAGTCTTCTCCAGCACCACAAAGCAAAAGAATCAATTCTTCAGTGCTCAGCCTTCTTTATAATGATAAAAGAGTCAATTTATATGATAAAAGGGTCAATTTATCAGGAAAATATTAAAAATATAAATGCATATGCCCCTAACAAAAGAGCTCCAAATTACATGAAGAAAGGATTACAGCAAGGCTTTTTATTGTCACCCTGTTTATTTAACTTATATGCAGAGTACATCATGAGAAATGCCAGGATGGATGTATTACAAGCTGGAATCAAGATTGCCAGGAGAAATAGCAACAACCTCAGATATGCAGATGATACCACTCTAATGGCAGAAAGTGTAGAGGAAGTAAAGAACCTCTTAATGAGGGTGAAGGAGGAGAGTGAAAAAGCTGGCTTAAAGCTAAATATTAGAAAAAAAAACTAAGATCATGGCATCAGCCCCACCACTTCATGGCAAATAGAAGGGGAAAGGGTGGAGGCAGTGACAGATTTTCTCTTCTTGGGTTCTACCATAACTGCAGATGGTGACTGTAGCCAGGAAAGTAGAAGACGATTGCTTCTTGGTGGGAAAACTATAACAAACCTAGACAGTATGCTAAAAAACAGACATCACTTTGCTGACAAATGTCCATATAACCAAGGCTATGGTCTTTCCAGTAGTCACATATGGTTGTGAGAGCTGGACCATAAATAAGGCAGAGCACCAAAGAACTGATGCTTTTGAACTGTGATACTGGAGAAGACTCTTGAGAGTCCCTTGGACAGCAAGGAGATCAAACCAGTCAATCCTAAAGGAAGTCAACCCTCAATACTCATTCAAAGTACTGATGCTGAAGCTGAATTTCTAATACTTTGGCCACCTGATATGAAGAGCTGACTCACTGGAAAAGACCCTTATGCTCGGAAAGATTGAAGGCAGGAGGAGAAGAGGGCGACAGAGGATGAGGTAGTTGGATGGCTTCACTGATGCAATGGACATGAACTTGGGCAAACTCCAGAAGATGGTGAGGGACAGAGAAGCCTGGTGAGTGGCACTCCATGGGATAGCAAAGAATCAGACATTACTTAGCAACTAAACAGCAACAACATATGCCCCTAACAAAAGAGTCTAAGTTACATGAAACAAACACTGACAGAATGAGGGAAAAATAAACAATTCAACAAATAGAACAACTAGGCCGAAGATCAACAAAGATATAGATAACTTGAATAACACTATCAACCAGCTGCCTAATGGACATTTATAGAACACTCCACTCAACAATAGCTTATACATATTCTTCTCAAATGTACATGTAACATTCTCCAAGGTAGATCATATATTCGGTTATAAAACAAGTCTCACTAAGTTTAAAAGAACTGAAATAATACAAAGCATGCTCTCCACACAAAAATGAAAATAAAAGTCAATAAAACAAGGAAACTTGGGAAATACACAAATATGTGGCAAGTAAACAACACAGTCCTAAATAATCAATGGGTCAAAGAAAGACTAACAAAAGAACAAAGAAAATACTTTTAGATGAATGAAAAAAAATACCAAAATGTATGAGATTTACCTAAAGCAATACTTGGGAGGAATAGTTATAGCTGTTAATTGCTCATATTAGAAAAGAAGAAAGATTTCAAATAAACCTAAGCTTTCCACCTTAAAAAAATAGACAAAGAAGAACTAACTATACCTCAAACAGAAGTAGGGAAATAAAGATTAGAGGAGAAATTAATCAAATAAAGAATAGAAAAACAAAATGATCAACAAAATTTAAAATTGTTTCTTTGAAAATAAAAACAGAATAGACAAACTATTAACTAGGCTGACCAAGAAAAACACAAGATTCAAATTACTAAAATGATAAATAAAAGCAGGCCATGAGTACCATCGTTACAGAAATTAAAAGGAATACTATTAAAATATAAAAGAAATATTATGAAAAACTGCATGCCAAAAATTAAATAAAGTATATGAAATGGACACATTTCTAGAAGGAAATTATTGAAACTTATGTGAGAGATATTAACATTTTTTGAATAGACTATAACAAGAGACTGAACTAATAAATTTTTTAAAATCCCACAGAGAAAAGCTCAGATTCAGATGACTTTACTAGTGAATTCTATCAAACATAAAGAAAAATAACACCAAATCTTCATGATTTCTTCCCAAAAATAGATTAGCAGAGAACACTTCCCAACTCATTCTATGAGGTCAGTATCACCTTGATACCAAAACTAAAACATAAGAAAACTACAGTCCAGTGCACATAGATTCCAAAATACTCGACAAACTACTAGCAAACCAAATCCAACAGCTTATTAAAAGATTTACATATCAAGACAAAGTGGGATTTATCCCAGGAATTCAAGATTGCCTTAATATCCAAAAATAAGTCAATGTATATTAAGTTAATAGAATGAAGGACAAATGAAATGCAACCATCCTATTGGACACAGAAACAGATTTTCAACAAAATCCAACAAGTTATCATGATAAAACACTAAAACTAGAATAGAAGGAATCTTCCTCAATCTGATCAAGAGCATCTACCAAAAACCCACGGCCAACATCATCAGTCAGTCAGTGCAGTCGCTCAGTTTTGTCCGACTTTTTGCCACCCCATGAATCTCAGCATGCCAGGCCTCCCTGTCCATCACCAACTCCCAGAGTTCATTCAGACTCACGTCTATTGAGTCAGTGATGCCATTCAGCCATCTCATCCTCTGTTGTTCCCTTCTCCTCCTGCCCCCAATCCCTCCCAGCATCAGAGTCTTTTCCAAAGAGTCAACTCTTCACATCAGGTGGTCAAAGTACTGGAGTTTCAGCTTTAGCATCAGTCCTTCCAAAGAAATCCCAGGGCTGATCTCCTTCAGAATGGACTGGTTGGATCTCCTTGCAGTCCATGGGACTCTCAAGAGTCTTTGCCAACACCATAGTTCAAAAGCATCAATTCTTTAGCACTCAGCTTTCTTCACAGTCCAACTCTCACATCCATACATGACCACAGGAAAAACCATAGCCTTGACTAGACGGACCTTTGTTGGCAAAGTAATGTCTCTGCTTTTGAATATGCTATCTAGGTTGGTCATAACTTTTCTTCCAAGGAGTAAGTGTCTTTTTATGACACCACCCTTATGGAAGAAATAGAAGAAAGTGAAGCTACCAAGTGAAAAACTTGGCTTAAAACTCAACATTCAAAAAACTGAGATCATGGCATCAGGTCCCATCACTTCATGGCAAATAGATAGGGAAACAATGAGACTATTTTCTTGGGCTCCAAAATCACTGCAGTCATGAAATTAAAAGAGGTTTGCCCCTTAGAAGAAAAGTTATGACCAATCTAGGCACCATATTAAAAAGCAGACACATTATTTTGCTGACAAAGGTCCATCTAGTCAAAGCTATGGTTTTCCCAGTAGTTGTGTACGGATATGAGTTGGACTATAAAGAAAGCTGACCACTGAAGAACTGATGCTTTTGAACTGTGAACTGTGGTGTTGGAGAAGACTCTTGAGAGTCCCTTGGACTGCAAGGAGATCTGACCAGAAAATCCTAAAGGAAATTTCCAATCCTAAAGGAAATAAGTCCTGAATATTCATAGGAAGGACTGATGCTGAAGCTGAAACTCCAATATTTTGGCCAGCTGATGCAAATAACTGACTGGTTGGAAAAGACCCTGATGTTGGGAAAGATTAAATCCTAAAGGAAATTTCCAATCCTAAAGGAAATAAGTCTGAATATTCATAGGAAGGACTGATGCTGAAGCTGAAACTCCAATATTTTGGCCAGCTGATGCAAATAACTGACTGGTTGGAAAAGACCCTGATGCTGGGAAAGAATGAGGGCGGGAGAAGAAGGGAATGACAGAGGATGAGATGGTTGGATGGCATCACCAACTCAATGGACATGAGTTTGAGTAAACTCCTGGAGTTGGTGATTGACGGGGAGGCCTGGTGTGCTGCAGTCTGTGGGGTTGCAGAGTCGGACACAACTGAGTGACTGAACTGACTGATTGACTGGACTATACAGTCCATGGGATTCTCCAGGCCAGAATACTGGAGTGGGTAGCCTTTCCCTTTCTACAAGGGGTCTTCCCAACCCAGGGATTGAACCCAGGTCTCCCGCATTGCAGGCAGATTCTTTACCAGCTGAGCCACCAGGGAAGCTCATAACCCAGAGACAAACGGACCCAATTACCAGGCAGCCTGTCACCAGCTGTGACTGTTTTGAAATAATGAACGAAGGCAAGACCTTCATCACTCTGAGCCTTATCATCTACCCTAGAGAATGAGACCCAGGCTATAAAGTCTCTCGATTCCGCTAGAAGCGGGGCATAGTACTTGAGGTGCTAACCTGCTGTGTTCTCCCCCTTGCCCAGCAAACGGAATAAAGTCACTTCTATTTCCTCCAAACTGTCTCCATCTTTCTATTCAGCACTGGTAGACTGGGAGCCAAGAGCCTGGCAACATTTCCACATGAGATACAGGAGGCCATCACTCACCTTCTTGCTAACCATCAGTGAAGAGACCCAAAGGTTCTGAAATTCACACTCTGGTTCCTAACTGAGGCCTGTCCAGAGAGTGTTTCAATTTCTCCATTGCCTGTTGTTCTTCTGTGAGACAGGATGTAACCTAGTTTGACCCCATCCCTTCAAGGCTACGGTTTTTCCTGTGGTCATGTATGGATGTGGGAGTTGGACTGCGAAGAAAGCTGAGCGCCGAAGAATTGATGCTTTTGACTCTGGTGTTGGAGAAGCTCTTGAGAGTCCCTTGGACTGCAAGGAGATCCAACCAGTCCATTCTGAAGGAGATTAGCCCTGGGATTTCTTTGGAAGGAACGATGCTAAAGCTGAAGCTCCAGTACTTTGGCCACCTAATGCAAAGAGTTGACTCATTGGAAAAGACCCTGATGCTGGGAGGGATTGGGGGCAGGAGGAGAAGGGGATGACAGAGGATGAGATGGCTGGATAGCATCACTGACTCGATGGACTTGAGTCTGAGTGAACTCCGGGAGATGGTGATGGACAGGGAGGCCTGGCGTGCTGTGATTCATGGGGTCGCAAAGAGTCGGACAAGACTGAGCGACTGAACTGAACTGAACTGAATTTCCCTACAAGGGCTTCCCTCAGAGCTCAGTTGGTAAAGAATCTGCCTGCAATGCAGGAGATCTGGGTTCTATTCCTGGGTGGGGAAGATCCCCTGGAGAAGGAAATAGCAACCCACTCCAGTATTCTTGCCTGGAGAATCCCATGGACAGAGGAGCCTGGCGGGCTACAGTCCATGCAGTCGCAAGAGTCAGACACGACTTAGAGACTAAACCGCCAGCGCCACTTCCTTAACTGGGTCCTCACTCTAGCTCTGCTACCTCCAACTTGCAAAATTAAAAAGCCCTCCAGCTGGCAGCTGGTTTTGGTTTTCTTGTTCTGTATTTGTTGTTGCTCTATTTTATTTTAGTTTTAACCTATTTAATCCAATTCAGACAGGCGGATTACTTTGGGCATATAGATTAGTGTGTAAATGTTTATATATATTTTTTGAATGAACATATTTCAAAAGCAAATGTGTGTGTATATGAGAGGAAGGAGGGAGGTTAGACCAGAAAGATGTTCAGGGTTTATCTTTAGGTTCTTGTTGTATATTTGTTCTGTTTTTAAAAAAATGAATTTGTATTAATTTTATGACAACAGAAAGTTCACTTGGACAAAAGCCAATGTAAAGAATAACTACTTTGTTTCAACTAAAGTGCTACTTCATTGCCTACCAGGGTTGAGAGTACTGAAATAAAAAATGTAATTCATGTCTG